>JAHLSL010000007.1:29631484-29684545 GCA_025920805.1 Petroica traversi | reverse complement strand
TGAGCTCGTTTGTGGTGGGAGATTTATCCTTTTTTTAAGGTGATGTGGCTGCAACTCAGACAGCGAGGGGTGACATGTGCTATCTTCTTGTCTGCATTCTCTGTTTCCTTGTTTAAGGATGTCTTTTGTTTCTTGCAGAGGAGAAGGAACTCCATATTCTCATTAATAATGCTGGGGTAATGTTGTGTCCTTACTCCAAGACTGCTGATGGCTTTGAGATGCATCTGGGAGTCAATCATCTTGGTAAGGCCAGTGGAATCATGTTTGCACTCAGTATGGAATCACAGAATCATCAAATGGTTTGGGTTGGAACAGACCTTAAAGATCACCTTCTTCTAACATCAACATCTGTTGCAAAATGCCAAAGGAAAATCCTGTTTTCAGATTTTCTGTTCCTTATTCTTCCTTTTACGGGAAGGATGGGGAGCCAGAATCAGAGTTCTGGAGATTCAACGTGGTGCGTTTGCATATCGTGGATCCAGTTCAAGTACACGTTCTGTACAGCACAGGTAACATCTCTACATGTTACCTGGGACATTTTGAAATGTGTGACAGCTCCAGCTTTTTGAAAACGAGGAGCATAACTTGAAGGCCCGAAAAAAGTGTAATTATTAATTCAGGGGAATTTAAGGGCAGCCGTAAGATAGCACATTCAAGCAAGCAGGGGAACCCCTCCTAGAAGGATGACCTTTCAACTCCTCCCCAGGTCACTTTCTGCTGACGTTCCTGCTGCTGGAGCGGCTGAAGCAGTCGGCCCCAGCCCGCATTGTGAACGTGTCCTCGCTGGCGCACCACGGGGGCCGCATCCGCTTCCATGATCTCCAGGGGGAGCGGAGCTACAGCCGCGGCCTGGCCTACTGTCACAGCAAGCTGGCCAACGTGCTCTTCACCCGCGAGCTGGCCCGGAGGCTGCAAGGCAAGCTCCAGGGGCAGCAGGAGGCTTTATCTGCTTGGCTTTCTGAGCAGACGGGGTGGGGAGAGCGCAGCGAAGAAAGGGCTGCAAGTCGTCTGTCTGTGCAGCAGTGGAATGGTTTGAGGCAAGTGGCACCGAGAGCTCTGTGCAGGAAGGAAGTACTTCCCATCTGTGGAACCAGGAGACTTACAACAATTGATTTGCTTTATAACAGCAGGAGTTTAGTGGCTTGGCACAGTTGAATGTTGCTCGTTTTTCTTTGGTGCTTGTCAAAAACTAGCTGCATCCACGCAGACAGTTGTGGTATGTGGGTGGGAGCTGAAAACAGAGCTACAACTGCAGTCTCCAGTAGAAAAGCCAGTGCACACTCAGCTGCCTTAAAGGTTGGTGGCCTGTAGAACAAGCTTAAGGCTAGACAGTACCTTGTGAGTCACAACACCTGTCGTTCAGTGTTGTTCATAAACTTAAATAGTATTTATTTACTATAACAGCAGCAGTGTCTTCCCTAGGAGATTACTATTAGAGTTAGTCAAAAGAGGCAGGTGTTCTCAAAAGCCTGAAGGAAACTGCTGCTGGTTTGGCACTCAGGCCCTCTAGCACTTTGTTTTGCAGAAGGCCCATAATGACTCCTGTGTTTAGAAGGGAGCAGGGGATGCTCCAGTGCCATCATGGATGAGTGATTTAAACTGCTTCAAAAATCACCATCAAGTGTTTTTAACATGATGTCATAAAAGCAAGACTTAACAAAGTACAATGGCAAGGTTCACTCTATTACTTATGTGGAAGAAACATACAAAGGAAAACTGATTTAGAATCAAGTTAGAATGATTCAGACAGGACTGGAAATGCACTATATAAGGAAGACCCTCCTGTTGAATCACAAGGCTCAGCATGGAGCCCCTTGCTTTTTAAACTCCTTAGGGAGCCTAGGTGCAGGTAGGTCCAGTTTTAATCTCAGACCTGGATGATTTATATGTATCTATTCAAAGTTTATAATAATTATTATTGAGTAGCTACATGGACTAGTAATGTTTCCTCAGTATTAATTCAGCAGTCACTTACCAAGGATTTGTTGCAAGCAAAGGGTCTCTCTGCCTTGGTTAAGGAAGGCTCTCTTAGTCTCAGCTAAGAAATCTCAAGCCTTGAGAGACATCCCTGATCCAGGGGAGTGTTACCCACTGTGCAGTCCAGTTGCAGTTTGAGCTGAGCTCTAGTTGGGCTCATCCAAAGGTTTGCTGTTGGTTAAAGGTCTCTTCTGCCTTGAGGACAAACCTTGAGAGGTGAGCCATCTCAAGGGAAGATTGTCACCCTGCAGTCATATTGCCTAGCAGGGAGAGCTCAGAGAAACCTCACTTAGGCTGTAATATTTATGGAAAGGAGTGGTTGGCTTGTGTTCAAATTGCACACAGTGGGAAAGGTACACATGAGACTCATTGCATCCTTAACCTTACTTGTACCTGGATAAAAGAGTATTGGAAAAGCCATGTGCTACTTGTGTTAAGTGCCTGATGGGTGTTCCATGTGCCCTGAAACTCACTGGCCTTTGTGGGTTTCCTAGAGTTGTTCTGGCCCAGTTATGGCTCAGACCTTTACCTTCTTTGGAGCCTGTACCAAACTACTGCTGATTTGGCTAAGAGATCAAGTGTATCCATCACATCCAGCAGGCAGTAACTACAGAGGACATCACTTACTCTCTGTCTCTAAGTCTGGATGCCTCCTTTAAGTTATGGAATACCTGCAGGTAGAATTAAGGAGTATATTACCCTACTTTTGAAGACACTTTGATCCATGCAGACTTGTCCTGGACTGCTTTGTTTTGCCCTAGGCACTAAAGTCACAGCAAATGCTCTCCATCCTGGTTCTGTCTCTTCTGAGCTGGTGCGGCACTCGTTTGTCATGACTTGGCTGTGGAAGATATTCTCCTTCTTCCTGAAGACACCTTGTGAAGGAGCTCAGACCAGTATCTACTGTGCAGTAGCTGAGGAGCTGGACTCTGTGACAGGACAGTATTTCAGGTGGGTGCGAGCTGATGAGGTGATCCTCTCTGGAAGGCAGCCTTGTTGGCTGGGGAATATGGGGCTCACTGTCATTCTTCATTAAGAAGGGACCAGGTAAGAGGCTTTCAGGTGAGACTGAGGGTGACAAATACTAGAGCATTACCCCTTCCAGCTCTGTTGCAGTCATGTTAGAAGAAACACCTGACCTGTGCAACACTTCATACAATAGCAGGCCCTTCAGTGCTAGAAATTTTAATGTGCTCAAACTGCAGGAATGGCTGTTACATGCTCAGAGCTCTAATGCTGACCTAACACTAGGGAAAATCACTTTTCAGTAGAACTGTTTAGTTAATGAGGTCACTTGAGTCAATCACGGGAAGACCAGTTCTCTTTGTAGTTTTACCCCACTGGAGCAGAAGGGGCCTGTGCTCTCAGGGAGCTGGGAGAGCTGATGGAGCTGCAGAGACAGGAGGTGGGATTTTCAGGTTTGGCATGTGACCAAATAACTTTATCCTCTGCTGTGACAGACCCACCAGCTGGGAGGGACTCTTACTGGGCTACTTGCCATGCTGTCATGGAAATTGTCTTGTTTAGCTCCCATTATAAAACCCATTATTTCTTGACTTCTTTGACTTACCCCAGGACCCTACATTGTCCTGCCTTTTCCCATCACCAAAACCACAGCCCAGAGCAGTTCCAAGTCATCATCATTCTAGATTTGAAGACTGACGTTGGAACAGATTCATGCAGATTTGTCTGTCAGCTTCCCGTTTTGTCTAGAGCATTGTAACACTGCTGATTTTTGAGAATTAATATGAAAATTTTTGGGTTTTTTTCCCTCACATGGATGCAGTTGGAGCCTTTGTATCTTTGCAGAGCTTTCTTCTTGTCATTTGTGACCAGATTAGTCTCTGTAATGACATCGCCTGATCTTCATTTGGGAGTTTGTAACATCTTAATCAGACTTGAATATATAAATAGACATCTAAATCTTCCCTGGATGATTGTCTGTCTCAGGATAAAAATGTAGCATTAATGTGCTGGAGTACAGGAAACAGATAGAATTTAAACTCATAAAAAAATGGAGTTTTGGACATAGTGGGAAATGAGAAGCATCAACTCTAATTCACAATTTACACTGGACTAGACTAGAATCATGTTCACTTTCCAGGCCATAGACAAGTGAAGATATTAGGAAAATAATTTGCATGCCACAGTGAGACAGGTAGGAGTCTACCAGTCATTTTAGGAATATCAAAAACTCTATCTAAAAACACTGAGCTGAATGGAAACCTTACAAGATGCCATTTCCTCTGTGCTCTTAAACTGCCAAGTTATTGCAGCATTACAGTTGAGAACACAGGAGCTCTTTTCCCGAGTGCCTTCTGATTGCAGGAGCTGAGAAGAAAGGAGCCACAGTTCAGAGGATAATGGAAAAGGGGATAACCATACATGCTTATTTGAGTCTTACTATTTTGGGGCATATAGTGGGATAAGTAGTTTAGAATGAAGAGCTGTTAGAGTGACTTTCTTGCCAGAAAATGTGCTCCTGAAGAAGCTTGGTTAGTTTATATCTCTTTTTAGTGGTATTAATGAGAATGCACACTAGTGTGGTTTCTTTAAGAGCTGAGACAGCACATAGAGCTAGACTTGCTAGCTCTTGGTGCCATTGGGAGACATTCTTCCCTAACTAATTGGAAAGAAGTCTTTCTCATGGTGGCTTTGGACCAACCCTTGCTCATTTGCTGTCTAGCCTCCCACTGTTCTCCAGCTGGTCTTGAATTAAGCTCATAGAGAGCAACTCCCTGATCTTAACACAGACATTTCAGTGTGCTAATGTAGATGGAGATCTTTGACTTGAAAGAATAACAAGGACGTTTCTCTTGCAGTGATTGCCAGCCAGCATACGTGTCTCCACGTGGTCGGGATGACGAGACGGCCAAGAAGCTCTGGAGCGTGAGCTGTGAGCTCCTGGGCATCCAGTGGGACTGAGCAGCACCCCAGTGCACCTGGCTGGGCCCAGCAAAGCTTCTCCGGGGAACAGCACTGCCCAGAGACCTCAAGAGTAAATGCTGATACTTCAGCTGCCCTAAGGATGGCTCTGTGGGCACAAGCTCATTTGAATTTCTGGAATATTACACGTAAAGATTGAGATTTGTAAGCAATCAGTCCCTCTTCCTAGCTGGAGAATTGGAGCGCTGATGCAGGCAGTGACTTGCTTGGTATCTCACTCAGCAGCTCGAAGCTATGGTTCTCTGGCTTTAGAATAGAAAGGGAGGTTGCAGTCTTAGGTTTAGATTATGAAGTAACTTTAAATAAAGTTTGGTTGGTTTTTTTCCTAACAGCAATAGTAAAAAGGCAGGACTCTCAACTTATGGTCTATGAGATTACTTTCAGTTCCTACCCTTTGAACTGGCAGAGCAATAATACTTTAGGATATTGGATTTTCTGGCAAGTAATGCAATACAAATGTTCCCAAGCACACAGAAACAAGTCCTGGCCTTTTTGTGCCAAGCATTAGTTAAAGTTTATCGTGGAATCACTTTCTCTGCATGCTCTGTAAGAAGCTGGACCCTAGCCCCTGTGGTATCTTGGACCTTAATACTCACTGATTGCAGTAAGTTAACTGAGGGCTGGCAAATCTGAGAACCCAGTTTTTGCTGCAGGTGACTAGGGGGTTAAAAGCTGCAGGAGTGCTGCACTTGTGCACAGGCAAGTTATTAAAACGATCAACATCTCTCCTGTGAAGCACTGGACAAGGAGGCTGTAAAAGTTGTCACAGTAAACCCCACCAGCTGCACTTTAAATGACTTTAGAACCTAAAAAATAGATCAGAATGAGTTAAACAAATATTCAGCTGAGACTTCAGCTTTAAATGACACCAAACTCCCTAGGGCTAAATAGCTGAAGCAGGAGGCAGGGCTATCTTGGCATTATTCCTGGCTCCAGGACAGGAAGGTGAGACTTGCACAGAAATCCTTGCATTTGTCTGCCCAGCAGTTTGTGGGCAGACAGTAACTGGCTGTGAGCCAAGGCTGCCAGCCTGCCCGTGCAGGACCACACAGCCTGCACTTCCACAAAGCAGCTGGCTCAGGCCATGAGGCAGTGGGACTGCTCCCTTGGAACTCCAGTGCTACCTGAGTGCAAATTGCTAGAGTCTGATCCATAATCAGAGATTATTTCTGAAAGAGTTAAGCAGTCAGAAACCAAGTGCCACAGCTCACAGGATTATCTTTTGCTTCTGAAAAAAAAACATGGAAAGTTTTGGACTTGAATATGAGCCTGCCACTGTGACCAACTGCCAGTTTTGGAAAACCAATGCTAATTTTAATTCTTCCTGTCTGGATGCTGTCTATGCAGATCAGTCCTGTGCTACCTCTGAGCAATACTAAATAAAGCCATTTTCATTTTACAACGGGAGCCTGTATCTTCTTTCAGAAATGTTCAGTCACTTTACTTGATGTTGTCTGCAACTGCCTCGCAAATGTAGAGAATTCAGTCCAGGTAACATTTTAAAAAGTCCCTTTTTGTTTCTTTGTGTCACTCTACCTTTTTTTTTTGTCTCCCTCTTTCTGGTTCATCCCAATTATGAAGCTAAATCCACAACTATAATGTAGCAGAAGAATGTTACCTACCACGGGAGGCTTGGCTTGCTTTCTGTGTGTCATTCTCTGATTGTGAAAGTGGCTTCAGGAGCAAGAGAAACATTTTTTTAAAAAAGCAGAAAAGTGTCTCTGGTGTGAAATATTTTTGCCCTTGCAGGTCAGTGCTCTTCTCAAAGAAGTCTGATTGTAGATTTAACATAAGACATATTAAATAAACATTCCATAGACGTACATCCACTCTCTTTGACCTTGAGCAAGTAATTTATACCTCTCAGCTGATCTGTAAAAAATGAGGAAACTAAAGCTCATTTAGCTGTCTCAAAGGGAGGCTTGTAAGGGAGAGTTGGATTAACTTGCAAAGCTCCCAAAAGAGGATTACTGAGTACACGCATGAGGCTGAACTACCTAGGCTACCTAGCTGCTGGGGGCACTTCTAAAGATGTGATGCTCCAGTTGATTTAAATATTGAGGACACTCAGTAACAGATAAACTGGGCATGATAGAACACTTATCCCCCCCACTAAGCATAGCCAAAAGCAAAATGCAGATTTAGAAAGACACCCCTAGCTCTGCTGAGATAAAAAATAAACAGAAAACATATTAACAGTCATAATACTTTATTCTTTAATTGTAAACAAACCTTGGTCAGTAACAGAGAAATTATTTTTAACTGGCAGTATCCAATCCCTTTTTGCTGCTCAAAAATTCAAAGCCCCTTGATAATTGCACTGCTTATGACACAAGGTAATTAATCAGGGTCAAAATTCCAATTCTGCTGGTACAAGGAAGATCCCTACGATTCCAAGTTAAGAACACCAAATAACAACAAACACTATATAAAGTGCATCAGGAACAGTGCAAAGAGGTCAGGAAGAAAGGCAGGTATGGAAGTGACAGGTCTGCATGGCAAACTCCACTCAGTACTCTCTGCAGCTGAAGGAACTTGAGCAGAACAGGAGGTGTTACAGCACTGCAGATCTGGATACCCACACACAGTAAAATCTCCTCCCCATAATCAGAGATTTAATAATGACTGAAGCCATAGGTAGTGTCACGTTTTAGGATTAGCCTGGTGGCTGTAAGCTGATGGAAAGCTAGGTCAGTCTGGCCAAAGAAACAAAAGCTTTCATTAGTAATGCTCACTAATGAGATAATGCCAATCTGTGGTCAGGGGATTCTGAAAGCTACATGTGGTCATTTCTGCTCTAGTGAACAGAGCAGAGCACCTCCAAAGAAGTGTTTGTGTCAGCTCTTGAAACCTTGAAGAAGGTGGACCAAATCCTTTCCAACACCATGGAAGTCTGTTCTTTCACCATAGTGAGCGTGGGGATAGTGCAAAACTCTCACTTGACAGTCTCAATCATTTTATGTACTAAAACTATTTACAATACATTACACTTCAGAAAACATGTTGGTTTTTTGATGTAAACAACTTTTTAACGAGAAAGTGAATTAGTTTTCCTACTTCTTGTGCTGAAATACATGTAAACAGCAAACACAAACTCTTGTAGAACACCATGTTTTGTTTTTGTTTTTTTTAAGGTCCTACTACTGTCTACCACACTTCTGCCAGTTTCTCATGTCCCAATACTAGTTGCAGAGAAGCAGCTACTTTTTGTCAGCATCCCTGAACACAGACATCACACAAAAATTGCTGCTTTTCTTCATAAAACAAATTAACCTAATACTTTCAGAGAAAAACCCCTCAATACAGGGTATGTCCAGTTTGGGGTTCTATTGTACTTGACAGGGACAAATTATCCTGGTGATAAATAAATACATCCCTATGTGACAGGGATACAGACCACCTGTTTAATTTTGCCACAGCTTTCTCCAGCAATATTCTTTCCTATACCTGATGAAAAGCTGTGGAAGTTTACTGTCAACTATTCAGTCATAAAGCTGCATTGCAACAGTTTTTTGGGTATCACCATAGTAAAGAAAGAGGCACATGATTTTTCAACTATTGTAAAGGCTTATTTTCCCTTTGTACTCCCTTTACAGGATATATACCCTTTATAACTTCATTCATCTAGTTGGCACTAGCCCAAGTGCCACATCTATGGCACACATCACACAGTGTGACTGGTAAGTACAAACCTGCCATAAAGAATCAGTTCCTACCTTTCCAAACAAACTAAAAAGTCTAGGTACATTGTACTAGAGGGGGGGATAAAAAAGAAGGTTTGAATAGAGGCTTAAAAAAAATCTCTGAGTTTTAGTCTTTGTAACAGAAGAATTCTCCAATCTTGAAAATTTTACAGGAAAGATCACAAAAATTTTATAGGCTAGGCTACATCGAGTTGTTAAAATTTTTCTGTCCTCTCTATATATTTTCTGGATTAAAAATAAATCACATATTATTAAGTTCAGTGCTTTTCAAAAAATATTAACCCCCCCAAAAAATTAAAAACCAACAAAACCCAAAAACTAAAGCCAGAAACAGAAGCACTCTCTTCCATACATCTAAATCTTTGTTTGTTCAGTTTGAAACTGCCCCCCCTCCCCCCATCAAAAAGAGAGCCAAAAAGCACCCTGAGGTAGTGACTGTCAAAATACAGGACTGGCACTTGTAATTTAGTTCCCTTCCTTTTCCCAGAGGCACATTAGCAGCATCCATTTGCCATCAGACAACAGAGTTCCATTTCACCAAGAGACTGCTGAACCAGACACCTTCGAGCCGTCTTGGAGCCTCCTCCTTCACTGGAAGGCCAACATCAATCCCACATCACTTCCTGGCGCCCTGGGGAAGCCGATTCCTGCCCTTGGGCTGGTGCACCGAGAGCCACTGGGCACAGATGGCCTGGACGACGTGGTCGCCGCTGCTCTCGGCCAGGTGCCGCACGGTCTGCACCAGCTGCACGGCGCGCGCCTTCTCCTGCCGCACCGACACCAGGTACGCCGAGCGCAGCTTGCTGCACAGCATGTACGCCTGGATCTGCAGCAGGACAGGCAGCACAGCTGGTCAGAGAGCTGCAGCTTCCTGGAGGTTTCTTGTAAACTAAGTGGACAAGCTTAAGCAAGCTCTCACGGGAAATACCCGCGTGGTACGAGGCAGTCACACCGCATTACCAGAGCACGGCATGAAGCAGATCCCAGTGATGGGCAAACAGGTGTCTTCTATTAAGCCTGTGTCTTGTAGACACTCCTTTACTGTATGACCACTAAATTAGTATTAGGAATTCTATCTTGTGCATTAATTACAATATCCTCAAAGCAGAGACTGAATGGGTTATTTTCTGCCGCTGTTGTTCTAGAACAACTCCTATCTTTCAGTGACGGAGCTTACAGAAAAGCAGAATTAAAAGCCCATTTTTCAATCTGCCTACAACAGTGAGCCTGTCATTCAGAGCAGACAGAGGACCATCACAAATTTTTAGATTTTATTCCCAGCTGTGCCATTTAGGATCTACAACAATCCCCTAATTCTGAGTCACAGCCACATGTATAAACAGACATTTACAATTCACATATTTGTGTGTGACTCTCCAGTGGCTTGGCTGGCTGGTAAGCTGGTATGAAAGCCAACAAAGAAATACAGTAGTTTAGGCTTCATTTCCTCTAAGAGAAAAAGGCTAACAGAAGTGGAACAGTCTTATCATCACAGAAATAGTACAATCCTGAAACAATAAGCTGAAGTGGCCATCATTAGTTGTCTGCCATTACTAGAAACTTATGTGCACCTATGCAAGAAGTTGAATAACAAAACCGACAAACCAAAAGTGCCTTTCTGAAATACTTTTCCTCCTACTACTAACAAATGCCCAGCCCTCACTCTGAGGACTCCCAAGGAATCATTAGGGATTAAGTCCCAACTGGTACACAGCTTTACAGTCACAAACACCATGGCCTTGAGGAATTTCCTGTGATTTCTACAATCTAGGAAGTAGCCTTCAAAAATCTTATTTGCATTAGGATGAGAGAGCAGTGAAAAAAAGCCTGCAAGCTGCAGACCAAGTCTGGGCTGTTTAGCTCTTGCTACTGTGTTTTTACTTACCTTGTTTTCATCACTGTCCATATCCTGAATCAGATTATCCAGATCCTGTATCCAAAGAAGGGAAAAAGTGTTCACATTTAAAGTGATAATAGTCTGCAAAACTTTACCCCATCAGGGATCAAACCCCTGTGCACAGGGAGACAGGGCTGCTGAGATCACAAAAGCTGCTTAGACTGTCCCAACACAGAGGGTGGTAGATGTGGAAAATACAAATTACAAGTGGTCCCTTTACCTACAGATTTTCCTACCTGCCTTGTCCCTGGAGAACGCTACGAGCCTGGGAGTCTCTCATGGACATGGCTCATGAGGCATGAAATGAATTTGTAGGTTCCCTGCATCCCCGCAAGAGTTACACCATGGCCCACCCTGACCCAAAAAGTGGAGTGTATCCCCTAACCTAAGTAACAGAACTAGTAGAGTGCATCTCCGTCCTTCACTGGGATGGAAAAAACACTGTGGTAGGTAAAGTGAATCACAAAATTGCTTCTATTGTGGCAGGAGGTTTCTGTGCCTCCAAACATCCTCTGTGTTAGCCAGGGAAGCCTCTCTGAAGTGAACACCTCCTGTTGCAATCAGCAGCATTTGGCAGGATCTTGTGAAGCAAATGATCTGTCTGGGTAATAATTTGGGAAGTGCATGGTAGGAGTGTGCTACAGCTATTTATTGTTTCCTCTCAGAGTACCCTGTACAAGGTAAGCCACACACTCCCACCTTTAAACTATGCCCGCAGTATGGAGCCAGAACACCCAAAGGACTCACTCCAAGAGCAGTACAGGCACCAGGCTTCCCTGGAGCTTGTACTGTATATACCCTTTTTGCTTCCAAAGGGATACAATGCAGGACAGAATTACCTCAGCAGGAATGTTTTTGAACTCATTTAGACAGTTCAGGATAATGTTATCCCCATCATTTTTGGCTGCCACTCCAGACTCATTGACACATTTCAGGAGCTGCCGGATCTCGCTGTACTTCTGCTGCTTCAGCAGCTGCTTGGCCACTTTGCTGTACACTTCTGTAGCCTCCAGCTGGAAGTCCTAGAGGCAGTTGGAATATCAGAGCAACACACTGAATGTTCTCAGCAGGTTTTCTCAGAGGAAGTCTACACAACTGAGACAATCTCTCCTAAAGACAAAATACCACACTGTTCTCCAAAAAGTCAAAGCTGTTTTGGGGCCTCTGGTTTTCGACTCACCACTGCTCAGGGCTGACTTAAAAGTTTTCTATAACCAGACTGGTAAAAATCAATCCTGCCTAAGAACAAGACTGCTTTTCCCACCTTCTTTTCCGCAGTGGCAAAAAATCAGTTTTATTTCTTCTGGCCAAAGATCTTTCCTAGATCCCTACCCTCCCCTCCCTCACTTAGCATGTTCCCACTATATTTCTCCAGCCCTCCCCACCAGTAGTCACTCTTTGGATACCCCAAACAGGAGGCAATCGACTACTGTACACCTCCCACATGAGGGAAGAGATGACAAAAGCTATGAACTGATCCTGCCATGAATAAATAAAGAAAAAAAAAAGGTTGGAAATGGAAGTGATGATAAGTGGCTGGACTCGCTGCTCCGTTTTTACTGGGGGTAGTGGCTGCTGCTGCTGCTTAGAAAGGCTGTTTTTCTAAGGCTCTCCATCCCTCTACAAACAGGAGTTCTGCCTTGTACATCCTGACCTCAAAGAAGGAGCAGGGCGTGCCATATTCATCAATACCCTCAGTGTGCCACCTCTATCCAGAAGTGCCCTGCTCTCCTGTCTGGGACTATATGGATGAGAAACACTCAGAAGAGTGTGGAGGCTCGTGAGCTCTGCTGACTGATAAGCACTCAACTTCTACCCAGACATGAGGAATGAGAGGTCCCCAGCAAGAGTTTCCAGTTAAATAATTTTGCTCTCAAATCAGGAGAATAGAACAGAGAGAAAGCCCTGGCCTTATTTATTCACTGTCTCTGCATGACTGTCACGAACTGCAGAGAGCAACCACGTGAGAGGTCTCTACACACACCTATGATTGTGGTTTACCACAGTTAACACATTGAACAAGGTGCACAGCAAAGGAAAAGCTGTGCTTAATTCCTTTGTAGGACCCAATTACTTCGGAAATGTCCTACTAAACCAGCATCTTAATTTCTTTACCAAGCTTCCACAGATATATGGACATGTAAGACTTAAACTTGTGACTTTTCTCACAACCAATTTTTCTTTTGTGGGGATTAAAATACATTCTGGGGGAAAAAAGGCTTTTGTTTAAATAATTGCTGCTTTCAGGAGTTACTCTGTCTTAATATTGCTTGTTATATCAAGTTTTTCCATACCTGGAGAACTCTAAATGCAATCCCAAACCCCTCCTCAATGTTTTTGCCTTCCAAAATGACCTGAAAAGAGAGGCACAGACAAGTCTGGGAATGCACGTTCCTTTTTCATTATGTACACTTAAATAATATTAATGCAAATCCAGATTTTGCCCAGAGGTCAAAAGCAAATCCATTACTCCAACAGAAAACAGCACCATCCCAAGAAGTACAGCAAATTATAGGGTCTATTGTCACACACTGCTGCCCTGAGGGACGTTAGGCAATTTACAGATGGAGATGAGCAAAAGTTAAGAATGGTTAGAATAATAGCATTATTTGCCTTGTTTCCAAACATAATGGGATGCACAGTCAAAAGGAATATTACTGTTTGTATTTTGGATGCTCTGCCTCTGAAAATTTTAACTTTGAGGAGATGAGCTCCAAGTTCTCACATGTTCTTACTATTTTGAGGAAAAACATGAATTTTTCATAAATGATGGGTTGCATTGATGCATAAGCAACCTGCCCATAAAAAACGCAAGAAACTGCTCCAACCATCAAATGCTTCAACCTGCATGTCAAATTAATATTGTTGATTGAAAAATACATCTGTGTTCAAAACAGCAATTAGTACCTTGCAAGCAACATCCATTTTCATGTTATTGTTTCCAAAGAGTGTGGGCAAGGAGGAATCTGTCATTTGAGAGGTTCCTGAGCTCTCACACTGATGCAGGAACTTTGTTACTTCCATCTGCAGATCAACTGTATTGATGTGCCTAGATAGTGAAGAAATTCTAACTTTATTTTGTAATAGGGAAAGTGTCAATTATTATTTATGTGAACTTACTAATTTCTTCAATACCTTTCAAAAGAAGATATACACTTATAAAATAAAAGATTATTTTAGTTGCCTTTTGACTTTGTCTATTGTGCAAGTCTGCAGCAATATTACTTTTCAGATCTGTACACTTAACTTGCATCACAAGCTGAAACTGAGCAATCATTCACATTATTACAAAGTGAGCCAGAGAATCTGGATCCCCAAATAAATATCTGTTCCTGCTTCTTCACCTCATCACATGCATTCCCCTCCAGGTTTAAGTTAAGAGTTTAGCCTAAAAGAAACTAAGAAAAAAGCCCCTAAGAAAATAAAGATATTAAACCCCAAGTACAACTGAGATCTGGCTAAATTTACACTTTGACTTTCAAAAACAGGAATCCGGTTATCTCTGGCACCCATAGTTTGTACACAGTGGACTGTTCTGAGTTAGCCCCAGTAGACAGTGAAGCACTACAAAAGCTGCTTGCTTTTAGGAGAGGAAAGGAAGAGAAAAAGAAAAAAAACATGTTGATTGATGTAAAATTGTCTATGCACTGTAGGGTTCTTGTTTGTTTTTTAAATTAAAGGAGGATAGTATGATACACAAACATATTTTTAGTAGAAACAATCACCCATCTCCTGGTTTGGGGAGTAAAGTGATGTGAATCCTACAATTGCAACTACATAAAAGCAGATTTGGGTTAAGGACAACCAGTAAGTGATAGCTAAAGCCCATTTAAATGAAACCAATAAAACCCCAAAGTCTAAAACCTGAAGTTCCCCTCTCCTAAAACGTAGCTTCTTGTTTATAGATACCTCGACACATCTGTAGCAGACATTTTCTTCCGAAAAGTGAATGCCATTTTTTTCCTTCCTGAACTTCTTGAGACCTCCTGCAGATAGACTTTGAGATGGTCCTTGATCTTTAGAAGCCATGTCTGTTTTCCTCCAAGTTCAGTGTAAGACTTTGCTCCATGAGTGAAAAATCTAATGCAGGTCATGGCAGCACGGACATGATCCTGGAAGAAATGCACAGACCACGAAGATGGACCACAGGACACTGCCATCAGTAATCACTGTCTGCACTAAAGGGCTCACACAGAGCAGGCAATGCTCTGTTTTCTTTAATACAATGTGCCAGATCCATGACATGGATCAGGTCAGCTTTAGTAAGCCCAAGCCTTTCTATGTTTTCTAGGACTGTAAAGAAGCAAAAGTATATTCCTCCAGCATGCAGGTTTAAACCAAAATAGCCAAAGAGCCTGACAGAATTCAGCATTTCAGTGAAAGAGATGGCTCTGTCCCTCAGCTTACCTTCATGAACTGTTGCAGTTCATACAAAATATGGTAATAGTTCTTTCTTTGCAAGTACTTGCAGGCTGCAATCAAGTAGACTCCCCAGCTTTCCAATCCTGGATCTATCGTTTCCAGCAAGTTCTCCAACATATGCAGTTTTCCACTTTCATAACTTGGAATGAAGATCCCTTCAATAAACACTTCTGATGGGGATTCCTACACAAACAGAAAGTAGCTTGAAGCAAAGCCACTTTGGCTTGTTTATTTTCCTTTATGTAATATAAAGGCAAGTTAAGTGACAGAGATCATACAATTAATATATAATTTAGATTGGAGGGGAATTCCAGAGGTTATTTTGCTCAAAACTCCACTCAAAGAATGACTTTCAAGTTAGGTCATGCTGCTCTGGGCCTGTCCATTCAAGTTCTGAGCATGACAAAGTAGAGTAATTCAACAACCTCCCTGTGGCCCTGTTCCCGTATCTAAATATATGCGCCAAAAAAAAAAAACCAACCCAAAACCTTTTTTTTCAAGCACAGCAACTTAAAAAAGGAAACAAAAAAAATGCCACACTCTCATAGCTGGTGAGATATAATGGATTCACATCTCCTAAGAAACATCCTTAATGTCTTAGTAAGAACAGGGAATAATTTCTATGTTTAATGTGGTTTAGCACAATAGAACTGTTTCCTCCAGAGATACTGAAGTCCTCCTATATTATGCAGCTTTCTTAAGGAGAGCTGGAAACCACTTTTTGGGTTCCCTAGACATCTCTCTATAGTCCTCTCTATTCCCTTATATTCCTAATGGTTACAGAAGTGCAAACATAGGTGATCTGATTCAACAAACAATACAGGGATAGAGAGTGGTGTCTAATGTTATCTGCATGTTGCAATTCGAAGTTTTCCTTCTCTCTTCTGAACTCTATGACAACAGTCTCAGGTTTTCAACTTTGTAGGATAAAGACAAAGTGCTACTGACGCAGGACCTCTATAAAAGAACTAAAGTGGCACCTTCTCCCCTCTAGAAACCTCTGTTTCAACACAATGGGGAAGAGAGATTGAACTCGAGGTAAAGTTTAAAGTTGTTTTTCTGTCTCACTGAATTCTTGTCAGCCACTGCACAGTTTGTATCACAGCATTTCAGGACCTCAGCAACTGTGCAGAAAACCACCTGAATATTGCATGATACTCACTGCTGTTTTTCAAATTTCAGTTTCAATGATGAAAATTGAATTACTCACCTTATTTAACAAGTGAAGCAGGGCTTCTCTCATACAGTCATGCCTCATGTAAAAGCTTATTATTGCCAGGTTAGTGCCATAACTATGTAAATAGAACAAGCACTCCTGATAGTAGCTGTTGTGTTGAATCTTCCCCTCACACATCATCTCCAGAGACAGACTTCTTGTTCTCAATGTTGCTTCAAGTTCCCTCAATGTGGCAAAGTAATCATCGTCCTGCCATTAACACAAAGAATCAGTGATAGGTGATCAGCAAGAGAAAGCCTTCTTTTCAGATAGGTCTTGTCACTCAGCCCTGAAACATTTCTGTTACTGTTTTTAAAATAGATATTGCATTAGAGGAGTGAGAATCCAGTAATATTTTTATAAACACTAGAGTGGAACCCTGCTATCAACAGAGGTGCTGAATGTTGCTGAAGCTGTTTCCAAGGTCAGGTAGAAGGCTTACTTAAAAAAAAAATTCCAGTCTCAACAGTTACTTCAACAACCCAGTTCAATCAGGCATTTTTATTCACCTAGAATATGTACTTAGTCTTTCATCATGATGGTTCTGCAGTTATTTAATACAAAAAGTAAATTTTTGGTACCTAATCACAATTCCAAACCATTTAATAGTGGTTTTTGGTGAGGAGTGGGAAAGCATTTGAAAGTCTTTGAAGTTCTGCAAAGTCATCAGAGTTTCAGTAGGAAAAAATGCATCACTGCAGCATCACAAAATACTGCTGGGATTGAGTTTAGCTTCCTTAGACTGTAGTAATAGTACAATATACAGTACAGCTCTTTCCCCTCCTCAAAGCATGTCCCAAATTGCTATAAAATCCTATAATCTGGTTCTCAGGCACCACTTCAATGTGATAAAACAGCTAACAAATTTCTCAACAATATACAGTCTGCAATACACAATCATGACAAAGAAGGAGAAGAAACACATAAGATGTGCACTACACCATCATTACTTGGCTTTGCTATAGCCCCCCAGAGCAGACAGAGGAGATTCTTACTGCAATGAGCACTGGCTTCACTGTGGACTCCAGGTACTGTATCACATCCTGGACCAGCCTTGAACCTTGGCTCAGCTGGTTTAGATCCATGGGTGGCTTTAAACATCGGTTAAACTTCTCTCTTGCTGAAGTTAAATTTCCAGCTTTAAGGCAAGCCATGCCCCAGGCATGCCATGCTCCACCTGGATCCAATCCAGATTTTGTTGAAACCTGAATTCAAAATAATTTGTTAATATTACAACACAGACCCAGTACAGAAAATAGGAAAAATGGCTTATCACAGAGTCTGTGATTCTGACCTTTTCTGTCCTAGAGCACATTTACCATTAAAAAGAAACAACAAGAAAACCACATGAAAACCCCGTGCTGATTATTTCCCTATTACTGTTGCAAAAGGCCAACTACCAAAACACTCATGATCTCCAAATGTGGAAGTATTTTTTATTGTGTAAGTTTAAGCTACTGTTTATATGGGAAATTTCAGTTCATGAGTTCTACAGCAGGACATTTTCACATCTGCTTTTCTAAAGCAGATGATTTTTACAGGGCAGAATTCATCAGGTTTGTGGTTTGAAAAAAGACAACGAAGATGCTTCACAAACTGCCAAGATATTTTTTATTTCATATAATTTTGCTGAAAAAATTTATTCCTGATTTTCTTTAGGAGACCTTAAGCTCTTTTAGCTGCTTTTAAACAAGAACTATTTCTATTCAAATAGGTCATCTATTCTTGCCATTTATTACTGCTTAACAAATCCTAATACTATTTGTAGTATCATAATCCTGTATTTAACAATGCCATAAAAGAGAGGCTTACAAAATCCTGGGAGCAGGAGGATGGCAAAAAATGACAAACCACACCAGAGGAGCTCTGATGTATAGATTTGGCAACTTTGCTGATTTCCAAGTAAATGCTTGGGAAAGGTGCTTTATTAATATCTGCTGTCAGATTACAGACGAATAGAATCCAACATCTAAGCTTCAGATAAAGTCCTGCCACAAAGGATGTCTCACTCTCTCTAGTGGCTGCAAGATTCCTCCATTTAATGACTTCTTGCAGTTGGTCCATTCCAATCTTAACTGTACCAGGAAACAAGGCTGCTTATCCTTCCCTTCTGCAGCCTGCTCCACAGCAGGACTTTTCCTTCTCAGAAATTTTTTCCACTGTTCAGAACATTATTTCTTCCATGTTTAGAAATTTAATCTGTTTGTAACTGTTTAAATATTGTCCATTTCACACATAACTTCCATCTGAATTCAGGAGGGAGGGAAACAAAAGCCACTACACAAGCACTAACATTGACATCCCCCCACTGGCATTACCTCTATAGCCAGTTGATAGTACTCTGCTTCCAAAAGCTGATTTCTCAATCTTGTTACTGCTGCTGGGAGAAGAATCTGATCCAACGATGGCACAGGACGGTAAGCAGCAGCAACCAAAATATTCAACACATCCACTTTGCTGATATAGCTGGAGGTTAAACAAATACAAACATTCACTATTACCACACTTTAAAGAACTTTATGTCAAAGACAACTCTCAGGACACTGGTTTCTAATAACCAGTCCACCAGGTTTCTCTATCCTCACACTACCCCTTTTAGAGTATTTGTTATTGTTTGGGTTTCTTTGTCGTGTTCAGTGTAACACCCTGACTGCAGACACCAGCTGTATCTTACCAAATTGAAACAGTACATGTGAAATTTATATATCACTCTTGCCACCTCAAGCTCTATAGGACAAAATGTGAGGAAGTGTAAAATGTTCATTCTCAGGAAGCATAGGTTTAAAATCCTGTATTAAAATACAGGTTGAAAGCAGATATGCAATATCAGAAATGAAATATGTACCCATCTTTGTGAATAATTTTTTCCTAGTCAGAGAATTCTCTCAGTAATTATTAAGTAGTCATATTATCTAAACTTTCACATTACTCCTGCATTTCTAATTTAAACTGTCTACAGTACAAACAGAAAACAACCCTCTCACCTCCATTTCTCAATGAAAAAAGATAATGTTCTTGACAAGACTTTAACACCTGCTAGTGAATATCTGATTAAGTCACCTGTCACAGAGAGCTAGGTCCTGGCTCCTTCCAGCTTTTACAAACATCATTTTAGCACTGAAGAGCAACTGTTTCATGATGTCCATAAGGAGTCCAGCATCCACCTCAGGATTAGTGAGCCCTTGGGATAACTTGCAGCAGTGTTCTATCAATTGGTGGCCACACACTATGCTGTCACTGTGCAGGCTAAGGATGGCAATACACAGGGAAGAGCTGGGAGCCTGACAATTTGAAGAAAGACAGACAAATATAGGTATTGAGGTAGTTCCCCAGGCAACTGCTTATACCGGACTCTCTCCAGACCTCACCTGTTCATAATAAAATTCACTGCGAACAATTTCATTCTCTTCTTCGTTCAGGGAAAAAATCCATTCAAGATCAGTTGCCTTGGGTATTCGTACCACTGTGGAATATTCATTATCAGAAGTTTCTACAGCAAAAAAGAAAACACCAGATAAAACCATTGCACAATAACCAACAGACCTGGCTAAGGACACATAATGCAGAGCATTCCTATCTCTCAAAAAACAGTGATCTATAATCCTCTCATTGTGCCACTTCCTGACAGCATCACATGTCCAACACAGATTACAGAAACAGATTTCCTTCCCTCAGCAGGCTGTCAAATTATACCTAAATTTACTGTCACTGTTACCAAAAACTGATTCCAGTAACATACTTTCAAATTATTTTTTAACTCTTATGCTACCAGCATCAAGCAAAGCAGCCTTCCCTCTTCAGCCTTCCCTCAGAAAACTTATTAAATATTTCTGAGCAAGAAGGAACTGGAAATATGAGAGATGTGGGTTTCAGCTCAAAGGGGAAAATAAAAAAAACAATCGTAAATGAAAAGTTAAATTGACTTAACCACCTGAGTGTAGCTGAGCAGCTCTGATGAATTAAAAAACCCCCTCACTTACTCATTTAGATTTCACATACCTTTTTAAAGTGTTCAGTAACTGTACAGTGAATTTAAAAAAAACCAAAACAACCAAACCAAACCCCAACATCCCCCCCTAACTTTTCCAAATTGAACTGGAAACTGAATTGGCAAAAATAAACTAGGCTAGAAAATAATCGATAGGCTGTCTTCACAGTCCCTTCAGATGAGTTACAAAAGCAAAATAAAATTCTTTCCCTCTTAAATGTGAGGGCTTCTACATTGTTCTTATCAACTCCTACTGAATGGATCACATAGGTTCAGTAATGTGCAGCAATGCTAACAAGAGCTGCATTTCAGCTGTTTCAGTCTTGAAATAAAGGTAGCAGTAAAGCAAACTCCCATCAACAGTAGAGAAAAAATGCTCAAATGCCCATTATACTTAAAAAAGGAACAAATAAGGAAAAATATTCTTATTTGCACACAGAAATGCAAATTTTGCACCGTTCTTCATGCTACTGTTATGATCACTTCAAAAAAATGTGTCTTGTCCTCACAGAATTTCACACCAGTGTAGGAAAATTTCGCAGAACCACCTGAAATACCAAAACCAGTAAATACCCTCTGAGGAAAAATGGCAGAGAGAAAGTCAATTAAATTTTGCTATTATTCCTGAAGCTTTATGATATTAGATATGGAAATGGAGGCATCAAAGAGCAATTATTACATTCACACAAGCAGCCCAGGAGTTGGAACCCAGGATACAACCAGACCCCATGATCATGGCCTCATCCTGTGCTACTTCCAGGCAGTATGGAGTATAAAACACCACAGCACACTGCAGTGGTACTCAGAATGGTATTGCCATGATTTTTAAAAAGGGGATCATTCAGCAGTGCTCTATAGTGGGCTAATTAATCCCTACTCACACCACTGCCTCCCATTGACTGTTTCTAGAATGAAAAGTGGATTCTCCAACTGTTTTTCAGTTCCTTTAACACCCATCCAACACATTCAATATTGGCTCAGATACCTCTCCTAAGTCCCAATTTCCATTCACAATAGTTTGAAATTCTCCATTTCAGCCTCCACATGCAAAAAACATTAGTGATGTTTTGTAACTCACACTCTGATCACCCTGTAGCTGCAACCAGGTGTATCAGCTTTCAGTATCTATCTGGTACCAGGCACTTAAAAGAATTGAAGTTTAACATTACTCCATTCCTTACCTTCCACTTGATCCTGATCTTCTTTTCTGCTGTAATAAAATGACAGAAAGAACCATCATGCCTGCTCCAGCACACTGGGGGAAACATGGTTTTAAGGGAGACATCAATATGACCAGCCTCCTCAAAACAGTGTTGTGTGAAAATCCAACATCTATCCCTACCTGTCCTCTTCAACACACTGCCCTGCCCCTAAACCCTCCTGTTTAGAAATCTAAGATCCTGCCTCTGCATTGCTGTGTTTCAACAGCACTAATTAACTGGCTCTTATGACCTTCTGTGGGAATATCACTGTTGCACACACCATAAAAAAGCAGACACTGAGAACAAGAACTGCCCAGGATCAGGACAGGTCAGAGCTAAAAAGAAGTCTTTGGTATCCAGGTCTCTGTCCTTAAGATGCAGCTGGGTTTGATACACAAACAGGGTGAGTATAAAAATACCCCAGCCAAGTAGTTAAAACCTGGCAGGTGGCATGCAAGCTCAGTGTTGAGCACTGCTACCTAAACTGGCAGTGTAAGCAACCATTCTGACACAAACTGTTCAGCTGCAAGTGACTGCTTGTTTTTTCACAGGTTCCTCTTCAGATCTGCACAGAATTGTTCTTTTCCTAGGAAGCCTGCTGGTACTGCCATAGTGGGTATTGCTATCTGCAGGCTTGATAGGAAAAAGGGAAATGCATCTGAAAGCACGGCTGGAAAGAGTAAATCTTACTCTTGTGACCCTGCCCAAGGTCACAGAGAGCAAAACTCTTTTCAGCTGCACTTTTCACCAGCTGGCCTGTGTCCACACAATGAATTTCAGTCCAATTCTCAGCTGAAAGCAACTACATCATGAAAATCTGTCATCACAGCTGTCCCTTTTATTAAAGGCAGTTTCAAAGCCGATCTAATCAGGAACTTGCTTTTTAATTCCCAAGCATTCAGGGGGCCATAATCAAGGGATTATGGAATAACTAAAACACCGATATGTTCAGCAGAGCCAGTCAACATGCAGTATTAATCCAGGAGCCAAGTATACTGCAAGGAACTTTGTCACACTGTAGCAATTTGGGCCATGTTTTGCATCCAAGCTTTCAATTCTTAGGTTAGTGATTAATTGATGCTTAAACAATTATTTATACTTAAAGAATTGAAGAATTTGTTGTCTGGCCCTCCAATGTTCTTTCCAAAGAAGAACACCTACCAAGCCTGATAATCCCAATAGCTGGATGCCAAATAGCTGATGTTTTTTATCCAGATAAAACCAAATGCTTATGTCTCTCTCATTCAATTTCAGCACTCTGCTGAAACTTGAGGAGAACTCGGATGGAAGGACTTACATGCTTGTGTCTTGCACCAAGCCAGGCAGGTTTTCTCTGTTGTAGTAGCTATAGCATTGATCACACACACGAGACAGACTTTCTCTGCAAGCTTCTATTTCCATTTTCTTGGTGGAGCAAGAGCTGCACACCAGCCTGCCACAGCGCCTGCAGTGATGGCGCCTGTTAAACTGAGCAAAAGAGGTCATGGATGAGCCACAAAGAGAATTTACTGGAGTCCCCTCTGTAGCTCTCTCCACTCATGGGTAAACTTACTCTTTTTGAAGAGAGGAAATACCATGCAGGATAAGGCTTTTCAGAATTACACAGTGATTGATTTTCCCTATTAAAATGCCTTTTTGAAGAAGGCATAGCAAAGAAAAAAAAAATCAAACCCCAAACCCAGAGGCCAGCATTTAAAATATGTTTGCAGCAGTCTCAGGCTTTCTATTCCTTAAATTATCCCAGTTTTGATCACTAAGCTAATTAGATCATGTCCTGGAAAAGTTAGAAGTTCAAGACTGCTGTTCGGATACCACTGTAGTAATTTGCAAATTCAAAAGCAACAGATATTTTTGAGAAAACAGTACTGATTCTAAGCAGTAGAAGATAACAGATTGCCAGCACATCAGCAAAATTTAAAATTAATTTTTCTCCCTCAGAGCACCAATGCAGTTGCTCAAATACTCTGTGAGACACTTTTCTAGAAGTGTAACCAACAGCAAAGACTTAATTTTTTATACATGTAATCTGAATCATTCAGTGATCATATTATTTCTTGCCAGCACAGTCAACTAGACAGCCTTTTGAAATATTAATACTGCTGTTGTTACACAGTTTTGAGATCCCATAGTTGCCTTCTCTCTGATGACCAGATTTCCTCTTTAGGCTCTATCACTTCACAGAACTCTGCAAGGAGCTAATTGTTGCCTGTCTCCTCGACTCTATATAGAAACCAATACCAAATTTTGGTATCTAACAATAAGCAATCTTGTTGGGCCTATGGTGATACAAACAAACCTGCTAAGGTAGCTCTGGTCTTTTAGGAAACAGACTCTAAGGAAGTGCTCATATTAAGGTCACAGTTCTAGGAATGTCTGTACTTCATTTTTGCTCCTTACCATAGTGAAGCGTTCAGTTTTGCAAACCATACATATCGTTTCAGTGTCATCAGGTATCCACTGCTGCTTTGGTGGTGGCTTCTCAGGAGGCACAAATTCTTGAGGAAACAAGTTCTGCTGCAGACTTCTGTCCCTGGGACTTGCAGATATGGTTGCACCTGAAAATGAGCCAGGCCATGAAAAACATGAAATGGGATTTAAACTGTTTAATAGCATCTCAAGTACCTGAAAACACTATAGACTCAATAAGGCCATAAGATCTTTCTGCCTCACAAAAGCTAGGCATAACAGAGTATCATTGTGTAAGGAACATACATGCTTTAAGCTAAGATTGTAAGATTGTAAACTTGTAGTACTTCAATGCTTATAAGCAAGAGAACGTACTTATTAAGAACCCTTTACCATAACAATTAGAGAGGTATAAGATAACTTGTCAACACCTGTTCTTGTATCACAAGCAGAGACTTGGAGAAGAAGAAAAAAAATACTATAGTGACTGGATACCAAAAAGCAATACAGCATAAAATAGAATCTTAAGTATAACCAGTGCTGACATTCCCAAAGACTGAGAGTTTCCTTTGTTTTCTTAGGAGAGATGTGATATGACTAGCAACAGCACATCCCTCCCTACTATGGTCCCCTATGATGGGGAAATCAGTTCACAGAGGCATGAATTTAAGTCTGACCTTTGGGATCTTTGACCCCAACACTAAAATACTCATTGAATGAAGTTTACAGCATTAGACAAGCTTTTAGTTTATATTATGTGAGTCAGTTACACAACAGGTTAATTAAAAAGTTCAACATGTCACTGCAGCCCTGCAAGTCACCTTCCGTGTACACAGATATTAAATTAAAGAAGAACAAAAATCTCCATTTCACTAAAACTAACTCATTCTCATTCAGATAGATACCAGATGGCAAAGAAACATTGACGGACCATGCATTCAAGTTTTCTAACAGGATAGGATATTAAGCTGACCATTATAAGGAAAAAACTAAAGAGATACACAGCCCAATCCAAAACACTGCTATCACTTCATGTAAGCAAGAGGAGTCTTCAGATCATGATACTGAACCAGGAAATAGCTCAGACACACTAACTGTAGATCAGGATATCATTCTGCAGTTCTAGTTCAGGCCTATCACTTGCTGAGAATCATCATCCTTGGAGGTCTGAGGATATTCTTTTTTTAGTCCTTCCCTGAGAGCACACACAGACTGTGCATCTCTTGCACTGTTGCTGTGCAGAACCTACAGTAGAATTTCTGATTGTTTCTTAGCTACAAATATTCTTCAGCTGTTTTGGCTTGAATTACTTAGTTTCCATTTTTTTGGGTCTAAGGGCCATGAGTGGAGCCTCTCAGACAATACAAGGTGTGCCATTTCTCTCAGGTCACAAGACAGATCCTAGTGAAAAAAAATTCAAGGACCAAAAAATTCAAGAACCATTGAATGGCATACCCAGTGAATGAACTGGGGGAAAATGGCTGGGAGGGGCTGATCTCTACTGGTTGGGCATTGGTCACCTGGTGGTGGGCAACTGGATTATACAGACTTAGTTTTTCTTGGGCTTTCTTCTGCTTTCTCTTTTTCTTGTCTTCATTTTCATCATCATCATTATTACTATTTTACTTGATTTCAGTTATTAAACTGTCCTTACCTCAACCCACAGGTTTTACCCTTTTCCAAATCTCCTCTACATCCCACCTGTAGAGGGGCTGGTGGGGAAATGATCAAGCAGCTGTGGCTGCTGCTAAGGTTAAACTCCAACAGGCACCAAGGTCTTAACCTTACCAGTAAAGCTGACAGGAGATAGGTCTGATGATCCTGATTTAGACAATGCTTCACCCTCCAGTACCTGATTCAGACTTTCTTGGATACGTATCAGAGAATCTAGGACAAAGGGAAGAAAGGGGAAAAAAAAAAATCAGAGGATCATACTGGCCAATACATCCACCTGTTTTCATGAAGTTTAGAGAAATCCATTCACAGGAGTACGTAAGAATGTCAGCACAAAACAGGACTGCCTGTGTAATTACAAATTACTGTTTGCATGCAAATTAGTCCACAGCAATTAATGCAGAACTGCATAAAATTCAATTACCTAAAAAACAAATAAAGGGATCCTTATCAAAGCAATGGAGTAATGACAGGTATAGGAATAATACAGCAGAGATGTGAAAACAATTGTTTAACACAAGATGCTCACAGCAAATATTAAATGCTTCACATTGCAGTGGAAGGAACATACTTGCAAAGCTACAGATCATTTGGCAGGAAAAGATAGGTAAGTCTGATGCTTTTATGTTAGCAAGAGCTGAATCTTTAAATTACAAAATGAAGTCAACACTTGGAAACTGGCACCATTTCAGCAGGTATAAACAGGTAGGTACAGAACTGTAAGTTTTAAACACAGTAACACAAAAGCTATGGAATGGATCTGCAGCACCCTCTGCTGTTCCAGTTCTAAAACCTTAAAAGAAGCCTTAAAAGTGCACAAGACTCAAAGACAATATGGATGAGAAGGGATTAGTAAACCAGAAAGGAGAACCATAATGAGATTGTTAAATAGAACTACAAGTCTAAAAGTTTTCTATATGAAAAAGGAATAGGACTTTGGTAGGAGGAAATACTATGGAAGACTAAATCCCCATTCTATTTGAGGGGAGATGCAGTTGGCTGCAGGCTTTAGAACTGCTTGAGTTGTCAGTGACTTTGCATTAAACAGGAGTAAAACAAAACTGATCAGTATTATACAAGAAAAGAAATCTCAACAAGGAGCAACAAAGAAAAGTCTGAGAAACTTTTGAAGCTACTGGTCCTTGAAAACATCTATTTACAAGAAAGGCAAAGACTTTAACAACATGCTCTGGCCTAGAGGGAGACTGGAGGCACACATCTAAAAAATGTTATGGCACGGTTGCTGAAATTATTTTGGCCCTTTCCCAAATGAAAACAGCATTCTAACAGACAGTTACCTGATCTCTTTTCTTTTAATGTGAAAGGGAAGTTGAGAGCCTTTTCTGCATACTTGGAAAGCAAATTGTCAATGTCTTCCACAGTAAAACCAATTTCCTGCCCAGCTAAGAGCTGGTGCAGTGTCTGCACAGCGACAGCTACCCAGTCCACCTTCATATTCATGAGGAGCTGCTCCAGCATGAGCAGTGGCCTTGAGGAGAGGTGGAAGTAGTTAACACGGGAGAGCTCAGGCAGAGTCAGCAGCACCTGAGACACAACAAAAAAATGCACCATAAAATTACACACCTTCAAATCTGTGTTTCTGTGAGACTAAATACAAGGAACTAGAGCAATAACTTATGCAGAGAATGGAATGCCAGGCGGACCTCAAAAAAAGGAGGTGGAACTTCTCAGAGCAATTCCTACTTTTGTTACAGAATTACTGAGTGGATTTGCAGAATTACTAAGCTTCCACTTTCCATTCTATAAAACACTGATTCATTTCAGAGGAAGAGTGGAAAAACTTTTGTGACCCAGTGACAAGTATGCTGTAGCAGAGTATAGCACATTCTCTTATTAAAATAAGCTTATAAAAAGCGTATTAGCCCAATTCTTATCCTTCCATCATCTGAGGAAATGTTAACAGAATAAAATAGGAGCAATTCTCCTCTAGATGGACAGTTAATATGGACACTTTTCAAAACAAATAATGTCTTCAGAAGGAACAAGTAAGTCCACAGGCAGCCCAGCAAAATCTGTTGTGGCACACACTGGAGCAAGCTGCTGTTAATAGTCCTACACCAAACAGACATTATCAAAAGCACTGTGTTTTGTTTACATGCAATGCATTCAACTGAGGTAATCTCCTAATTAATGCCTTTGCTCCCAGGCTGAGCACAAAACCTGTGTGAATTCTATAAAGGCAGTGGCCACCCAGAAAAGAGGACTGATACTCTCCAGCTCTGGAAGGCACTTGGGGGAAACATGAAGTCAAAGACCACCATACAGGTGGGCATGCATAGGACACCTGCTGTTACTGACATGGAGAGTAAGTTGAGGATACTTTCTTTTTCACTTGGGACAAAGATAACAACTGTTCTATAAGCTCCAGAATTTTGTTTAATTTCACCCTATGCTATTTCAGCCTGTGTGTTCCTCCACTCCCCACAGCTCAAACATACTACTTATTCTTATTGGGAGTCAAAACCAGCTCATAATATGGAGCTCCAAACATGGAGAAGGGGAAGAGAAGCTTTAAGCCATCTCTAACTTCGGTTTGGATCCTGAGGCTTAGGATCTTAGACCTGATGTGGTGAGAATGTTCTGGTAAGACCTACAGGCTTTTTATATTACGGAAATACTATGCATTATAAAATTACTTATACAGTTATTTATTGCTGTTAATCCCTCAAGGCAGGGGTTTTACTGACCTTTGATCCTATATAGAGTGCCTGGATTTCACTCCTGCGTGCTGTTGTCAGGCTGGCATAGAAATGAGCTGTGAGGTAATCAGCCAAGAAGTGAGAGGCTGCCAAGTTTGGATGCTGGTCAAGGGACTGCTCACTGATGGCAAGGCAAACACCAGGGTCTTCAATTCTTTGTAAAAGCTACAAAACCAAACAAAACACAGTGAAACCCTACAACATTCCTGGAAGACAGCCTTCTGTCCATTACAGTTTACTACCCTACAATGCTCCAGCAAGCAAATTAATTCACTCTCTAAGTGACAGCTCCATCATTATTAAAACCAAAAGAGTTCATATCACTAATTTGGGCAGTGAAGCACAACTGACCAATTCATGTTATTAGTTTCACTCCTGATTCTTCTGCTTAAGCAGCACTGACATGCTTCATTATGATTTTTCTAATGAAAGGAACCTCGTATTTCCATGTAAGTGACATTTATGCTATTAGGTCTAAGAACTAAATTGCCAAGTGGATTTTTACTTAAGCAGAACAGGGGACAGCTAGGATCCTAAAAGCTTGTCTAAGAAAACAGCATCTCTTAAAGGTGGAAACAAAAAGACCATGAAAACACACACAATGAAGGCAGGGAAAAGTTGTCAACTTATTTAATCTCTGTATATGAGGCTGAGAGTGTCTTGCTATTACCTGCAATGCCTTTTCCATGTCTCCCATCTCCAGTAAGTGGAGAAGGTGCTCACGGTGAAAGTTGATCAAGTCTTCTCTTGGGACAGGATACAAGTGTCCCCATTCCTCACACAATTCATAATCCTAAAGAATTTTTTTTGAAATGTAAGAATAAAAGGACAAACTCTACCCTCCCTGATACAGTTGTTTCTCCCAAAGTTCTGACCAACTTCATAAGATTCTGAAGCTTAGACTCCTCTCCCAGATGAAAAAAATAAATAATTACATTGACATGGGAAGATGATTGTCAATTTTGTCAGTCACAGCCTGCATTTAAACTACCTTGTTTACCTTACACTAAACAAATTAATTTTTCAGAAAAACACTTAAAGCCAGCCAAATTTACAATATTAGCATTTACCTAATAATCAAATCTGCATTATGTCATGCTATTTTAAAATCTTCAAAACTGCCAAAGAAAAGAACAGGTTATATCTCAGAGTAAGGGTTTTAACTTAAGAATTATTAACTACATGGAAATCTTTATATTAAACACAGGCCCATATTTGTTTCTGTAGCACAATGTTGAGTAAAGGAATTCTTCCTCCCAAGGTAATCTCCATGATCCTTGTTTTAAGATGCCATTTCAACGAGTTTATTTACTCAAAGTTTAATGCATTCTAATTCAACAAAATTCACATGATGATGTCTAACCTTTGCTTTCAGAATTATATTCATGACAGTCTGAGGGTCCTCAGTGCAGGCTTTTTTCAGATCCTGCCAGTCATTCCACAATGGTTCATTTTGCACATTCAAAATCTGAAAAAGTTAATATTGAGTAGCATAAATTTTAGAATTTTAATTTATGGCAATCAATAGTCTAAGAAAACAGCTGAGCTGATCACATCAAGAGCTGCTTCACAGAAAGAAAATGTCAAAAATGAGACGCACATTTATCTCTAGTCCTTTTCAGTGATGATGTAATTCCCTTGCACTCCAAAACAAACTCCATAATTTTCGCAGATGTGATTCTACAAAGCACATTTATAGGGAAGGTTTTTGAAAGATTAGATGGCAATAATTATGGATGTAAAAGTACACATTTACTGCAGACATTGCTGGCACTAACAGAGAGACAACTGAGCTGTCAGTTAGCACAACTCCCACCAGAGAGATTTAGCAAGGATGGTTCCTTTTCTTGCTGTTTGGCTTTTCAGACTGTGCTGAACTCCAAGCCAGCCTGTCTGACCTAACCTGGGTATCTGCACTACCCTGCAGTTAGAAGAATTGTCTGCAATACAAACATACTCCTTGGACCACTAGTCTTATACACCATATACATTTCTCAAACTTTTACAAGGATTAACTGCCATGGAATTTATATAGAATGGAAAATACTTTGCAAAACAATCAGACTCACACAAATGTTTATATCCAAACATGTTTGCAGACGTGAATGCTAATATAGGAGAGCGGGAAAGTTATGAAGGATGGAAGCTGAATGTTAATTGGATATTCTAGTACTTTACATGAACTCTTTTGAATAAAAGACTTGAAAAGCTCTCATGATCAAAAAAGAACCAAGGGCTAAAACTTTTCAGAGAGCAAGCATATTTGCTTCCTGCTGCCTATTTCATCTCACTGCTTACTTGAAGAATAACTTTGTACCTTTTGATAAACCTGAAGTTCTTTCTTCCTGCTCTGCAGATTGGCTCTCAGCTCCTGAGGTATGCCCCGATCAGAAATGCAGTAAGCTAGGACTTCCAAACAGGCATCAAGGGGCCACTTGTCCAGACAGCGCAGGGCCAGTCTGCTTCTCAACACTGCATTTTTTACTGGGAACAAGTATTGCCAACCATCCTTATCTGTGGAGGAAACAAAGCACTAATTTGAAATTCAGTTTCTGTAATTCAGAAAATGAAAAAAAGTCCTTATCCTTGCTGGATCACATCCACAAAAGAAAACCTAATGGGGCTAAAAAATCTTTTAAGAGTCATCCCAAGTATCAGATTCTTGGGAAGCATCCAAAGTTAGCATCAGATACTTACTATTCAGACTCCAAAAGGCACCTTTCACAGATCACATCATCCATGCATGACAATGACACTGCTGTAAGAGATGTTCCATTAACAGTACAATGACTACTGTGTCCTGATGTATTCCGCTCTTCACATAAAAATAACACCACAGATGTATTCCAATTCTCTTGTACTAAACTGGTCAGGATTTGCACATTTATGAAACAGAAACTACACCATCAGAGAAAGCAAAGTCAAGATGAAGAAAAGGATCTATTTCCAGCTCTGGATTTGCCCAAGGACCACCACTTTAGTTTCTACATTTTGATCCAGACTGCGCTATTTATTTAAAAAAAAATAAGGAAAAAGAGAGGGAAAAAAGCCTGACTTAATCCTTCTTACCTTCAGCAGCTGCACAACTCAGCAGAGCATCCTTCACATTGACCACTTCCTCCATATTCTGACTGTACAGATCCAAGATCTTCAGAGCTCTGTCCCAATCCTTTGCCTCAAGAGCTTGCTCAAAGACTTCCATTAACACTTTAACAGCTGTGGTGGAATGTAACCCTAGGAGAACCAGAGACATGTATGCCTTCCCAGAGAAGACAGCAGCCAAACTGCTCCCTTCCTCTTGATTCAGAAGTGGGTCAAACATAGCAAGAAGAAAGCGTTCTAATATTGGGAACTCCTTCAACAATGCCTCACACTCCCTGGAAATCTGTTCCAAGCCTAAGGGCGCCTCCCGTTTGCCCCGAAATTCCATCCAAGACAAACTTGATTTATGACTTTTCTGTATATTAGATGCACTTAGACATGCCACTGTAGCCATGAGCTTTGACTGAGACTTCAGGAAGTCCAGGGAGGAGGCAGTCAGTGTGTGCTGGCTCAAGTCACTCAGAGAGGATGAGGCCTGAGTGGAGATATCCTCAGAGGTCCCTGCAGAATGGTGAACAGGTATTTCAACGTCTGGCAGGGAGTGGTAGGCACACTGGTGTGTCAAGTTGCTGATGTTTGTCAGAAGAGACTTTGCCTGGCTGCTCTGCCTTGCACTGCACAAGGACAGTGGTTCACAGCAAGAGTTAACAATGACTTGTTGCACATTCAAGTTCAACTCCTCTTTAGCCAAAAGAGAAGAAAGTCTGTAGGATTGAAAACAGGATCATATAAAAGTACATAAAGTACATATAAAAGTACTTTATAATTACATATTTTCATAAATCTTCCAAATGCTTTGAGAACACAAGCCCCCTAATATTTTTCACAGGTAGATACACATGTAGAAGATTACATACACTATTTTAACTCAGAGCTTTTGCTGCCATTCCTTTACAGATAAGGAACTTCTTAAACACTGAATTTTACCTAAATGCAAGCTACTAGAAGAGTTCACCATTAGCGCTCATCTTTTTAAAAGCTACCTCATTAAATCAGAGCATTTCCATACCAATCTAATTTAGTAGTTGCAATGGAAGGAGTCTAGACTATCCAGGTTACCTGCTGACCAGGGAAACAGTCATACTCAGAATCCTTAATAAGACCTACTGGCCTACTTTTGTATTACACTGACAAGCTGCAAGTGCACTCCTCTCAACTGTCACACAGAAAAAAAAAAATTCCACATAATTTCACTCTCATTTCACAACAGATAGTAATTGTTAAAAATATGGAGCCACTGTTTTCCCAATCAAAAATCTTCAGGTTGATGGAGAAGGCACTGACTAAGCTCCTCTCTGCACACCAATCCTTGCAACATCAAGTGATCAGCTGGTAGCACACAGCAGGCTGTACTACCTGTGATAAGGTGCCAAAGAACTTAATCATGGCTGAGGTATAAAGTCACCAATACCAGAATAACCTACAGGAGTACATAATCTGAAATACACTGACCTGTCAGGATGAACTTGTCTCTCAAAAACAAGCTGGGAAAGCAGCTGAGATGGACTCTGCTGTAACAGTATGAAAGGGTTTCCCACTTTCACTTCTGCAGATACATCTCAGGAAAAAAAAAAACAGTATTTATTATAATGCAAACCTTACCTGAATACACTAACCAACTTTTATTTTAGGAATATAATTTTTAAGGCCCTGAGTCTAAACCTCCTTGATGAATTTCAGAGAGTTCTAAATTCATATTAGAATGGTAAAGTCCAGAGGAAATTGCAAGGTATTTGTGATGATGATATATCTCTCAATCCTGGTACCATACATTATGTTGGACTGATTACCAAAACAGGTAGAGATTTTTTGGCCTTTAAGCAAGAGTTTAGCAACTCTACTTCAAACTTTCACCAAAATATGCATTTGTGGTGAGAAGTGGAAAATGTGCAAAATTAGTTTCTGATGAGTCTCTGGATGTAGATTAGTGGGTCCATGCTCTTTCAAAGTCAGTTAGCAAGGACAGAGAGAACTCACGAGCATACAGGTACTTCTACAAAATGAGAGAAACTACTGCTAAAAAGCACTTGTATCCACCACTGAATTATGTCAAGTAACTTTGGACACGTTTTCCTAAGTTTACCTTTCCCTTTCATCTTCCAATACAGTAACAATTCCCCAAAACTCACCCAGCCCTTGAATATTTTTGTGCAATATTTTGGCTTTGGCAGTTAGCCAGTGAGGACTAAATCATCTCCATGCATAAGTTACGGTTGACATGGCAGTGACCTGAGCTGAACCAGACATGTCTGCAAACAGATCTTTGCCCTTTTTTCTTATCCTCTTGGGAAGGTACTCCCTGGAATCAGTACTGGGGTATTTTACATTAGTGCAGCTCAATTAGTGTCAACTTTAAAACACAGATAAGCATTTTTACTGCTAGCACAGTGAATTGTTCTGCTCTTCTGACAGCTTTATGTGCTGACAGTACATTCCTTTCCATAGACCACTATCATCTGCTGATTCAATAAAAAAATTCTGCCTGGTTACCTCTGCATGGCCTTCTACATACTCTTTTCTTATCCCTGTGGAGCAGCAGGGTGCTTGCTGCCTCTAAGGGAGCTGTAAATTATACAGTAAACTGATCCATGCATGCAAAAATCAATCTCGCCTTACAGGGGGGAGTGCTAAGAATTTTTGGACGTGAAGGGTTGTTTGTTTTGTCTAAGTGGAATGCAGAGTCTGAGTCAGTAGTAAGCATTTCTGTTCTCATTTTCCCACTGACATCAACTATTTTTATGTGAGCTGTGGGTGGCCTAGGTGTTAAGAACTAAAAGAAAAAAAGGTAATAATCAGTTGAAATCAATCAAAAGACTATGCACAGGTTGTAGGTGTGTTTGGCAAGGAACCATTTTTGCACAATTACTTTCCAGAATTAGGCCAGACTACACAGTCTGATTATCTTCACCTAGGCTCAGACTTTCCAGCAGAAACCCCTTACCTAGCTCTGCATTCAGGCTCCGTAGCACCACAGCAGCCAGTGTAGTGATGTAGTCAAGGAAGGACTTCACAAAGTTTGTCTCCTTATTGTTCTCTGGCATGGTTTGGGTGTGCTGCTCAAGAGTTCTCAGCAGGAGCTGTGTTTGATTCCAAACCAGGTGTTTCTCCAGCTCCACAGGTTTGAGAGACCCCTGCTCCACCAAGGTGCCAAGCAGACCCCCTTTAGAGTCTGGTTTAAGAGAACAGATGTTCATCCAAGATTCAAGGATTAAATGTGAACAAGAAAAGAGGCAGGGAGGTGGGGGAGAAAGAAAGAGAAATGCTTTAGCTTTATTTCCTCTCTGCAACTATGGATCTCAGTATAAGCATTATAATTTAACTGAAAGCAAGGGCAATTTTTACTACCCGCATTATAATTTAAATTGAAAGCAAGAGCAATTTTCACAGCAAAATAAAACTGTCGTTCACCGAAGTTGGTAACCATGGTTCTGACAAGTTAGAATTATATTAAGGCAGACCTAAAAATATCTAGTTCTGTGTCATTAACATTTATTCCAAAACACAGGTGTTGATCAATCCTTGAGCTTCAGAATATTTAGCTCTTAGAGCTCTTCTAAAAAAAAAAAGGAAGATTATACCTAAATATCTATAAGGTGCCACATTAAAACACACTTAAAAATTCCTTGCTAGGACTGCATAGGAACAGGACAAATAACTTCTCTGACAAGTTCAGAATTTTAGCTGTGAAAACAAACTTAAGAATTTGAGATAAATTTTCCCCTCTGCATTAATGATTTTTAAAATATGTATTTGTGCATATGTCAAAGAGCATTACTATTGGATTTACTGCTGTTCGGAAAGGCCAAAGCAAAAATTCAGATTCATATATCAATCACTTCATGCTCACAAAAATAACTCACCTACAGAACGTTCAACACATGTCAGTGCTTTTAGGGTATGATCCAGGTTTTGTGATAAAACTATTTCATTAGTAATACTTTCTTCAGTCAAGGTGGGGTAGCAAGTCTGCAGAAGGTCTACAATACTGCATCGGAAATGACTCCCTATTTTCTCATCTGACACTTCTTCAAAGAGGGAGAAAGAAACAGCAACTATAACAAAGACACAGGTATTTTTGCACAGAAGAAGGCCCACAAAACCAGAAGTGTATTATAATACAAAAAACCAGGGCATTTCAGACTATTCCCAATTATTCAGTATAAAAAATGGAAATTTCATATTTACATGCAACAGAAGACAAGAATTTGATTTAAGCACATTTCAACAGAAAGCCTTATCAGCAAAGCGTATTACCTGGTCTGGATTGACCTTGTGATGTGCAGGAATAGTTGAGAATTTTACTTATTTGCTGGAGAACTGCTGGAAAACCCTTTACACCTTCAGAGTGCAGTAAAACAAAGTCAGGTCGGTGGCCTGGAACAGTCATTGTGCAAAAGGAGACAAAATCCAAGTTAGAAGTGGAAAAGGAGACACTAACATGAAAGCACAAAATGAGATTTCATTACGACTACATAGAGAGGCATTTTCTGTTCCCAGGCCCATGCTGATAAACATAAAAATCAAAAGCCTACCCCGAGTTTCAAGGCTGTTGTAGAGTCTCCTTTCTGCAGTCTCCAGAAGCTGTTTGCATGTCTTCCAAAGATGGCACTGAGTACAAGCTAGGTCAAATGCTGCCATTGCTGAAGGACTGAGGTCCTCAAGGACTGCTAGCAGAGGATCAGTATGCTCCAGTTGGATCTTCTTGATCCAGAAGTTTTCTTGAAGAGTAGGGGCAAGACTTCCAGAAGTTGCAAGCAATTTATCAGTAACATCCGAGATGGAATAAAATACCATACCTACACGTATCATCAAAACCACAAAATCATTGGTTAACAGCATAACTAGGTCAGATCCTGTAATGGGTACTATCTTTTAATCCTTAGAGAAAATAATACCATAGGTGGCTTGCCTCATGGACTCTAGAATGGATGCAACTACCTCAGTTCTTTCTAACTCACAGAATCACCACTTACCCTTCTGAACAAACACTGCACTCATTTTGACAGTATTCCAGTTGCTTTCTCCTGTTTATTCACTTCTTCCCAACCCTTTGTGAGAACTTAAAGAGCCCAGTCCTCACCAGCTGCTGCTGCATTCCCAATGGCCTGCAGTGTTGAACGGCCACTGCCAGATTTCCTGATGCCTCCAGTGCCATCTGATGCTTGATTCTCAATATTGTGCTCCACTCTTGCCATTTCTTGTACTGCCTCTTGGTAACGCTCCATGAAAACCAACTCACCATAGCAAGGGGAAGTATCCAGATTAAACATCAAAGCCACCTTTCAAAAACAACAACAGATGTAATTACAGAGCATGTCAAATGAAGTTTTCAAAGGTCAAAGAGCTTTGTGGTGGCCCTTAGAGGAGACAAAAGAATACAAAAAACAGAATCTTTAACTGAAAAATGTCCCCACAGACACAACAGGCTGAAATTGTGGGGTTTTCTCCTAGAGTTTTAAGTGCCTGAAAAAGATGTTTTTCAACAATTATTGTAAAGTTTACCTATTATTTGCTGCAGAGCTAGGGCTGAATTAATTTTCATAACCCACACCTTTCAGAATGACTGTTCACAATTTCAATACACTATGTAATGAGAGATGACTATCAAGTTTGCCCTCCAAAGTAAACTATTTCGAATAAATACTTAATCAGCAAGGAATACCTTCTCAAAATTTAAACTAAGTGTTTAAGCAGAGCCATGCAAGTTCCTATAATCAAACTAGCAACATAACACAAACTACACTTGAATGTCTTTGGTGATTACAAAACTCAAGGCCACAAAGCAAAATAAAATGCTTCTTTGGCCTTGTGAGTAGACAAAAATGAAGTGGCATGCCTGGAATCACACAGAACTAATGGGCTGAGCAGGTTACTGTTAATGCAATGTTTAAGTGATACAAACTGCTCCAGTATGTCTCTCTGAAACTCACACAGGTCACAGCTTTTTACAGAAGATCCATTAATGGATCTCAAGATTTTTTTGTCAGAGCATCAGCCCAAAAGTCACACAGAGAAAGGTATACACAGCTGTGAGGGAGCAAAGAATTACAAACATGCAGACACTCAAGTCTTTCTACCTATTTTCACTATCACAAAGCCTCAAAACATAACTCCTTCGAATGAATCTAATCACTGCTTTGGCTCAGCTTTGGTAAGGAACACCTTTGCATGTTTCTCCCAGGGTTACAAGGGGAAGAGTGTCATGGTTTTGAAAAACTGATTAAAGAAAGCAGTTCAGATGTTGCTTCCTCATAAGACTTCACGTGAGCTCCTTGTGCTCTTCAGTCAGTTGAAACACTATGCTTGACTAGCTCTCATCAAACATTTGCATGCTTTGAGAACCCACGTTTAGAGAAAGCATTTTTATATAACAAGGTAGAAAAACCTCTGCATCCCTGGGATGTTGGCTTGAAATATTTTTGTCCCTTTCACTTGCTTCTAGTTCTGAAGTTATTCTTTCACTGGGAAGCCCTATGTTTGCTAAATGCAGAAGAAGTAGGAATTTCATTCAAAAACCAAAACATATGCATCTTATTTACCTGGTGGGCTTCCACAAAGTTTCCTCTCAGAACACAAGAAACTAACAGTGATTCTGGTGGGGAAAGCATCATAGGAATGAGGGAGTTCTGCTGATGTGGTCTTGCCCTGCTTTCCAAATCACTCAAGCCAGACATGCTACTGGTACTTCCCTCTGCAGGACAGAATTAATCAGTATACTATTAGAGGAAAACACATTTCACCAAGTAACAGCCACCTATCACATAACAGCATTTCTCATATGAAACTCAAAAATATAGGAGGCAGAGTTGCAAGCAAGCTTTAGGGTAAAGAGGTCAACATAAACATCCTGTTAAAAATTCTCATAACATTTCACTGTTTGGTCAGAACTTGCAGTTTGGATCCCATCCCTGTGTAACACTGTTCAGCAGCTACATAACACACAGGCAGTGCTAGGCACTGGTTCCTTATGGATAAAGGGAGAAGTCTAAAGCATCTGACTTGTTAAATCAGTCCAGAATGCCCAAGCATGTCTTAGCTTACATTCATTAGCTTTTTTGACAGTTTGCAGGTCACTACATTCCATACTGTTTCCTGCAAGCCAAAGATACCAAGAAAAATCTAATTCTTGTATTCCAGAAAAAGACACATGTACTATTCTGACTAGAAAAATTCATCAAAAAAATGGGAGCTCTGAGAAGTGAAAAGATATAATTCTGTCCTGCATACAACACTAATTCACATTTACTAGTCAAGCAAATTCTTTATCTTGCACATTGAAAAGACAAAGAAATACTTCTTTTGTGGCTTAATACCTGAGGTACTCGTGCTTAGCTCGCTACTTGTACTTTCTAATGATGGACTGGAAGTTCCCTCTTTCCCATCTAAAATGGAAACAAATCAAAACCAGCACATTAAACACATTTTACTAGACAAGGTAATTAAAGCTTACTGCAAATAACAGATTAGGCAACCACAAGGGATCTTCAAGAGTTTCTTATAAATGAGCCACTACTGACATCTGTGACAAATGCAAAAAAATGCTGATTTGAAAAAAATGCTAGGCTACAGACTATGTTGGGGTGGCCCATCAGAGACTCATGTCAGGTACTTCAAAGCTTCTTATTTTGGAACATGCCACTCCAAAACCAGACATGCCTTTCAAAGGATAAATAGAAGAAAGGTGAGGAACACAACTTTCTGCTAAGGCTGCCAATTTATGCCACAAATTCCTGTTAATTCACATCCTAGATAATACTGCAATAGGAACGAAAACATACCAAACAGTCATAAGACATAGTGGAGAAGGGGAAAAATTAGTGCTGTAGATTAAATTCTTCCCCACCCCAAATCACAACTATGTATGGAAGAAGTTATTTGGGCAGGTGAGTTTTAGAAAACAACTTCAATCCAAGTGGAACAGGACTAAGATACTTAGAAAACTAAAGGAAATAGTTCTCTGTTCCTAGGCCATGGAATCTAATTGCATTCAGCTATGAGCTCAGCAAAATTATGCACATTTCAGAAATGTCTTATCCAAGTCACTTTTTCAACCCACCTCTCTTGTATTTCCGATATCTACTTCGTTTCTTAAAGCTGGAGCACCTGATTAAAGAGTAATATCTCCTGGAGGTTGCAAGCTGATGTTCTGAGAAATATTTAAACAAAAACATTACCAAATAGCTTTATAGGGGGAGACTTGACAAACAGTTGAACACAAGCTTGGAAACATGCAATGTTTAAAGTCCAGACTGTCTTTCTTGGGACATGGAGCTTACATGGTCTCAGATACACAACAAGCTACACGTGACACAAGACAAAATCTCATGGCAGCAGAGCTAACAAGTTATGGGCTATGGAGAAGGGTGGGAAACAGGTTCCTGAGTGTGTTGTTCCAGCTACTTCAACAATCATGCAGAATAATACAACTTCCTCTGATACATGATCCTAAAATGCTCCCAGACTAGGCTAAATAACACTGTCCATGAACAAACTGAGACCATTTGGCTTGCACTGGATCCAACACCACCATGTCCCTTCATATCACAGCAGTGTGACTTGTGACAAAGGGGTGGGACAATGGCAAACAGAAGCAGAGCATCCACAAAGGGGAGGGAAAAGAGAAAAGCCCTAAACTTTCTGGTTAGAATAGAGAACACTTCTGTTATGAAACACTGCAAGAACCAGGTGAACTCCACTTAGGTCACTCTCCCAGTACCTGCCAAAATGTGCTCCCTCACTAAGATGCTCGGGAATTTAGTCTTGAGATCACTGTCTGGACAGCTGTAACAAATTACCAAGTGCCAAATACAAAGCCTACCTGCATTTCTGTTACTCATCACCACCTTGTATCTCCAGTGAGCTTCAGAAAGGTATTTGGAAAACTGTAACACTCGACTTCCAAAGGCATCTCTGCTTACAGAAAGATTCAAGCACTCAACAAGCTCCAGCTCTTCCCGAAGCACATTACTCGAGTCCCAAGGGAGAGAACTCTGAATTTCTTCCAGGTGGTTGAGCAGCAATGTGAGGAAGGCCTCCATGGCCACGTCATCCACTAAAAATCCACTAACACCACTGGTGAAGTGTTTCAGATCCAGGTAGCTTGGCTTAGAGGTTTCACAGCTTTTGCCATCTAACATGGAGTCACAAAGTTCTTGGGTATCTGTGTGAGCTGTTTGTGCAGGCAGCAGATGCTTCTCTGATTTTTTTTCAGCCTCTGTCAGGTGTTGTGGACTTTGTGAGGTGGAAGACTGGCGACTGCCATTGCCTTCTACACTCAGAGTATCACTCTTTCTGTCAAGGTCTTCATCCTCTGCATAGTCCTCAGGTACAGGAATTTCAGTACAGAGGTCATTATAGGAAACAAAAAGCAAGGAGAAAATATTTTCCAAAACCTCCAGGCGCAGAGGAATGGGAATGCTCCTCAAGAACTGCTGACACTTCATAATGTACTGAGGAAATACTGAAGAGCAATCTGTACAATTAAAAACAAAAATAAAGAACATTTACTACATTTTTCAGGGATTCCCTGCTCCAATTTGTGCCTTTTAAGAAAATCCCAGAAGAGGGAACTAGCCAAGTGGCCCAGACCCAATGATTCCTCCAAAAGCCAAGTAAATATAAGTCAAACATTCTACATTTAGAAAGGTAATGTGCCTTCTCCCTCTGAGTAATGCCAATTATCACTTTGTTCAATCATGTGCAAATTCAGATGATACCCATTCTAGCCATTAAATCAGTTTCAGCTCTGGGAAATCACAAGCTCTTACAAAATTATCTCTGTCACTATGATCCTATATCTTGTATCACTTCCTTTTTGCACATTCTAAAAAATGTTTTAAAACAAGGCCGGTAGCTTATTCATATCTATTATTACTACAGATAACAACATCCCAAAGAAATACCATTATACTTGCTTGCATCCATAGCCTGCTGAATAAAATACCATATGTACACAGGGTGCAGCATTAGCCCAATACTAGGTGATAACTCAGAGCCCAGCAACCGGATGGAGAAGCACACTTTACTGAACCTGAGAAAGGAGGCCAATCACCTGCTGGTTCTCCAAGAGCTGCATCCTCAGGGATATCTCCCAGAAGGCTGTGTACACAATCCTTGCACTTGGCAAGCCTGTGAGAATTCACACAGAGAGCATAGATTGCATACTTCATGGCACAGAACGCTCGGAAGAGTGCCAGGTTGCGCTGCTGACTCAGGGTGTTAGGGAGTGTGGCTGCTGTGGATGGAAATCAGGGTGAAGGGGTAGGAGGTAGATAAGAAAACAAGTTAATTTTCTCCTGCAGTTCCTGCACAACAACATTTATCCCAGTATCATTTTTGTCACAGCTATCTCACTGTTACTTTTGGAAAGAAAGCCAAACAACCCAATCCACAACAGATGAGCACAGAAGAGTCAAGTCTGGATCCCCTTCTAAAAAGGAAATTTTCTGTGAATTTGTGTAACAGGACCTGGCTACAGAACAGAATGAGTAAAATCACTCATTAAGGACTCTCATTAACAGTGTGTGCTTAAGCTGTACTGCTGCATTTACAACAGAGGGGCAAAACCTGTTTCATTTCAGCATCTTAGAATTTTGTGTTATAGTACACAGTAGGTAGGTAGGGAAACAGTGTAGACAGGCTATGACTGTAGCAAGAATAGAGTACCACCACCTCTTCAGATCTGTACTAATAAAAGATACATGGTTCATTCTACCCACAGGAGTTGATACAATAGATCAGATACAATCTGCAACTGATTAAAGTACAGTCCAACAGCTTCCTTCACACATTTATGCTAAAGGCAAACTAGAGAAGTGATGCATCCACTTCTCCCCTTTGGGATTTTTTTGAGGAAAGGCATCACATGCCAGTGAAACAATCCCTTCTTAGTCCAACAGAACAGCAGAACTGCAAACTGCAAAAATCACATCATCATCACCCCTGTCACCCAGGAACACAATATAGTGCCATATATTCTGTTATACGGAGTTTAGATGAATTCTCCAACTACCATAAAAAGGTTAAAAGAACTCCACAACAAAGAAAGAAACAAAAAGCCCAGACAACCACACAGAGTGTTAAATTAGTGTTTGGAATCCACTATCCTGTATTCTTATACAAGTGATAAATTGTCCCTCTACCTGTTGTAGATACTATAAAACAAATATTGGTAATCCAAAGTAAGTTTAATACACTTCTGCCTCACACTGGAAGGACTTGGATGCAGTGTGTCTGTGTCAGTATTTGTACCTAAACCAATCCTCCTCCTTGTACCAATACTGAAGAACAATCCTTAACTATTAGCTTTGTTCTTCCTACACCAGAAATACTAACACCTTCTTGAACACTGTAGCTCATGAGGAAATTTCTGCTCACCATGACTGATCAAAACCAGTGTTATACACCAGTACCACTACTCTGGTTTCACTACTGCAGCTGACAGATGTGTACCAAGGAGAAGGGGGACAGGGGGAAGCATGTGGGGTGATGGGAGGCAAAGGTCTGTTAACACTACTACATCTGACAGAACAAAAGTTTATGACTACTCTCTTCCCTTTAAGGCTCAAAAGAGGTATTTTAAAGGAGATTCTATTAAGCTGTGTTTATAGAATCAGCTGAATTCTGCAATAATTGCTGGATTTAAAAGAGAAGGAGGACTTGTCTTCCATTATTTCCATAAATTAATGAGACATTAAAAAAAAAGAAGAGAAACTGCAGCTAGAGTTCTTTTGCTACAGTCATGCAGTCCCCAGAAGATATGATGGGACTGCCTCTTCCTGTTTTTGTAGGGCTGTGACAGAATTTAGCGAGAAAATAATTAAAATGTAAGAACTGATTAAAAAAACCCACACCACCATCACCAACAAAACAATTTCAGAAAGCAGGACACTGAAAATAAAGACCCATATACAGTCTCAGTTACTACATCTTTTAGGATTATTCAAGGCAAGTGTCATTATAATTTAAACACCAAAGGTAGTAATGGAAACCAGCATCACAACAGCATGATATGGAAGGAGAGAAACCTGCTTCCCTTTAGGCAATCTGGAAAAATCTATGCAACATTCATCACTGAGAGCTCTCCATTAATCTCAGGTTGAAATTACACGAATCCAAATTCACAAACATAAATATTTAGAAAAGAAATACTGTGGCTTTTTAGGTTCTAGTACATGAAGGAAAACAGAGCTTCTATATCATTACTAAGAGGCCCTATCAGAAAACAGCTTTAAAATTGCAGCAGCTGAACCTAGACATAGGCTGCAGTCCAAAGAGAGTCACTTGTAAGTGATCCAATATGTTTAGTAGTTGCAGGTATTTTAGGCACCCAACTGGAACATGTGAAGATGAGAGAAGGGAGGCAGGAGTGATGTAAACACAGACTGTAGCTAAATCTTAGTGATTTAAATAATAAATTTAAATTTGGTAACAGTTACTGTTAGAATAAAAAAACCCCACTTTTTATCTATCTCAAAAATGAAGATGTTGTAATACAAGATATTGTCAATTTCATCTGGTTTTGTTCTTTGCTTTTCAGTTAAAGTGCACTGAAATACAAACCATACACTTCCTTTTCAAACTAAAGGTATTACACAGTACAGAAGTTACAATGAGCAACACATCATGAGATCTTGCAAAGTCTTGTTACCACCTCGAAAAAGCTCTTTCAGAGATCTGCCCTTGTGAGATCAAAGATCTCACAGCTCCTCCTTGAAAGACAATTTACTCCCCAAAAGGCTTCTAAAATACTTCCCACGTGCTCTCTAGATTTCTTCCACAAAACAGCTGGTAGCTGATATCTTCCACAACTACAGAAGCAGGTCAAGAGAACAAATCCTGGCAGAAGTACTGAACTTGCATACTCAATGACTGTGAGTTTTCTGTGCTCTCACAACCCTACACATTTACCCTGCATCTGCTGGTCTCTAGCAGGAACTCTTTGAAGAAGCTCAATAACATCATCTTCATTCAGTGCCAGAAGATTGGTGAGATGATGCAGAGAGTACACTGCAGTGTGGCAATCCAGACTGTGCAAGTGTTGCAACAGAACCTTCTTTGGGACAGTAATACTGCAAGAGAGAACAGAGAGGTGGCACAGATTTAAGTCTCAGCCACATTTAAAGATGTAACTGCCACTCTAATTCTGATTGAACCAAAATACTGCAATTAAAAACACAGCATAACTGCAGCCTATGACAAATTTCAAGAGCTTGTATAGACAGTCACTGTAACACGATTAGCCAAGAAAATAATATCTTCCCTGTTTGCATACATTAGCTGACAACAGGTAGATTTGGCAATATAGTTTGGAAAAAGTCCTTATGATCATTTTACCTGTTTTGCCGTATGCACCATTCAAGAACTTCCACATGAGCCCACAGCCCATCACAAAAATCTTTCAATACTGAATCATTGCACAGATCCTAAATGAAAAGACAAATGAAAGAATCTCTTTATAACAGATCCCCCAGTCAGACAGCAGAACCAAGCCTGTGTCACACATGCATGTTCACAAGACTTCTTTACCTAAATAATAAATTTCAAATACAGAAAATTGCCAGATTTATTACAAAGCCAGCAAAGGAGGGCTATTCTGACAGAACATAAAAGTCAGTCAGCCTCCCTTTGAAACATCTACAGACTACAGAAAGGTGGCTAGACCATTTTTCAAGAGTAGTTTATAAAATGCAAATTAATGCTTCTTATTAACAGTCTAAAGCTAATCTCTGGAACTAACCATGTACTAGAAGGATGACATACTGCATAGCAGATGGTTATTCTCCTTTCCCATGTGCTTTTCTGCTACAGATAACTGCCTACTAAAATCAGATCTAAGAGTTTAACTTTGCAGAAGCTACTGAGTGGCCAGCAGCCACCATCCAGAGCTGGAACCCTGTCTCGTTTGCATAGATGAAGACTGCTCCCAAACAAGGTGGATCTTTCACTCACAGCTCTTTTCATTTATCATTTCACTTTGAGAATGAGTATGGGGAATTTCCAAGCTACCCTGTGGTTAAACTCAGGCCTTAATTAGTCACTGACCAGGGATGACTCACTGGAGGAAACTACATGAAAGAGAGATACTCTTTTCAAAACTAATCAACTACCAAAGCTGATTTCTCTCACATTAGTAGCAGAGGCTGTTATGAGTTTATGCAAGAGAAACTTTCAGAGTCTCTTTTGCAGTCACACTCCATAGCCAAGGAATAAGAGGAAAGGCAAGTGTCCCATAATGTTACCTACATATGACTGTGATATCTTAGCTTTTTTATTTTCATTTTGAGGAAGATAGACATTCTCACTGAAAACTCCCTGGTTTTACTTGTTTTATGCAAACAAATTGCATTATCTGGACTCAGACTGTGATACTGCCACTTGCTTTCTGCTGATTTACCTGAGTTTTGTGTAGAGTCCATAGCAATGCTTTTGCTGACTCCAAGCTCTGACAGTGAGTCCATCCTAACAACACCAAGAGGCGGCTCAGGGGGTTGAATTCTCTCCTCAACAAGCTCTTCAGGCCTGAGTAGTCTTCTCTTTTTAGTAAAGCTAATGCAGTCACCTAGAAAATAAAAGGAAGAAGTATTAATTTTTTCAAAATGTGGAGACCCACAATGCCTGGCAGACTGTGAAGCCGTTTCAATATTAGCTACACTAAAATAGTGAAGTTCTGCATCCAGAAATTCCCATCAGGATACTCATGAGTAAATTTGTCTTGAGGAAAAAAACAGCATTTCAAATGCTTACTACAGAACTAAGTCACATTCTACATTATCTTTGCATTCCTTCTATTGATTATGTCTCTGCCAAGGACATCACGTAAAAGACTTCTACAAGCACACTACATAAAGTTGAAATATATTCAACCTTAAAAACTCACACTTTAACAGTGACCACCTGCCTGTATTCTATTTCTTCTATGTAAATACATAAAAATCAACTAATTCATAACAGACTATTTTCCCCATAAATTTTACTGTGCAAACTAGTCTCACTGTCCCAGGTCTACCAGCATCAGAAAGGACCAAGTTCAATGTCATGAGGTATATGGTGTAGCCAACAAAACTACAAGCAGAAAATAAGACTTCTTAAACCCTGAAGATTTAATCTTCGCTCTGCATGCAGATGAGTTTTCCCCAAAATCTCACAGCAGTTTTATCTGTGTTCATCACATAGCTGCAAGCAGGAGAGTTCTCACCATTACCTCCTTTTTCCTATTACTCATCACCCCTGGCAAACACTATTTGTATACAAAATGCTTCTGTGCACCACCGAGATACGTTCAGTCCAGGGACTGACTTTCGCCTCCATTGGGTTTCCCTGTTAATGATTTTATGGCTGTACCAGAATCTGTTCCAGAAAGTGCTTGCTGCTGCTCAAGCAGTAGAAATAGGCTGTCTTCCAAGAAGGAGCTTCTTTGGGATCTGAGAACAAACTCATCACAGTTCGCTCTGTATCCAGCTGCTCAGATGAACCTAAAAGCATCACAACAAGATTTACTACCAGCAGAAATGGGTACCTTTGAGAGAAGCAAAATTTCTATTAATTTAAACTGAGAAACACTCAACATTTCCTCAAGCACTAGCCAGCTATTACATGTTACCAGCTAACATGTAATAGCTGGCTAGTAACATGTTAGCTGTAAGTAACATGACTTTTGGATGTTGTTACTGGTTAACAGGAAGGCCAAGCAAGAGGTCAGACAGAAAACCAGAAAAACCTTATTGACAATCGTTAACATAGCAAAAACCTGCTGAGCACACATGCTCCTTGCATCAGTTCAGGTCACACTGCCTGACTTTCTTTAGCCATGCACACCTTATTTGTGAGTCACTGGTTCTTGAGACACTGAGCTACCTTGCAGGGCCTTAGCAAAGACTTTGTCCAGTACTGCAACTGCTCAGATCTGTGCAAAGTGAGACCCAAACTACTCCCAGTGACGGTGAAGGTATATGGATCTCCATTTCTTTTCCCCACGAGGATGCACTAACTGCAGTTATTATCAGAATTTCTACAGTCTGCCACACCAGCCTGAGCTTCCCTTCAGCCATCCATGAGTGAAAGGAGAAGTGAGGATACAAACCCCACTGGCTTACACTTCAGTGAACAGAAGTGAGCAAAAGAGGGTAGGCATTGTGGCTTTTCCCTCCCTGCCACTTTACTGACTAGGTCATGGGCATCACTTGCCATTCAGCTTCAGCTGAGATCCTCACAGAATCACAGAATATGCAGAGCTGAAAGGATCCATCAGGATCACCGAGTTACATGGAAATGTACCAGTCACAGGGAGCTAGAGAGGCTGTGAAGTCCTGGTTGGTACAAAACCAATAGTTGGGCTCTGGCAATCACAGAGCAGGCAATCAAAGTGCATCTCTCTCCTGCTGGCTTATCAGCCCACTCCACAGCTCCTACTTCCAGAAGTTTTCCAGTATTAAGGGACTTGAACATTTTCGAATTACTGAGGTGATTGAACTGTTTCTGACCAGAAATGGAACATACTCCAACACAGATGACACTGAGTTGGAGCTGAACAAATAAAAACTGTATACATATGGCGTATCAAACTTCTAGTTACAAGCAAGATTTTCAACAAGAGAAATGCTGAGCAGATTAAAATAGAGCACAACAAGAGGTGGTAAAGGAAGTGATCACAAAACAGAGGACAGACTGCAGAAATGTAGGGGAGAGAACCAGTGCTTCTATGTCAATTCCTTTAAGGATCATTTTAGTATAATCTTTCCAAAGACTCCATGGTTTGTTAAGGCACCTTAGCAAGAACACTGCCTGACTTCTTGACTACTTGACTGTATAACGCCTTAACAGTTCTGTTACACAGGAGATTAGTACAAAGCAAAACGTGAAACAAACCTTTCTGTATTGATTTTGACAACAAAAACTTTTCTCTTGTTCTTTCTGTGAGAACACTGCCATAGAGGCTCAGCAGGCCATGGCTCTGTTTCCTCAGCATACAGTTTAGTAGCTTCTCTTCCCTCAGTGGGCTCCCCTCAGCCCAGCACACATCCAGGAGGTCCCTGAATAAGTGCTTTATTTCATCTGCTTGATGCTCCACCTCAAAAGTCACTATACTGAGAGTAGCATAAATTGTATCTACTAGTTCTCTTTGATCTAGTTCAGCTGAAAGCTCAGAACTGCTCTGAAGCCTCTGCAGAGATTTCAAGGATTCACAGAGAAATTCAACAAAGATGTTTTGTAGAGATCGATATTGCTGGAGGGTGGAGCTGTGTGTGCCTTGCTCCCCCTGGAAAAATTCCAGCAGGGCCTTTGCCCTCTGGGGAGCCCGCAGCAAAAGCTTCCGGAGAGCTGCAACCACATCCAAGCTGAATTTGTGAGAACAGTCATCTCTTCTTTTGCTGTCTGTGATGTGCTTGTTCTGTGCGCACTCAAACGCTTCAAACAATTCCTGGTAGGAAAATAATAAAAGAGTAAGCCTTTTAGACTACATTAATATATTAAATGGATTATTTAAAAAAAAAACAAACAAACAACAGAAGAAATTTGAAAGCAAGAAGATAAATCAATTTGGAAACACCATACTACCTAAGAAACCCATTAATAATGGTCCACCTTGTGCAATATCTTTCCTAGCTGAGTGGATATGTCTGAATATGTAACAAAATATAAAGAATCCTGTAAAACACAAGTACACTGCAAGGACCATGTAGAAGCAAGGAACCATAGATGTCCTTATGGGATGGCTGAAACACTGCCATATTTTACCTCTAAGCAATATCCTGATGTAACTGTATCTTTATAGCTCACTAAGAGCATAATGATTAGTGGGGCTTTTTTTCATCCTACTTTTCCAGATTTGTACCATCTATCTACCAACTACATGATCCTCATCAATTTTTCAAATCTGATTAAATCTGGTCAACAGATTCAGAAGCCATCTCACAGACTTTTCTTAAGCAACAATAATTTTTCTACCTATCAGAAGCAAACCTACAATATCAGAACTGGGAAGGGGAAAACAAACAAAAAATCTCAATTATCTCACCCAATAAGAGTTGGGAAAGTGAGGGACAAGCCAGTTGAATAACACCTAAGCAGCACTTTTGGCACTTCTGGAATGATGTGAGTGCTGCCCTTGACTCAAAGAGACATCTCAGAGATTACGTAGGGGAGAGGTGGTTGGTGTGCACAAAGAATGAAAATAGAAAGCAAGTGCACAATACCCTTTTTAAAATTATTTGCTGGCTCAAAATGTAACTCTACCTACCAATACACCTCTGACAGAAATGGTGACAAAGACATGAGATTGTTGAATCTCATGTTTCTGTGCAACACTGGTGGACAGTGTAGACAATGGTGGAATCATTCATGATCTTGGAGGTGAGATAGTAACATGCACAGTCTTCATTATTCACTGACAGACTTCATGCAGATTTATTTTAATCAACATTCAAGTTTACCTTGCTTGTTTTCACCCTGTAATTGCTAATTCTGTATCCTTATGAAATAATGATCAACTTTTCCTAACGTGAAATAGCATCTGAATATAGTAAGTTTTCATTTTCCTCTTAAAAACAAAAGACAAACCAAAAAATAGTATCTTTAAAGAGTTTGAATACACAGGACTAGAAGCAACATCTTATGATATTTCACACACCACGTCAGATCCAAATCTGTTGTAACTAACTCCAAATTAGGACAGTTCTACAGTTAGTAACTTTCCTGATTTTCTGCTCTATACATGCTTTTCTATTAATCCATCTTTGCATATTTCCCCATTACTTCACAATTAAATCAGCCTGCATCTTTTAATTCTTAAGGGAAAATGGGTCCTGAACCTCAGAACAGATATCATACCAATTACTAGGCAACGTCAGCAGTAAGTAAAACTCCCATAAAGGGAGAAAAGTGGTACATAGGACATGAAAATTAACATCTCTGAAGAAAGAAAAAGAAAATAAATGTACTTTTAAAATGTGCTCACTGACATTAGTTTATTTTGGCTCACAGTGGGTTGCAGATTTATGATTATTACAGGTGTCTATGGATTAAAGACTGTGGCAAGCAGCTGCAGTCAGGACTGAGGTGTGTTACAAACAGCATGTAGAAAAACCTGTTCCTTGCCTGCCTGCAGCCTCCACTCTAGCCAGAGAAATCACTTGCAGGCACACTGGATTAACCTCACTGAATTACACTCTCAGTTGCCTAGAAGATTAATAACACATTAACATCTCAGGCAGTTAGCAGGAAGCATTAACTTCCATCTGATGAAGCTGGGCATACTGCAGCACAAGAAGAAGCAGGGCATAGGGCCCTATAGAAATAGGGCTCACCTTTAGGACTTCCTTGGAGACATCTTTCTGTAGCTCTTCCAAGAACAATAAAAATTCCGTTTCTCTCTTAAGAGCCACAGGAACAGTTTTCTGAAACCATATAATAATGGGAAATATATTATTCAATAAAACTTTCATTTATATTAGCAAATAAACCTACTCATAGCTATTTCATTAATACTTTGAGGCAGACTGAAATATCTCTCTGAAGTAACCTAATCCCCAATTAAAGGCTATTCCAGTCACGTTCTGGTCTTACACCAACTGATTTTATTTATCCATACATTTGGACACAGAGACAAATGACACCTCATCAAGAATCACAAACCCATCAATTCCTCAGAATGTAAAGAAAAAATACAAATTAAGTAGTGACAAGGACAAAATAATTTAAAAAAAAGTCAGCACATCCCCCATCATCTAAAGCTTCTAAAGAATTGTCTGATGCCTGAGCTATTTCAACTCTAATGTCAGGGAGGTGCTACACAAATGTATAAGTTGATACACTCATGTTTTCATTTATATGAATGTGAAAACCCCACAGTTTTTCTTTTCAGTGTGAATATTACGGTTCTTTCTTGACAAATTTGTAAAATGCAAAGCAGCGTATGTCTCTAGATACCTTGAGAACTTCATTCCATGAAATGTGGGAAAGCCTACATTTAAATAAGCAACTAGGGAGACATTCTGCACTTGGAAGTCAGTTAGAAGTCAGAGCTATAAAATGCATTTGGAATTCAATCAGATGTTCCTGTACCTGATTGCTGGCAAGCCATTTTTCCAGCACAAGAAGCCAAAGCCATGAAGCTCTCCCTGGGCTAGAATTCTGTTCACACCTACAAAAGAAGCATGTACAGTAGATTATACAAGGTTGTCTCCATCTCCAAGATCCAGGAAAACACTGTCAGAGATCATTTTGATTTAGTACTTTTTTGAGTAAGATAAAAACACAGACAAGTAAGTTGCCAAATACAAGGGAAAAGAATGCAGAGAAACCTGAATATTGGTGTTCTTGCACATCAAGTCAGTGATTTCTGCTGTGCAAATAACTGCTTTTAGATTGCCTAAATACTAATGCCATAGTTCCTCAAAACGAAGAAATCTAGTTTTGGTCCAAAGTTCAGTCTGTATAGCTCTCTTTGAGCACTTCAGCAGATTTCGTTGAAATGTGACCACTTGCCAAACACTGCCATTTCCTGTTCTGTCTATTTCTACCAAAAAAATGAAACTAAGCTTTAGGCCACAGCAGCTCAAATGCAGCTCTATATCCAAACTAAAAGTGAAGCAATACACTAATTAAACAAAGAATCCTTCTAATTTCTATCAGCATTTCACATGCTCCAAGTACTTCAACATCCCAAAGCCTGCACAGTTTGGAACATATTCAGTACTGTCAAAGGGAGCAGGAAAAGAAGAAATATAATTTCTTGTCCTTTAAAAATCTCAGCACTACTAACTAAAGCATTTAAATGTGGTAGCCCAGTTATCAAAGATCAAAAGGTTGAAAATTCTTGTGTGAATATTCATCTAACCACAAGCAAGCCTGCCTCCAGACACCTTTAGCTGCTGTCAGTGTAAAGTGTTTCTTAGAACCTTTACTGAAATGATTCACGAACTTTAATGTGAAGAAGTATGATCATCTGATAAGACAGGGGGAATACCAATGTTCCCTGAAGCGCTAGAAAGTCACCTTTCATATACGCCTAACTGAAAAAATAAAAAATAAGAGATAAAAAGTAACTGGGATTCAGTAAAACCGATGCCATTCCAAAATCCAGCATGAGAGAAACAAGAAATCAACAGCATAATCTGAACTTTTTAGAACTGCAGTTTTAGAAATTATGAGATTTTTTTAAGAGTTGGAAACAAGAGAACGTTTTCAATACCTACTCTGCTTATCTGGGTGGTTTCATTTCTAAATTAACCGAAGCCCAGCATCACAGAAATATTTCAAGAGATGGTCCTTTTCCTTCAGTAAAATCAAACAAAATCATTTCTGAAACGCTTCCAAGCAGTTTTACGCTTTAACAATCACCACGACAGCCACGTAAATGAACGCAACTCGTTATCCCCGTGGTCTGGGCAGCCTGCTATGTTCTCTTCTCGGTCGGTGATAACATATCAAAGTTCAGATAAGAGCATCACAAGACACCTCAGCACCGAAGTGCTATTGCCCGATTCCACCCGTCTCCCACAGCCAACACTAAGCTGCTTGCTGCTCCCCATTTCACACTCCAGCCTACGAACGCGGAGCAGCACCGTACTCACCTTACCCCCACGGGACAAGCCACCAGAGCCTGAAGAATTGCCTCCACCTTCCCGGCGCCGTCCCCGCGCCACTGGCTCAGCTGGGGCACGCAGGCCTGGGCCAGCTCCCAGTGCCCACGCCGGACGCACTCACAGAAAAACCCGAAGAGACGCTCCAGAGAGTCCGCTTCTTCGTTCCCCACAGAATGCATCTTCCCGGGGCGAGGGGTGCCCCGGGCCGGGGTGACACAGGCGG
>JAHLSL010000007.1:29600625-29631084 GCA_025920805.1 Petroica traversi | reverse complement strand
GCCAGCTCCAGGCCAGCTCCAGGCCCAGCTCCAGGCCCAGCTCCATGCACGGCTCCAGGCCCAGCTCCAGGCCCAGCTCCAGGCCCGGCTCCAGGCCCAGCTCCAGGCCCGGCTCCAGGCCCAGCTCCATGCACGGCTCCAGGCCCAGCTCCAGGCCAGCTCCGGGCCCAGCTCACTCGGTGCTCCCATGTGAGGCAGCCAGCGTCCCTCTGCCCTCCCACCACGTTATTTGTGAGCCTCCCTCAGAGGGATGAGGCACAGGGCGCCGTGACTCAGCTGCTGGGCTGGGTGGTGTCCAGCCCGTGTTTGGCAGAGATAAGACCCCCCTCAACATCCTCCCTTTATTCTGGGCTTTTTGTTTGCTTTTGTCCTGACATACAAAACAAAAACTCCTCCGGGGACTGCAGCGGCGAGGCAAGCGTAAGAGGCAGAGCGGTGATGACAGAGGAGAGGTGTGCCAAAGTAAGTGACCAAGTGACTCCCCAGGGCTCCTGAATGGAAAATACGGGATGGGAGCTGTGCCCATGTGCATATGCTGGGACCCAGCAATAAACTCCACAAGAAGCTTGCAGGAGTTTCTACACTTACTTCCTATGGCTGCCTGAGTATTTCTCACCTGTACGATTAATTAGGTGTCCACAGATAAATTTGTGTGTGGGCTGTCACACCTCTGAATTTTCTCCAGCCACGCTGGATGAGCTGCAGCTGTTGAGACCTGTGGTCATTATTTGTTCTATTCAGTTCTGATACCCTCTGCCTTTAGTGATGGTACTTATTATGGTGCACCGCTGCACAAAAATTTCTCAGTGAGCACTTTCAGCTTGGGGTAGTATTTTGTATCTTGTCTCTAGGCAAGGAAGAAGCTTTAGTGGGACATGAGACCTATATGAGTATGACCTTCATTTATCTTGAGATCTTTTACGCTTATTACCCACCTTCTAATTGCTTTATCCAGTTTAAAGTATCTCCCTACAATCAGATTCTTTACTTGGCAAGCACTTTCCTTAAGAAGACATGTCAAGTGCTTGATGCTTTTCTTTTGTTACAAAGCTCAAAACATACTTGCTGGAGTCACCTGTACACTCCTGCAAGAGTAAATTTACATTATTAACAATCAGTAGTACTGCTGTCATTTTTAAAGCTACTTTAAAAATTATTCTTCCAATATTGACCTCGTTAGGAATTAGAGGCTTATTAATATATCTGTGAAGCTTTAAAGATAGCTGAATGTGAATATCAAAGTGGGAAAATAAATTGTATAAGGTCATCTTAGCAGAAGCTACAACTAGTATAATAAAATTAGGAAATGAGGTATAGGCAAAACATTTTTTTATCTTGAATTTGTGTGCATATATTGTGCAGGTCTTCTAGCAAAACTGTCTGAATTGTTACCTTGGAACACTGGAATGATAAAGCTCTTTTTATCTCAAACAGAGTCTGCTGTGCTCTGCCTTGGAATATTATCAGTGTTATGCAAGTTTGCTAATAACATTTAGAGTTCTATAGCAGCTTCTTTCTAAGTGAATCTGCATGGGGAGTGATTACATGCTGCAGTGAGGCCATTTCTTAAAATGATGCCTCAAAACATCTCTATCAATTTTTCCCAAGGTCTTTTTCTTTAATATTTCCATGTCAGCTCTGGCCTGTATTAGTTCCTCCACTGACTTCCCAAAGCTGTTAGAGAATTGCTTGGGAAAAGCTAATGTTGCTCAGATCTTTGGATGAAGCTTGCAACCAGAGGTCTCTGTGAGCAGGACAAAAGCAGATCCACCAAGAGGCCATTTTCTGCCTCTGAAGAAATGTGACTTTTCAAAGTCACTGTCACAACAGGACAGGTTGGCTGGGAGGATGTGGTCAATGTGCAGTGGCAGGGCAGCATCTACACTGCTTTTACAGGGGAGGGCAGAGGCTGCCTGGCCTGGTGCAAGGCCCGATGGTGCCAGGTTAGCCCACCAAAATCTGTCAGCAAATCTGAGTGACAGAGTAGGTTCAAGCAGAGTCTGTGCCACACATCATGCTGCCACAAAGCTTCTCATCTGCAGCCAGGGTAACAGGAGTGCTGCAACCAGATTTATTGTGTCATTAGGGTGCAAGAAGTACTTTGGGCTGGAAATACTTTTGAATTCTTTTGTACATAAAAAAAACCAAACACAAGTTATATCAGGTGACCAAAGCAGCTGATAAAGCTGGTTTATCCACAGCATGACCCACTGCAGCCATTTTCACTGTTCCCTGCAGGTGGAGCAGTATGTTGGAGAAATTAAAGGTGGCCTGAGACCAACCATGAAGCTCACGATCATAGGCATGGTACACTCCAAACCCAAGAGGTAGGTGGAGGAGCTTCTGGAGGCTTCACTCGGTTATACATGCTCCCAAATTCAGGCACTTTCTTGGGGGTATGTGCTCTTGGAAGGAAGAAAGTCAAACAGATTAACAATTTATGGCCTTATTTAATTTTCCTGCACTCAGACTAAGATTTGAAGGTCAGGGAGGAGTTCACTGTTTCGCCTTTCTGACTGCTACTCCTTGCCCTCATCTAATGTGAACTGGAGGGAAGACAAAAGTGGTATTTCTCCTCCAGGGAGAGGTGCAATTCTCAACCTGCATCTCGGTTGTCTGTGGGGGATTGGAATCAACACCATTTAAAAACCAGTTTTGGCACAGGAGGTGGAGGTTCATTGCTGTTCTTTACCTGGATAACACTAACTGTGCTCATCATTACACTTTTTTGCATCTACAGCTATCAACTCCATTGCTTCCACTGGTGAAGAGTATGCCATAACCTCTTTTAGGACACAAATGAGTACATGTTGAAGGGTTTAATTTCAGTCAAGACAGAGGGGAAGCAACATCAGAAATCACTAGCATTCTACTGGACACTGGGCCAGGAAACAAAGACCAGCCAGATCTCATTCTGTTCTCCAGCTTCTAAGCTTGTAGAAGTCCTGTGTTTCAGTCTGACATGAAACCAACAGCTGTCTCTAGTCTCTATAGTCATCTGCCATGTCCTTTCACCTTTCTGAAAGTTCCAATGATTTAATTGGGGTTTTTTTCAGCTTTTCAGTGACTCTGCTCTGTGATCCAATGGATGCCAACAAAGATGTTGGGCTGTTATTTACAGTTAACTTCACTGAGAAATCCATCACCCGAAATGCACGAATTGCTGGGAAATGGGGAAGAGAAGAGAAAACTATTCCCTACTTTCCATTTACAGCAGGAGACACATTCAAGGTAATTTTTAGGATATTGTGAATAGGGTAGAGAAAAGGAAGGGAGAAAGGGTGAAGGCTGTGTATGTGACCACAAACAGCAAACTACTGGCATTGCCAGGTCAACCAGTCTAGTATAGCATGGAAAGCAACAGTTCAAGCCTTGATGGGAAAGATGCATCCCTTTGTCTAATCATAGTGAGAGTACCCGCTGGAGCTTTGCAGTACCATCTCAGAAGTGGGTAGGTTATTTATTAGGGGCATTTCAGAAGAACTGGTAGACTTTGTGCTTCGCTATCCCCGTAACATTTAGTTCTAAGTCCGTGCTGTTGAAATCAGACCTGCTGCTGATCCCTAACACCCTGCCCTGTCCTTTTCCACTGCAGATGGAGCTCTTATGTGAACACCAGCAAATACGAGTCTTGCTTGATGGACGGCAGCTCTGTGACTTCACTCACCGCATTCAGCCTCTGAACTTGGTGAAAGCTTTGCGGATCTCAGGGGACATCAAGCTTACCAAAGTGGCTTGAAAAAAGGAGACCATGATATCACCAGAGGCCAGAGGAAAATGTACTTTCTCTTGTCTCAAAAAATGTTTGTCTTTTTCCCCTGGCTGATTCTGGAGAGTGGGAACTGTATCTTTTTAATTTGCTGATGTGTTTGAGATACACACTTCTTTCCTCCCATACACCCTCATAGCAATTGCAGAGCTATGGCTGGTCTGGATAAATCTCAAAGCCTTTGCTGAGATACACTTCTGGCCTCCCAAAGTGCAATATTTATGACGTTATGCATATCTCACATCCTTAGGGCTCCTTATCCCTTCAGGCACACCAGGTGGCAGAGCTCAGTCCTCTGTGGTGGGTGGCTGTTGTTAGCCTTGTGACTAGAACTGGGTGTTATGCAGGTGGTAGGTCTGAGAAAAGAGAAGCAGGAGATTTCCTTATAAATGAAGAAGGGAGTCTGACGGGCCCCAGCAAGGCTCACGTTATCAGGAGGAAATTGCTCTTCCTGGAAGCTCTGCTCAGTCAGTACAAAACCATCTGTGCTTCCCAGCAGAGAGCAATAAATGCCTTACCACCACCCCTGTCTCTTTCAGGCAGCTTTTCCAGAATCCAGCTGTGGATTTCACAGTCTCCTCTGGACCAGCCCTAGGAAATGGTATCTGTAGCTGAAACTGCACTGCCCATTTTTGTTCTTACATCTAATTAAAACTGCACCTTTGCTGGAAAACTTCCTTATGAGCTCGCTTAAATATTTGAATGCATGTAAGTGTTGTGCTGTTATTTCATTGCTCTAACTTTTGAGGAAAATCCGAAATACATGGCTATTCCAATAAATAACCAAGCATTTGTCATATTCTGCCTTCGTCAATGAAGAGACTTCTTTTCAGTATACAACTTGGAGAACAAAACATCTGTACAGAGATGAACCTGTGGATAGGGGGCTATCATATTCTTCTATGACTTCAGGGAGGATATGGAGCATGCTGCCTTTTTGAAAGGTCTGCAGAGTCTGCCTGTCAGATAAAGACGGAAAGACAAAGAATTTTAAGAAAATAGTGTATCATCAGGCTGATCAGGTGTTTGAATAATTTCCTACATTCCATTTTACCTTCTGATAAACTGGTCTCAGTTTATATACAAATCTAAAATTACGGTGTATGAAACCATTATTTTTCATATACTCAAACTGCCTTCTGAGAAAAATCACATCTCTAAAAAGCACAGGATATTCAATTATACTGGTTTGGGTTTGGTTTTTTTTTAATGTTTAATGATATCAAAGACAAGTTCAATAGACAAACAATGGAAAAAATAATGCCTTCTCGAAAAAGCAGTAGTGAGGATTGCTACTGTAGTTCTCTGTACAAATGGTGCTCCAACATAAATGGACTTACAGTAATAATCAGAAGGAAAATTCTTGCTTTTATGGCTAAGGGATTTCTTCCAATATATTCAGGACCAGAAACTGTCTGGAACTTGCACTGGCCTGATTTGACACTCAGAATCCTGTTCAGATGTGGGACATTAACAGCATATATAGTGGAGAGCAAGATCATTTGTTCTTTTCCAGTCTAAAAGAGAACTAAATAGTAGAGCAGATGGATGGACAGACAGACCCCTTGTTTGTTTTGCAATGCATATTATCCTGGCAGCTGGACTTGTGGCTTAGCACAAGATTCATATGGTGTACCAAGAAAGGCAGCCTCAGACACCAGCACCTTGCATGATTTAGATGTTTCAGTCTTAACTAGGATTATGAGCCCCTTTATAAAGGGGAAAGGAGCAAGACAACTCTGCTTTAAGATAAAGCACAACCTGGATCTGTCAGACATAAACTGAATACCTGTACAAAAGATCCTTTTCTTCCATCTTGAAATATCTCATTGTTTCTTTGTAAAGTCCCATTTGTTTGTATCCACCTGTTTTGGTCTCTTGGTTAGATGGTAAATTCAAGGTGGGGGAATTATTCTGGACCTACATGATTTGGTCTATGTGTCTGCCAGGAACTGGTAAGTGATTCAACTAATGAAAATATACTATCAAGAGAAAAGCAACACTCCCACACAATGAGAGCAGGAAGCTGGTCACAAATGTGGTTTGTCATTAGGCGTGGAGTCCACATTACTCATGTCAGTGGTTTGATTGCCTCAATCCACTGCACCCGCTCTGCCTTGGAGCTGGCCTGGATGTAATAATGAATGTCGTTTTTGGTGATGATTTTGAAGAGGTTGCCTTGCACATTACCCTTCACTCCTGCAGAGAAAAAAGAACCCAACAGATCAGGAGGGTGCACAGAGAAAAATCTTTCTGTCAGATTTGAAGCTTCATAGGGAAGAATTTGAATTTTGCGAATTAGGGAGTGAAATCTTTCCCTTTTATCATGGATAGGACACCTAAAGCTTTTGTGTCTGTGATTTCCCTCTTCAAAACCCCTGGAAGTGTTTAAGGCCACGTTGGATAGGGCTTTGAGCAAAGAGATTAAGTGGAAGTTGACCCTGTCTGAGGCAGGGGGTTTGGGACTTGGTGAACTTTGGGGTCCCTTCCAACCCAAACCATCTGGTAGTTCTGTGATTCTATGAAAATAAAGATATAGGATAGACATTCCTGCCATAGATTGTATGAACTACTGAGCACGCTACAACATATCTAAAATAGTCTCTGTTTAGATGGAGACTATTATTAGAGTTATTCACTCTAATAAACCTATAAACCTACTGTTGGCACAGTAGATTAGATTTTCTCCTGCCCATAGCTGGGTTCCTCTTTGCAAGGAGCTCAGTTATTCATGTCCTCTTGCTCACAGACCAAAGCTTTTTCAGACCTTCTTTTTAGAAAGATGTTCTGTGCTTGATATATTTATACATAGTGCTTACTGACATAAAATAAAATTGCTTGAACAGCAGAAATACTTATCTATGAGAATGAGGTTCTAGACAAGTGCCTGAGCTAAGCCTATGCATCAGCAGAACAGTTTTTTTATTGCTGTCTTTATGTCTCCCCTCCCCTTTGGGTTCTAGCAGGTCAGAAAGGAAAAGGTAATAGCAAAAGTAGAGAAGACTTAGAAATGGATGGCAGCAGAGGATGCCTCAAGACTTGAGTTAAACAACACCCAAAAAGAGTGTGTTTTCTATTTGTCTGTTAACTCTGGAATACTGATGATTCTCAGGACTGTCTCAGAAGTCATAGGACTAAGAAAAACCCATATAAAGAGAACACCCAAGATATGTGGAAATAATGCTAAAAAAATCCCCTTTGGTGTAGACAACCCAACACTACAGGGATTTGTGACACGCCTCTTCCCTTGCTTGCAAAGGGAAATGGAAGGTCAGCCCTCTCGTGCATACAAGCAGCCATACATACAAACCCACACCCAAAGACTGTGTTACTATGACATAAATATAAATGTACAGAAGTTTAGAGGCTTGTGCTCACCTGCTGGGACTCCGTTGTCTTCCAGAGCTGAGACAAGACAGCCACGAAGAGAGAATCCACCTACTGGTTTGTTTTCTTCCTGCAAAGAAAAAGAAAACAAGGCTTAGCGGGAAAACACCATTAAAATAATTTTCCAGAGCACATGCATTACTTTTATGAAGCTGGAGATGTAATGTAAGTTTTTCCAGGCATGAAACATCCATGTCACAAGAGAAATCAATTAGAACATGTAGTTAAATGCATTACTATATTGTTTCAGTCTCAGGTGTTTCTCTGATGTAGCTTGGCATGGTGTAGATCAGTTAAAAGGTAGGCAATCACATTTCAAACGTACGTACAGGTTTATCAATAACAACACATACTGAATTGTATATATTTCTGTAAGTACGTAGCTTGCTGCTTTTCACTGTGACTGTATGGGAAAAGTCTGTTTTCCCTAGTTGGCTGGCATTCGTTTCTGGCCCTCTGGTTCTGCAGTTTCAGCTTTTAGCATTACAAGAATAAGTTGCAGTGGGAAAAAAACATACGAAGGAACAGGAAACAAAAAATGAACGAGCTCCATAAGCTCTTTTCACTGGTATGTTCTTTCTATTATCTTTAAAAGTCACATAAAGCATTTCTATACGTATCCTTGAAATCCTGTTGGGTTTTGTGGCACCCTAAATATCCAACTTGTTCAAACTGATCATTACATTAATAAAGATAAATTCTACTGTTCCATGAGAAAGTTTAAAGCTGAGTAGTAGAAATTCCTTTAAATACTTCGGCATCAAGAAGATCCTATTCAATGCTGTAAAAAGAATGTAAAAAATCCCAGTACCAGTATGATTCTCAACTGGTGGGATTTCAGCCCAGAAAGGTCACAATCCAGGATGAAACCCTGCAGGACCATAGTTCCAGACTCTGAGGGTATAGCATAAGGACAATCCCAAGAAAACTGCTGCACCTTGACTAAGGAAAAGAAATCTCACTGGGAAAAGGGACGGAAGATTTAGGGATACAAAATCCTACAAGGACAACCTCCTGGAGTAAGGCTAGAGAGGTCTAATTCCCCAGGAAATGGATAGAGAGACCCAGAGTGATAGAAACATTTACAGTATAATTGTATCTTCATTATAATGTTTATTCTCTAAAAGGATTTCTAGGGATGGTAACTTCCCACTCACTTACCTTGGTGGGATCATAGTAGTGCAAAAAAGCAGGATCAGCTCTCAAAACAAATTTTCTCACCTTCCAGTTTTTCCTCTTATGGCCCTGCAAAATGGAAGAACTAATGACTACCTTCTGAAATGACCATTTTCCTACAGGCTCTAGGGGAGGCATAAATAGATGCTGACCATGGGCAGAAGCTTCTGGGCAGCTCTCATGTCCTGTGGTGATGGGGGGCTGCCCTGCCAGCCTGTGGGGGTCCTGCAGCACCCTGCCAGCCCTCATGGCACCCTGGCAGCTGGGGAACAGAGGGTTGGGAAGCATCTGATGATCCAGTTTGCACAACACTCAAGTCAGGGCTCTGGGTACAGGCTCCAGAGCAGAAGTGGGGCCATGCAGTGCAGGGTTCCATTTGCAGGTGGCTGTGTTATGCTTTGGAAGAGAATGGCTGACCCTCATCCTGTTGGCAGCAAGTGTTGGAAACTACATCTTGCAGAACAAGGGTCAGATCTTGGAAGCAGTTATTGCCAATAGGAAATCTTGCCCAAAAAACCAAGATTCACCACCACCAAAGCAGCCACATGTACATGAGTGACTGCCCATAGGTAAATGTTCACTTCATACAAAGGTCAAGCTACTCAGCTTTGAAATTTATCTTTGGCCAGCAAAACATCCTAAGTGTTCACACTACCTGGATGGGATAGGTTAAACCAAAGAACAGTGCTTGGAAGGGAATGTAACACCTCTGGTAGGATTTGGAGTTTGTGTGGGACTTCTGCTTTTGTTACTGTTTTGTACCTTTCAGTATATGCTCAGTATGGACAGAATATCAAATCAATCCTGCCTGAGCAAGTTCCATAGTTCAATTCTTTATAACTGGATACTAAAGTACTGACAGGTAAGTTAGTTCTGCTGGACCCAAGTCTACAGCCATGATCGTGTAAGTCACATCTACTCTCTAAGTTACCCTAAGAGCTGTATTTTTTCTTGTTTCCCAGGGCACGTTCCAAGACTATGCTTACCTGTTTCACTAAGAATCCTTGCTTCACAATTGTGCCACTTAATTCAGAGATGTTAAAATTCATCTCTTCCTTGGAACTGGTATTTTTCTTACTGCTCTCAGCCTGCAAATAGGGAAAAGACATTTCCACTTTTATTTTTAATCTAAACAGTCTTTTAAGTACAAAATTCTGTATTTTATTTCCCATTTTATTTTCCTTAGCTGTTTTTAGCTTAAATTTCCTGAGTAAATTCTACTCTATAGCTCTGCTGCTCAGCCTTGTAGGACCAAGATTCGCAGGCTATAAATTACAGCTGTAAATCTCTACATGCTGGGTCTAAGTGCTGTGGCTTTGAGCTGTAGCAAAACTACAGCACAGCCTCCAGTACCTGCAGACACAGCACTGCACTCCAGGTACACACCTCTTTTAATGCCTAATTATGTAATTTGTAGATCCTTCCATATCCATGTAGCTATTTGGCTCCAGCAAAAGTGCCAGTGTTAGTACTACTAAAAGCCTAGAGCTGCTCCTTCTGCATTTACTTCCTCAGCCTGCACATTTGCCTCTGCTTGTAGCTGTGCATGTCCCCTCCAGCACTGCCCCAAATCAAGAGGTGACAAGGGCCAGAGGAGGTGCCTGTGTGGGCAGCTGCATCACTTACAAACATGTACAGAGCCGTGGAGTCGTCGAGGAACTTCTCGGAGGGGTCGCTGGAGCGCGTGGCCTCGGTGCTGCGCACCCCCACGGGCCTGATGAAGTTCTCATCCAGCAGCATGGACGCCAGTGTGACGGCCTCGAACCGTGACACGGCAAAGCTGTTGGAGATGAGCCAGTCCACCAGGGCAGAACCTGCGGGAACAAAGGCAGCTCTCATACCCAGACAGCGTGCTCTCCTGAGGAAAGGCAGATGGTCTCCTGCCACACAGCTTTGCACTTGCTGAAACATTTTGGCACTGTCCCAAAGACTGTCAGAGAAGTGCAAAGTTGACTAAAAGCGTGGGGTTCTAAGAGGGCTTCCATATGTCTAAAGAGCAAGTGAGAAAAGTGTTGGAGAGCTTGGCTGCACTGCCAGGTTCCACTGGGTTATCCCACAGCTCATCCCACTTTGAAGGCAGTACAGCAGCTCCCTTGTCCCTGCAATGTTGCATATCAGGTGTGAGGTGGCTCTTTGCCTGCAGCAGGTGTACCTGTGAAGGTCTCCTTGTATCTGTTGCCTTGATCCAAATTGCGGGTCAGCTTAATTCCAGTACTGCTGTCATACATTCTCTCCACTATGTCACTGCAAACGAGAGCACAGCACAACATCAGCAGATGAGAGAGACAGGCAGAAATACTGCATGCTTCTGTCAGTGTGATTGCCATGATTACACACATAAAGATGGGAGGTATGCTAGGTACTCCCCCAGAAGCACCATCCTAAGTAAATTCCAGGAAAATTTTATTCTCCCAATTGCAGCACTAAATAAGACGCATCACAAAGTAGCTTTCATCTTAAAACGCTTCAAACTGATCTATATTCAGCCTGATTTACCTGCTCAACACAAATCAAAATAATGTAATTCTTCTATTTCTTAATCAGTTCTCTGTTTGCTCTTATTTAAGATGATGCACTCTAAAAGTCCTTGTCTGGATTCCAGATATCAGCTTTGCAAACTCACCAATAAGGCACAAAGTCACCACCCAGTGTTTCCCTGATGTTACATCTTTTGATGTAATACATCTCCCCAGTGAGAACATTTGCAGATAACCAGGAAGGTCTTCAAGCCTTCCTTCACCTTCAAGTGAGGTGCCTGTGCAGAACCCACATACTCCCAAAAGGTAATATTCAGGAAAAGTGCATTCCCTGGCTAAAGTATGTGCAAATCTAGGACAGGGCAGCCAGTTTAGAGGCTCCAGACCACACAGGAGCAGATTTGTGCAGAAAGGACTTCCCTTGGCCCTCCCCATCCATCAACTCAGGCACTTTGCCAACTGCAGCAACAACAGAAGGAGAAATCCTATACACTTACTGGAGGCTGATATTTTCAAGCAGCTTGAAAGAGTTCTTCATTCTGTGAAGTTCTTGTACCTGTATTGGGTGACCAGCATGAATAGCTCCAGTGATGTCCAAAGCCCAAGAGTCGCGTTCCTCCCTGGAGCAACAATCAAGGAAATAGTCTGTATTGGTTTTTGTCTTTAGTTTGATGAGTAGCTGTGGAGAAAGAAGTACAAAGCAATAACATCATTTAGCTATTTCCCTCCTCTTGCATTTTGCTTTTTTTTAGCACTGGCCCAAGTGACACAAATAAGTCTGACAGTGCATCCCATCCAAGCAGTTCAGAGCAATTGTTGTTCAGAAGGATGGTGGGCACAAATCTGGGTTGTTATTAGGGTTTTGGGTTTGGTTTGTTGGTTTGGGATTTTTTGGGCTTCTATCCCACTCAAATCCCTGGGTTTTCAGTTATAAACATGGTTTGCAGGCATGGAGCTCCTGGTACTTAGAAAAGAGCAGACCACACAGATACTGGATTACACAGGAGTGTGCTGCTGACTGTGCAGCTTTTCACATCCAGATCTCAACAAACTGCAAACTCTCACTTGGCTCTTTCTGCCATGAGAAGTACTGAAATAGCCAGCAATTCTCAAAATAATTTCCACTGTGGCCCCACACAGAGGAAATCTGCATTGCTGCAACCAGTGGGTGAGCAGAGAAACACAGGAGGCACTTTTTTTCCCAGAGTCCTCTTGCTGGAAACTTTCCCACTGGTGAAGGAAAAAGGAGTCTGATCTGGATGCCTGGGAGCACTCCATGGATACCCAGGCTTTAAGACAACTACCACAGATGGTATTTCCCTTTTTCCCCACCCTCCTCAGATTTTATTGAGCTGTTCATGCCCTCTCTCCACATGCTGTTGGGCTGATGCATTTGCATTTTTTCTCCCCACTGTGTGTGCAGGAGTAGTGGTTGGGGTTTGTTATTTTTTTTGTTAATAGCTGTGACTCACATTTGGGCACTGGGAAGAGCTAAGCCACAATGAGGGAGTTCAGTGCTTGTCCTGGTACACTGCTAGTGGCAGCCTGCTTTTGGCTGGGATTAATTCTGGAAGCACCCCAGTGGTACAGTTGCAGTAATCAAAGAAGCCAGGAGGAGAGGAAAAGATAGGAAGAAGTTAGAAAATGAGTGACACAGAGAAGAGATACATTTTTCCAGTCATACCGGTCTGTTCTCGTATTCCAGGCATGGACAAGTAATAGTGCAGCCATCCAAAAGGATCCTGCCCTTTGGAGAAGGCTCCTTCTTGCCTCCTTCAATTTTGTAATAGAGCAGCTTATCCTGAAGCAGAACGAACCATCTCACTTTCCAGTTACGAACAACATGTCCCTGGAGGGGAAAAATCCACACAGCTGATTTTAACACAAGCATTGAGAAATGACTGTATTTTCTTCTTGGCTTCTTATATGAAAAGAAGCACAAGAAGTCATTGTGAGTCCTGTTCTCCCTGAAATACACGTTTTAAGTAACAAAATAGCACAGCTCCATCACTGTAAAATCATAGAGGAAAAATACTATGCTCTTTTTTCAGTCAGGAGAACTTCTTTGCTGGCAAGAATTGTTTCTTGTAAAAGCTCACATGAATCATCCCAAGGAGCTGATGTAGGTGCACACCTGTCTGCTGACAGCACGGGCAGCAACATGAGTAAATCTGAAATGTGTGAGGGCTCTTGGCAACCAGCTCCTCCTCTCTGGTGACCCTGGGTGGTGTCTTTTTAATTTTGATGTGGCTCTAGGTGCCAAGTGGTTTTGCAAGAGCTTTGCTGGGTGAATGGGCTTTCCTTACATCCCCCACTAACTGCTAATGAGAAGTTCATTTCAATCCTACCTGCCTCCAATCTCCTGGGCTAAAACTCCTGTTTCCTGTAAAGGAAATGTGCTTTTCACTGACAAAAGACTGAATGAAGGCTGCTGTTGAATGCCTCATGGATTATATGACAATACAGACAAATCCTCCTATTTTTCCTCTGTAAACAGCCCCCAGCTCTCTTTAGTCTGGTTAAAGGACAGCAAAGCCAGTGAGGGCTGGCACTGGCAGGCTCAGTCCTGTCTGCTGGTGTCTGGTCCAGCTTTGCTGTGCAAGGAGCTGACTTGTGTTTCTACAGGTGATGGGGCGTTACAGCCAGCAGGCAAAGCAGGGGTGAAGGAAACTCCAGCACCTGGGTTAGAGGAAAGAAACATGTAAGGTCCAGTTGTGGCATGAATCAGAGCTCATTAGTTCTCCATAAATAAAGGGGAAACCCAGCAGTGTCTAAGTAAAGGTGGAGTAATGAGTCTCTAAATTCTGGGGCGCTGTAGATCCAATGTCTTCTAGTCCATACTAAATACTTTATAAAGTTTATATAATTCGAGCTTGTCTGTCCTTTCCTTCCCTTTGCATCCCCCAGTGGTTTTTATCACCTGTTGTAAAGTTACTTGGCCGTTTTTCCTGTATGTTCTTTGCTATGGCTCTAGTCTTTCCTTCTAGGAGACGTTCTCTTTTTCCACAAGGTTGCCTTTACCTTTTTTTCTTTACCTGAATTCCACACATTCATTTTATATTTGTAAAGCATCATTCTTTATAAATATAAAGCAGTACATAATTCTGCCATTTATAATGCATTTATATCATATCCTTGCATCTGTTCTGTTCTTAAGAAAGCTGTTTTCTTTACCTGATCACAAACTTTCCTCCTTTTTTCTCTGTGAATCCCTGGTTCCCTTGTTCCTCAGTTTCCTCTAGTCATCCTCTTTGTGGTCTCCTTCCTGCTGAGCTGTGTGTCTGGGTGATATTGTACGGACTGTGGCAGTCACAGCTCAGTGTGCTGCAATAACCTGTTTCTCTCACACACTCGGTGCCTTGGCTTCCCCTTTGAGTTCAGTGGTCACTTAAGAGCCAAAAACTGCAGCTGTAGCCCAGAGAGGAGACTGGGACTGCTCTGCCTTTGCTGCAGAAGGCGGGATGGGGAACAGCCCCTTCTCCACAGAGAATTTCCTATGGCCAATGGCTGTCCAGCCAACGGGCTGGGAGCCCTGCCAGGAAAGCTCCTGACCAGGATTACCTTCATGTTAGCACCAGAAACACTGCCACGTACTGTGCAAAAGCATTTCCCAAGGCGTGGCAAAGCTTTGAACAAACTTCTGAACCACATTTTTTCTATGAAATCAAGGACCATATTAATCATTGAGATAGGCTATTGGTACTAAAAGCATTTTATGCCCCTTGCTAAACCGCCTCCTTGTGTTCCAGCAGTGACTGATTTGGTCCTAGAGGGAGAAGTATTGGCGAGATTGAAATCTTTCAGCTCTTTTCTCCAAATTTTGGCTAACAGCCAAAAACTTGGCTAAAATTTTCAAACAGCACTGCTTGAGGAGTATAGAAAAAAGAAGTTACTTCAAATGCATTTTTAAGTTTGCATTGCTCTGATCCCCTTCAAAAAGGATGATCTGTTCTCCATTCTCTCCTGTGGAATGGGAAACCCTGCACAGACATGCCACTGAAGAAGGCACAAGTTGTCTTAACCGCCTGCCAAAATTTGAACTCCTCCTGTGTCCCCATCCTCCCATGGTCGCCCCACTGCTGCCGTGGGTGTGCTCCTTGCAGAGGTGTGCGAGCTGCAGACATATTGGCTTTCCAACACCTGAGTGACCCTGATTTCCCCTGCAGAAATGCCAGCACAGGTGGGCAGTGCCCGCCGCAGTTCCCGCAGGCATCTGCACAAGCCTGGAGGAGCTCCTTCCCCAGGAACCCCTCCAACCCAACCCAGAACCGAGCCTTGCCTTGAGCTCAGGAGCTGCTTCGTGTTGGAGCAGAGGGCACGGAGGGGAAGCAGGGCACTCACCCGTTTGACGAGGAAGCCCTCCTTCAGCACCCCAGCTTCTTCCTCCATCGTGGCCAGCAGGGAAGAGAGCAGAGCCCCGCCGAGAATTGCCTGAGCCCTGGCAGCCTGTCCCTCTGCACATGATTTGTTTAAGAAAGCTCATTTTTCTTTGCTCCCCTCCTCCAGTGTGACGCACTCTCCCTTCCCTGTTTTTTTCCTCCCTCCCTCCCTACCTGTGAAACATTAGAAAAACAGCGAGCTGCTCTGATGTATTACCTGCCCTCGGGGAAGTAAAACAAAGCGATGTCTCAAAAGGATCTTGAAAGAATTTCACAGAATTTAGTAGAGCAAAAACCCACCACCGAGTGAGCTGGCCACTACAAGCAGCTAGAAAATGACAAATCAGGTATTGCATGGGAGGGGGAGGCAGAATTTTAAAACCGCATTCCTCAAAACTTCAGGCTAAACAAGTACTGCTCAAAATTTCTCATCTAACAAACACATCTCTCAGTTCTACTGACCAGCACAACTTGTAAGTGTAACATACAAGGAGACTTTTACAAATCTTACAGTAACATTTTTTGCCAAAAATTTATTTTTCCAAACAAGCTCCAAAGCACCTAGAAGACCATTCTACTTTTAGTGACCCCTTGGTATATAAACCAAGATTCTCAGCCTAATAACTTAAATCTTTACATAAGCAGGCTTTTAGTAAAGCAACCTTGTGATCCTTGAACACTGCAGTGACCTCTTGTACCTCCAGAACGCCTCTGAAACAGTGCCTTTTGTGTCTAAATACAATCTTAGATTTTATTGTATTTTTGAAGACTTTAGCCACCATGACAAACCTGTTTACTAGATTTATCAAATCTTGTCCTGATGAAGTAAACCAGTATTAATATTTCAGAGAGTGCTGTTGTTCAGAAATAACAGCCTTTGCTGCACTGCCAGCATTCCATGACTCTCACTAAAATTAAGGTGATAAATGTGGGCAGAGCTATGGGCCTTGATAAGAAATACAAGGTAGAGTATAGCAAATAAACAAAACACTCGTTGCTATGTAAAGAGTCCAAAGGCCAGTAAGACAAAGTGACTCCAATATCATGGGGCAGACTTTCATACACCGAGGAAAAGGAACAAACAAATAATTTCTTTATCTATATAAATTTTTATAACTTTTAGCTAGGAATAGCAAGACACTGAAGAATTGCAACCAACATTGTACTGGAGACAACCCAGAGAAGAGTCCTGCAGAGGCCACGTAAATACAGTGGGTGACTAAGCACTGCTAGAAGTTAGAAAAGTTGATTCTGTATAAAGAGGAAATGTGCTGGCTGAGATTTCAAAAGCAGAAATTACCTATGTAGCTCCTACTGTACTCTTTTTGCCTCTTGGGAAAAGGCAGGCAGCCACGAGGCAATAGGCTCAGTAAGTCATATCCCAGTATGTGTGTTCTTCAGTCCACCTAAAGTAAGCACAATAACAGAACACTTGGAAAAGTACTTTTTGCTATGTAATATTTTTAAGTTACCACTGGAAATTTTTGTAATTTTTAAAAATACAATCCTAGCCTTAAAATAAAGCAGAAATTAACCAATTTTTTTGTTAATTGAAAAAATAATCTCCATCTCTGTGTTTGCACATATATATATGTGTATATATATATATATTTGTAGATGAAAGTTGTATTCAGAATTAGAATCTTGGGAAAAAAACCCTGATAAAGTCAGCAGGAAAAAAAGAAAATAAATTTCAGCTCATAATTTTTTGCACCTCAGAATTACACTGGAAAAAAAAAAGAAAACTTGAGTTCAGGTTCACAAGAGGCATTGCTGCTGCCTGCATTTCCTGGACATGCACTCTTTATATAACCAGCTTCAGGAATACAGTGTTCCACTGTTTGGTATTTGAGGTTTGACTGCACATTGTTCAGCTTGTTACTGCAGGCAATTTATTCATGGTGCTATTTCATGCTGGGGAGGACAGGTAGAAGCTTGCAGGGGGCTCTGGCTCAGACAGTGATCTCAGAATTGCTCCATGAGCAGTCCTCACTGAAGATCTGACAAGATCCTTTTCTCCAGCGTGCAGACCACCCACAACCCTGCAGATGGATCTTGGCAAAATTAACATTAGCAACAAAGAATTCTATTGTCAAACTGCTGGTGAAAGGTGAAAGCAAACCTTGCTTTGTATCAACTGCTTCTTATATAGAACCTTCACTTCCTTCAATATCTCAACTCTAAGTAAGTATTTCTTCAGAACTTTGGATATTTATCAGACACACACCCCTTCCTCCCTGTCTCATTTTATTGCTAATGAAGGCTGAAAAACTGTCCCTGTATTGCTCCCTGAGGCTAAGTAAACACAGAGCTTTCAGGGTCAGGTAATATAAAATGAGTAGGTCTGAGCTGTGGTATTCATGCTTGGGCTGGGAATGCAAGTCATGGCATTGAACTCTTCTGGTGGAAAAGGACATGCTTTGATCTGTATAAACTTAGTCAGTCTACATCAAATCTTCTGTGGGCCTTAAAACTCACTGAAGAGAAGAGTTCCCATTTCCTCAGGTCCACTTTAGAGTGCTTTCCACCTCACTGTAGTATTATTACAAAAAAAAGAACAGTTGAGTTCTTGACATTTTCTTGTTGCAAAATGACCCCCAAATATGTTACAGAATTTGGAATGGCATGGCCAGGAAGAGCCTGACTTTCAAGACCACAGGATGCTACTCAGGGATTCAGGGGAGGGAGGAGCAGCCTCCACAGCTCTGAGTGCAGGCTGAGCTGTTTCAGCAGGCAGACCCTGCTGGTACCTCCCACTCAGCCCTTGGAGAAGCCCCACAGAGCTGATTAAGGGGACGTGCCCAAAGGAAAACCCCGTCCCATGCTCTGCTGTGCTCAGCGTGTATCATCTTGCATTGGGGCATTACAGACACCACAGCTTTCAAAGCAGCCTCTTAGGACTTTGCCCTCCAGTGCAGCACTCCCAGGAAATATTTAGTTCTTTTAGTAGATTAGGGATTAAATGTGATGGAAACAAACCACATCAAAATAAAGCCTGATAAAACATTTCTCGATAAAAATGAAAGACAACAAGCTTTCAATAGCATTCTGACATAACAGCAATTTAACAATTAACTGTAAAAAGGTGGAAGTATTTGGAAACAGTTGTTTCATTGTCTAGACTCTTAAAAATCAAAGTGTAGATTCTGCTTTGAGAACAACACACATCTCCACGGCACCTAAAAAAATCCCATGGACCAAAATCAGAGAGAAAACATCAAGGACTTGTCACTGTACTAAAAACTAGACAAACCACAACAGCCTCAAGCAAGCAGGGCACCCCTTCTTTAGAAACCACAATTTCCCCTCCTCAGAAACAGGATACTGGGCTGTGTTACCAGACTGTGCCTGACCTGAGCTGGTATACCCAACCCTGTTTGGGTTGGATTTTTGCATTGAGTCCTTACCAGATGTTATAAGTAAAACTGTTTCCAAGCTGTCAATCTCAGAAAATCAGTTTGGGGTAGGAAAGTCAAACTGAGATCCTTACAATTAACACTTCAGGCCAAGCCCTGTCCACAAGTATACCTGTTGTTTTCCCTTCCTCCACTGACTATGTTAAGTGCAAGTGGAGATGTTGGCCTTGTGATTACAATTTCGCAAACAGTGCAGCAGCTAATGAACAGCAGGATTGTGCTGCCTGGATTTAGCAACTCAACAAAGACATTCACAAAAATTTTAAGCACTTAGTAAGCAAAGGCAGTTCCACAAATAGAAGAAGAACCAGGTTGAGACACAAGGCATCAGTTGAGCAACTCCTAAAGATCTTTTAAGTGGTGCAGCACAGCAGAGCCCCAGCACTCCCTAACAGCCCTCTGAAAGCACCCATCTTGCACATCCTCCTTCTCACTTCTGCAATGCATGAGAAGGATCCACCAGGTTGTCTTGTGTCTTTTATTCTTGGTTGAAATATGCTCAGAACAAATTGGGAAGGCCTGATTTTATCTGCCAGGATGACTAGTGATGGAAATGCATTTATCTGAACCTGCTTTGCTATCATCCTCACCACCTTGGTGATTTTTTTCATGCACTCAGAACTGACTCAGACTTTTGCCCACCAGCATGTGCCAGCTCTAATTAGAAATGTTCTGGTAGCTATTGAAGAAATGTAACGAACTTCTACCCAAGTTACTGACAGAAACAGTGCTTACCTATTTACACACCAAAACAGCTCTCACAGATTATACTGATTGTAATCCCTTCATTGCACTCCCTCCTTCTTTGGAGCAAGCAGGGCTCACTCTTCAGCGCTTTTTCCTTTACAGAATTATTATGGCATGGAGATCTCATGTTGACAAGAGTTTTAAAATACTTTACTCTGAGTATCCACCTATTGTGTTTAACGGAAGTCAAGTCACAATTTTAGTGAATGGGCACAGCTGGAAGGCTGTCATACACAGCTGCTGAAAAGACAGTTTGAGAAAACCAAGTTTCTTCTTCATGTTTTCTTCATTTTGTGATGGCACATCCAAGTGTTCTCCAACGTTCTATAAAGAATTAAAGTAATTTACCTTTTTTGACTTTGCTTTACTATCAGAGTTGGGTACACATGAACTTCTCTGACACCCCAGCATGGACAAGCAACACACTGCAAGATGTATGCCCTTTGAGAATGTCAACACCATGTAGCAATTACATAGTTTGTACCGTGGCAGTAATAAGAATGCCTAGTGAAGGCTCAAAGCCTCATTTTCCATGCTTTTTCCCTCTAGCATCACAAAATATTAAGAAAAAAAAAAAAAGGGCAGTATGGGACATAACAATTTAAAAAAATACCAACACATTTAGAAATCTAGCAAGTTGGAAAGGTTACTTAAAAAGCACAACTCTCTCCCCTCAATTCCCACTGACAATTTAAAATTTTTTTTAAGACTCCAATTTAGAAAGTAGATCCTGTTTTTCTTCTTTAGAGAAGATAAACAGTTTTTTTCCAGAGTGAGTATCTCAGTCCAGTGTAAATGGGATGTAGGGTAGGCAGAACTGAAGGTCATGTTGCAGTGAGCTCACACTGTTGCCCATTTTGAAGTATGTAAGCTCATTAAAGCTCCTGTGATGTTCACCTATCAGAGCAAAGTGCAACTATATGTATGTTTATTGGAATGGAAACAAGCTATTTTCAAAGTTTTCAAGTTCTCAGTCCCTAAATGCAGATGACAATTTAAGGAAATGCTAATTTAAACAAGTCTGCATCAACAAACTTGCAAGTAAAACATTTTGTTCCGCTCATTCTCAGCTTGATTTAAAGCAAACAAAAGAAAGCCCTTTCAGTGTTAAAGAAGAGTCACCCACTGACCAAACTGTTCCAGGTTTTATATTCACACCACTCAAGGCCATGTGACAGAAGGAAAAAAATCCAAAACCTCGGAGTTGCACACCCCAGAAATTTATTGAATATTTGCTCAAATACATTCTGTATAGAATTGTTCCACTTGCTTGGCTCTGCTGCTCCCAGAAACCATCATGAACAGATGTACTGAGCTGTAATCACCAATTAGGAATTGTTAAGTATGAAAGAGTTAAGTATGGGGCTGCAAACTCTTCCTGGCCAGATCTGTGTCTTGCATTTGACTAGGCACCTTCCTTTCAAAGGGTTCAATTTGTGTAAGTTGCTGCATCAAGTGTTATTTAGAAGAACCTTTTACATTTTGGTCTTTTTAAAACAGGAAAACACTTCAACTATTTGCTTTTGAAGTTTTCAATACTGGAATCATTTAGTCCATGGAGTTTGCAATGGGGTTTCTAATTTTTCATATGGTCTCTCTTCTAAGTATCCCAGAACATTTAGTCTTCTGTTTTGGCTTCCATTTCCTCAGCATCATCATCCCCATCCACTTCAGCATTTTCCCTCTCCAGTCTTTCCAACTGCCTTGCAAGCTCGGTCTCGTCTGTGTCAGTGACCACCTTTGGCTGAAAAAAACCAAACCAGAACACATGGCAAACTGTCATAAAGAAAGGTCATGGGTATTTGTAGACTCTGATTCTATATAAAGAGCAAGAGATAAAATACATCCTGGAGTCACCCAATAAACCCCAGGAAAATCAGATTTTCTGGCCATTTGCTTATTTTAGGAACAGAGAGGTTCAGATTTTTCTGTTTTTTAAATAATTTTTTGCTAAAATTTCTTGTAGCAGTACTGATCTTGCTCTACCTTAGAAATATTGCAAGGGAAAAAGTTACATTTTAGAATGTAATTTGTTCTTACCTCCATCTGCACATTAAAGACTCCTCTCTTCTCCTCAATTTTTTCTTTAATTACAGCCATGGCTTGATTCAGAACAGACAGTCCTTCAGTTCTCTCCAGTGTTGTAGTAGTCATCACATAACGAGGAGGGGCTATCAGATTAATCTACCACATTGTAAAGATTGGGGAAAAGAGAAAACTCAGTAACAAAGTAAAAGATATTAGGCCTAGTTGGACCAAACAATTAAAAGCATTAAAACCCATATGTTTTCTTTCTTTTATGATGACTGAATAAGTAAACTTTTTCTTTTGTTACAAGAAACTATTATAAAAAGTAATTTTCAAATGAGAGATTACTTCCAAGTTATGTTAAGAACACTTATTCAGTAGTTCATTTAACATTCAAAACTGTTAGGGAAGAAAAACTAGGCCTGGGTACAGTAGTCATTCTACCAACACTTAAATGTAACTGGAGCAAGCTTTCTTTTTCTTACATCATTTTATACCTGAAAATAAAATTTATTCCTCCCTACTTAAGACTTCATAGAGGAACAGTGGGGTATGTTCTGTGCCAATACTAGATTTTAATAAACTAAACAGAACAAATACAGCTTCCCACACTTTGAAAGCCACTGCACAATCACAGGAAGGACTGCCAGCACACAGCTGAAAGGAAAAGTATTACAGACCTGCTAGAGAAGAATTGGGAAGCAGGCACATGGCTTGGTGTGGCCAGTGCAATTGCACACTACTGTTCCCTGAGGGCATCAGAAAACTTTGCTTTTGATTCCATTATTAAGACTGACACTCACTTTGATGGGCATGTTCTCCGTGGAACAGTTCAAGCCTGCTCTCAAAGCTTCTTTTACTGCATCTATGCCTTCATAACCATAACAGGCCACCTCAATATCTAGGACAGAGAAATACAAGCAATAATATTTTACTGTTACCAAAAGCTTCAAAATATTTAAAGCTTTTTAACTTATGTTTTAATAAATCTTTTTAGCTATCGGTGTTTATCCATGAGAGCCTCAGTAGCTCCCAAATCTGAGGAAGGTATTAGCTTGACTTGTAAGTTGAGGTAAAAATCTTTATAAATTCTTTAGAATGCAACATTTTACATTGTGCTTTGAAAAGCTAGGATACAAAATTATATACCCATATTCACTCACTTCTCATCATCATCAATAAATACAACATGAAAAATTATGTATTTCACATGGAGAGATAAAGATATAAAAGCAATAAGTACCAGAGAAAATGAAAGATCAGGAAAAGTGAAACTTGAAAGTTATGCAATTCCATCACCAATTACAACAGAGGCACAGAGAGGCATCACTTGAGAAAACACTAGAATATATTTTTATAAGGTGAACGTATGGTTTGAATTATAGTGAGCTATAGCCTTTTGTAGGTGTTCAAAAATCAAGGCATAAACTAATGCTGGTGATATCTGTAGTATCCTGACCAGTGTAAAGACAGAGACTTCTTTACCTGCATAGCAACAGCACAAGACCAATCTACACAAAAAAGCTGGTTTCACTTCCAGGTGCATCACAAAAACCTGCTGCTTTTGAGCTATCAGGAACAAACTCACAGAGGACCATCCTAGTCAGCCTCAGGATGAGAACAGAAACCAATGGAAATATTCTACACTTGCACCGATGACAAAATTAATGATTTAGACCATCAGAACCAAATAGCAGCATGAAGAAAATAAGAAGACATGCTCATCAAATAACTTTATTTTCAGAAGTGATGAAGTGCTATTCATGTTAGAAAATTCTCTCTTCATGGCAACCAAATCAAATTTTTGAAGCCTATGTTAACTTCTAGCAGTTTAAAGCAATAGGTAGAGGAATTTTATACTACCTTACTTTTTGTATTCTCTTTTTGACTTCAGTGTCACGTGGATAAGGCTTTTCTCTTCACAGTAATCAACAAGTGTTAATGCTCTTCAATATACACTTGCAGAGCAGAGGCAATTTCTCAATCTAGTCAAAAATGTGATTCTGCTACTCTATGTTTAATGGCATGTTCTGTAGAGCCAGATTTACAATTCTGAAGTATGTCTTCTTAAGTCATGCACTCTTTTTGCCCACACTAAATTCTAAAGAGACAAACTAGCTCATACATTAGAGACGTGCTAGGCTTGAGCTGATAATATCCTGCTGAATGGTTTGCAATCAACCTGTCAGAAATATGATTTTCACATGTTTATGAACAAGTGACTAAGACATATGCTGCAGCTGTGCTGACAAAGATCAATCATCCCGTCAGGGAATCAATGAATTTAAAACTCTGATTAATGAAAAAGAATATTGTAGATGCAGCAGTAACTATTAAATATTCAATTTCATTGTGTGCCAATGCAACATGACAGACTGCATTATCTATCCTGACAACCAGTCTGTGCTCCAAAGAATCTGTACTTTGGGAGGAAAAATTAAAACCAAAACACCTTGCACTTTGGGATAGAATCGACACAGGCAATTTAAAAGCAATCCTTGATTAAAGTGTTTTAATTCTGAACAGTTCCATTCAAACATCAGCATTATGAACCATAAGTTTTAACTGAGTTTATAGATACACTATCTCAACCTAAGTGTCAAGACACATTCAAGGAGCACGTGGGAAGAACTCACCAGCTCGGATTTTGACTGCCTGTGGTGTCAGCCGTCTGTTAATGTTGTCAATCAATACCCGCCTCTCTTCCTCTGTCAGATCCAGGCTATCCAGGATTGCAGGGTCCCTGAGCCAAGCAAAGAACGTTACAGAAGTTATACTGAAGAGGAACACAACACAAAATAAACTTCTGGTACTATTTCTAGTTATGAATAATCCTAGATATCTACTAGGCAAAGAAAACAGAAATTTCTTAAGAACCATTAAAACACTGCAAGAAAATGAACACATCTATTTTCAAAGGATTTTCTTTTGGTAAATACAGCAGGTAAGTAGTTTACTCAATCTGTTCCTGGAAGAAATCACCTGAATGACTTCATTTTTTTTTAAAGCAAGGGAATGGCTTCTCTTTGGTTCCCTTTATATGAGATAAATAGAATGTGACAAGGATCCAGTTTCTTGATATTGTTATATTTCCTCCAAAACGAAGATAAACTGGTATCACATAAAAACAAATCTATGATTAATCTGGAGCTTTTAAATTATTTTAGTGTTTCATTCAAACACAAGATTTTTGTAATTCTAAAAAGTAACCCATACGCAGTCCATGTTAACTGTAGTCATTTTAAACAGTATCTGGATCACAGACAGACACTTATCTGCTGGCTACATTCTCGGCTAAAGAAAGGATAAAGGCTTTTTAAATCTTAAACTTATAGTTTCAAATTCAGAGACTACAGAAGCAAACTCCTCTGCTGTTTACCAATATAAATTAGCAGCTCTTTTTTGAAGAAGTGATGTCAAGTTTCTATTGCTGTATTAAATTTATCCCAAATCTGTCTGTAACAGAGAACATAACCATAAAACTCACTAAACCAGTTCCTCTACTGCAGAGACAAAAGTCACAGTTTTCTGAAAAAATACTAGATCACCTACAATGCTATCAGCAGGCAAACATGAAATAAAATGGCCCAAAACCAGAGGTAATACTAGAGATTGGTCTCTGCTGCTAATAAAACATCATCTTTCATGGTTTTGTATACTAAGCATAGATGGTAGAAGGGACAAACAAGCAAACAGAACCCAGAAACATGACAGGCTTTACAGATCAAAATATGAACCTGTATGGCAGAAATTATTTGTGGGACATACAAATTCTGCTTTATTTCCAAACTATGCTGTCAAATCCACCTGTTAAAGCATTTGGTAGGCTTTCAACAGGTAAATATACTGTCCAATTTTTGCCACAGGTATCATGCTGTGTGGAACTCCAAAACACTCAGCACAACAAAAGGAATAACAAGTCTCAAATTCTTAGAGGGAATTCTAAACCTCTCATAGCACTCCAGCAAGAATAGGAAGGCAGCAATATCCACATTGTTCTACTCCATTGCTACACATATATGTAGGAGCACAACAGGTACAAATAAAAGTTGCAGTCTACAGTCAGAAATCTGAAGTCATTACTGATGGAAAGATGTTATAAGAACAGACAGCTTCAGAAGTTTGTGCTCCAAACTGAATAGCAAATGAGCAACAAAAGGCCTGTGCTTAGGAGTTTTCATGAGTATATAAGTAAAGCTAAAACAGACAGTGTAACTAGAGGTTTGGGGTTTTTTAAAATTCTATTAAACAGGTGTTTAACTAAGTGTTTATCAGTTAAGAGTGATGTGGAATTCCTTTTATAGCAGTATGTCCAGATTTGCCCTTTACCAGTAAATCCGCTATCAGCAGAAAAATAATCATTACAATCGGAAACAAAACACATTAATTCTAAATGAGAACACAAGATGTTTCTTGCTCCAAAATGCAGAGCTGTTTTTCAGCCACTTAAAAACAACACCCAAGTGCCCTGCTTCCTAGAGTCAACACCATTTCTAAAAGCCTTATTTCTGCCATCTAGCGTTCAACTCCATCACTCACATGCTTAGGTGCTATAAAAGAACAAAACTGAAAATGTTTACTGAGAAATCTAATTTATAACTGACGGATTGTAGATTCTTCAGAGGGAAACAAAATACTTTGACTCTGAAAGAAAATCAATATATCAGACTCTATTAAAATAATTAAAGCAATCTATCTCAGTGCATACTTCCTTAGCATCAAATTTTCCACCTCTTTCAGTTCATAATTCCATTTCTAAGTTTATGGTCCTATTCTTTAAGTTTGGAAGTGAGAGTAGTAACAAGTCAACTTGTTGCATTTTAAAAACATAAAAGCTGACTGGGCAGTGGAAGAGAGACACTGAGCTCTGAGTAGAAATGTCTTCAGACATAGAGCTAGACATTTCAGATAAAACCTGCCTGGGACTAAAACCAGGCAAATTCTGACTGACAAACAAAGACCAATGGTTCTTCCTCTGTCATACTGATGTCAAAATTTACTAGATTTACTTGATATATATTCTCCAAACTGACTCTGGGAAAGAAACCCAATAAAACAATCCAAAAGACCATGGTGACAAACCCACTTCAGAAAATACTTCTCTGCAATTTGAAATAAGCCCCTAGAAGTATAAAAGAAGTCCTTACGAGACGGCATGCTTGAATGCATCATAAGCACCATATCCTGGTCTCTTGTACTTGTCATCAAACACCCAGGCAGTTCTCTGGAACAGGCTCTCCAGCTGCTCATCCTTAGTGTACTCCAAGACTTCAGCCACGTGGCGAAGGATGCTGTAAACCTGCAACACAGGAGTGGTAAAAACCCCAAACCAAATACTGAAAGCAGAAAAAAATTTCTACTTGGAAGTGTTAAGACCACACAGCAGTGAGGATGGGAGCCTGAACTACCTGCACATCTTTTCAATAAAAAGTAGCCCACAGTGTGTTCGATCAGCATGTACTTTTGGATTTCTGATGCTTTAAATATACCCTTTTACATCATAAGTTCTCAAATTACATCTTCCTTGATCTATTAATTAATTGGCAGCTTACCATGTAACACTCATGGACACATGAGCTTGTTATGTATCTTTGCATGGGTAAATAAGAATCAGAGTGAATCATGCTTAATACATGAATGCTTTATTTTTATCTTATGCCTGCACGTTTTGGTTGCTCAAGAAAGAAGCTGGAAATACACACAGCCTAAATATGGAAAGGTAACTTACAGTCTTTGATTTTGTGAATTTGTCTTCACATTTGATTGCCTCCTCTGGAGAAACTCTTCTTTTTGACAAATCAATATAACCTATTGGGGAAGACAATTTTAAAAGTGTCAGCCATTGTGCAATCTAAGAATGCCTCCTTCAAGAGAGACTCATGAAGAACAAACGCTCTGGTTCAGGAGTGTTTGCCTCTTGCCTACAGTATCCCCATATGTTGCTACAGAGAGAAACAAGACCAAACCTTGATGAATTTGAACAAATTGTTATCAAAATTAGGATATAAAATTCTTTCAACTGTAAGTACTTACAATAGCAATTTATTTGAACATCACTCTTTTTAATTACTGCCTCAATATCTTCTCTGCAACCTTTGAAGAAATTTTTCTAATATCTCAGCAACTAGTGGTCCATTTTTATGTATCTGTACACAGTTTGGGAAAAAAAAACCCCACTCCACCATACTAAGAAGTAAATTTAAAGCATATTTTTGTAATGCTCAACACAGTTTAATTCAAGGCTGTCACCACTTCACTTTAGCTCTGAATGTTTTCCTAATAAAATAGGCTCAGCCTGAAAGAAATGCCCATGAAAAAATTTCTTTTGAATTCTCTCCTAAATTTGAAAAGGCCTCGACCTATTTTTCACAAACTAGGATTCTCCAGTAAGTTCAATAAAAGACCACTATTCAAATTCGAGATGTGTTTCTCTGTAAAGATGAAAACAAAATTAATTTGTAAAGTATAACTTCTTTAGAGATGTTGAGGAAACTTATTTCACTTCAGATTTATCTGAAGTAAGTTCATTTTTGTCCTTCTGTCGTCTCTGCTTTTCCTTATCCTATCACTCATTTATTCTGAGTTAACTGCAGTTTCAGAAATATTCTAGAAAAGCATATAACTTGAGATGACATCATACCAACAGTAACATTTCTAAGAGACTTGCTCAGTGTTTATTATTTCTCTATAGCTGGATATAGATTTTAAGAGATTGCATGGAACAGTATTATCAAAATCTGAAATGTTCTCAGTAGAAATTACATTTAAGAAACCTCTGAAGATTCAAATGTTCAAAAGACAGCAAAACCCAAAACTGTCTTTATAATCTTAACTTGTACCCTACAGAATTCACAATAATTACATACTTGTCATTACCTTTACTGGCAAGGTTTGACTTGCTAACAAACAGGATGGATGAGCACTAAATGCTTAGCATCTAGATTTTTATGTCTACAGCAAATGATCCTTCTCTTCAGTTGACTTAAAAAAATCTACATAGATACCAAAAGAAAATTCCACTTCCCTACAGTTCAGTGACTAATCTGGTGAGGACCCACTTACATCCTTCCACTGTGATTTACTCTCATTCACCCAATTCCCAAAGACACAGAGGAACAGGAGAATGATAGGTATGGTCAGTGATGGTTTATTTTACTTCAGTGCCCAAAATAAGCATGCCTGGCAAAACCACAAACACCTGCTTAGCTCATCTGAATTTCTGTCTATGAATTCACTCTTGGTACAGCCCCCACATCCCCAATACCTTTCTCTTTGTCCACTCTGATGACCACGACGCACTCGTTCCGGCCGATGCGGATGAGTTTGTTGATGGAGCGGATGCGTCTCCTGGACAGCTCGCTGAGGAGGATCATGCCCTCGATGTTGTTGTACTCCAGCAGGCTGACGTAGGCTCCCATCTCAGCAATGGAGCGAACATTGACCATCACTACATCTTCCACCTCTGGGAATTTGTGCTGGTAGAATCTACAGCTTAGCCCCGGCATTCTGGAATTTGAGCAGAGAAAACAAAGATTTCATTTCACAGTAGTCACGGGCTCCTCCTACAAACATGGCAACAAACCAGCAAAGACTGGGGAGGAGGGAGAGAACACTGACAGAAAAAGCAGCAATTAGGATAAGGTTGTGCTTAGCTTTTAATAGAAATTAAATAATAAATTAACTTGTATTTTAAGTACTATTACCACAACCATTTCCTAAGATGCTATTTTTTTGCATCAACGTAGAAAAAGATTTGCTACCCAGACTTCATTCCCCACTCCCACTGTGACACTACCCATACACAGCACACTGGAAAGGCCTCCACTGGAAAGGTGGAAAGGTGGCACTGCACACCTCACATGCATCTAAACTCCTGAGACTGTGTAACATTTTCACAGATTCCCAGAATATAATGAGTCAGAAGGCACTCTCAAGAATCATCAACTGGACTGTAAGAGCAGGAGAAGAGGAGAGAAGCCTGCAGTGCTCATGAAGGACTTTGCAGGCACATAATAACACAGCATGTGAGGCAAAGAAAACAAGAGGCAGATGGAAGCTTCTGTAGTACTGAGGAGAAGCAGACTGAAGATGACTTTTAAACTTAGCACAAGACGTTCAGAGTAATCCTGCAAGACCTGCTCCAGAGGCCAAGTGTCAGCAAAGAAAGCAAAGGCATTAATCAGAACTCAACTAGCCTGGCCTGAAGTACTGACCCCCCAAAAGACTGCTAGTCAGGGGGGAAAACCCAGCAAAATCACATGAAATAAGGATTCCTTCGCTATGTATTCATAAAAAAGGGCAAACCCAACATTTCATAATCAACTAATGGTAAGAAGGAATGCTTAAACTGCTTTATTTTTCTGATAATGAATCCATATGCTCTTAAATGCCTAACTAGGTTAATTCAGTTATCTAGGCCTTAAAGTTTCACACAGAAAAATTTCTACAGCAGCAGGAGCCCAAGATGCCGAGTCAAATGCATCACTCCTTCATATGGTTTGTTTTAGTCACCATTTTGAAGTTTTAGTCGTGATCTTTAGAGAAGGGCCAGTGCTCTCTAGCTACAAGAAAACAGAAAATCAGAGTAGGAAGGGAATGCCAAATGCTATGGTCACACAATTCAGAAGATCACGTCCACCCTTATTTCCATTCTTAACTTTTAAAAAGGGAAAACACAGCCTAGCAAAGCATTATAAAAACATTCTGAAGGTTTTGAATAACTTTGTGCAAGCTGAAGCCGAATGAAAACTCCAGGGTTAAAAATGAAAACTTTACAGTACGCCTTCCTAGCCCACTCAATGCAGCTCTGCTCAATCCTGGCAGGAAAGCTGCACCGCAAAGCAACAAACTCGAGCCTCAGCGAGCAGGAGCGGACAAACACCGCTGAGCACACACAGCCCTTCAGCCCTCTCTCCACAGTCACAGGCCTTTGATTGCGGCCTTCTGTGGCAGATCCCCAGGAGCAGCACTACGCCCACCGCGCCGAAGCTGGGACCCATCTATTCCAAAGGCCGGACACGCCTCAGCCGAGGCCCGCACAACGCCTGCGGAAACGGAGCCGGTGCCGACCGGCGCCGCCC
>JAHLSL010000007.1:29535399-29600225 GCA_025920805.1 Petroica traversi | reverse complement strand
AGGTCCGCGTAATCACATGGTTCCGCCGGCTGTGTGCGCGCTGCGCCGCCGAGCGGGGCTCTCCCGGCTCTGGGCTGCGGCTGCTGAGGCCGCTGGTGCTAAACTTCAGCTTCAGGCTCCACAGCAGCTCTGTCAGCCCTCAGAGCGCCACGGCAGGGCCCGGCAGCGAGGTGCCGGGTGTGGTGTTTGCAATCATGTGATTACGCGGACCTTACTTAGAAAAGAGCATTTTGTAGGATGTGTGTGTGGGAAAAACGGACAAATGTCGCCACAGCTTCCCTTAACTTTGCAACAGGCGATACTGCTGTACGAGAGGTTGGCCATAAAGTGTTAAAAAAGAAGGAGGAAGTAAAGTGCTCCCAGTGTACAGTGGACAGGCAGGTAATTTTCCAGATCCAGACAGCAAATTATTTGTCATGAAATCAGATGTCTCCTGAGAAGGCTTAGAAAGCTGCCAACATTGGAACAAACACAAGCAATTGAATAAAATTGCTGGTTTAGTAAGGTTGTTCAGTTTCTCTTCAGAACCCTACAGGATGGCCAGACTTTGCTTTAAGGTGAAAGGCTGCTACAAATCTTTTTGCATAGAAGTGGGTTGATGCCTGCACATAATCTTTATAATAAAAAGGATGCCTCACAGGACAGAAAATTTCAAACGTAAAATAATAATTATTCACTCTGTGTGAGCTCAGGACTTATAAAGTAACAGCTTATGTGGAAAGATTAATACATTACATGGTAAAGGTTCTGTTTTGAAATTTAGTGTAGAAATAAACTATTGCATACAGAGAAGTGAATTATTGCTTACATTAAGTCATCTTGGTCTCAGTCCTGCTCTTTGGTAGTGCTTTTTTTCATTCAGTTTAGGTGTCCAAGGAGGGGGTACTTCAATCATTTTTGAAAGGTATCTGGTTTTGTGGGGTGATGTGTCACTGTGGCATGAGGGTGATCATGTTCAGAGGCCTAATATTTGGTTCACCTGGTTTCAAACGAGGTGATAGACATTAACGTGGGTGGTGTTCCCGAAGAAATATAAGTTAGAGTGGCAAAATAAAGATGACCTGTGTCCACAACAATTAATTTTGTTAACTGACAGAAGAGGATTTCACAAATTTTACCCTTTTGTTGGTTTTTTAAAAATTTATTGTTATAAAATGGCTTGCTGGTATGAGCTTCTTCTGTGCTGGGTTTCTTTAGTTCCAGAAGCTGCTCAGTTTCCTTCAGAGTAAACAAGACTTTATTTATTGCAGTCTCCAAGCCAGGGAGATCTTGCTTGAACTAGAAGGCCAGCCAGTCTCTGGCAGGTGGTGAACAGAGCAAACAAGTTAGTTCAAGGTGATGGCAGACACCTGCTTCTTGGGAAAGTAAAGTTGCCTTCATACTCTCTGATTTTTATTTTTTTTTTAAATCATTAACATTCATGAAGTATTAATAGTTTTCAGATATATCCTATTTGGTGGATGCTAATGGAGCTGTTCTCATCACATGCCAGTAGATGTGGTCAGTAATGGATTCCACTGTGTACATGGAATCTTAATTACACTTACTTTTTCCAAGGTCAAAGAGGAAGTGTGTAAGGCCTTGACTTGAGTGTTGTCCTCTGTGCACAGTGGCTGCATGTAGAAAGTAGAACAGTTCCTAATTTCATACAGGAAACCTCTAAGTGAGCTACTGGAAGTTAAGGGTATACAAAGCTACAGCTAAGTCAATAATATCCCATTTAAATTGTTGCTGCTTTTAATTGTCTTTAATAGCTTGTAAATCTTCTATGCAGTATATGAGGCTAAGGAAAACCAGAATGTACAACTGCTGTATCTTCTTACTCTGTAAAATAAGAACATGGCATCAACAGTTATGACCACATGAAGAATTTGCTGCATTGTTTGATTGTGAGAACATGATTGTGGCAGTAAAAGAACTTTTGGAGTAGTTTGATTTCTGGTACTTGTAAGTCATGAAGAAAAATGAAAACTCTTATTTCCTATTATGGAAGCACTGAAAGATGTCTTGTCAGTTTTCCAAGAGCTTGGATTTCTTTAAATTCTCTTGATTTTGAATTGGAATCTAAAATTCTCTCCTGAAGTGGCAATCTTGTTTTATTGCAATGGTGATTCTTGGTTGTTTCGTAATTTCAGTCATATGGATGTCAGAAAACTTGGCATAAGTTTTTCTTCTAATCCCTTCAGATGATGCAGGATATTTTTTCTTTCATTCTCTGCTTCCCAGGGCTCAGACCATCATGAAGGCTCGTTTGAAAGGAGCCCAAACAGGTCGTAACCTCTTGAAAAAAAAATCTGATGCTCTGACACTCCGATTCAGACAGATCCTTAAGAAAATTATTGAGGTAGGTAAATTAGAATTTTCCTGTGCTTGGCTCACTTTCCTTGAAATCTTTCTGTTCTGTCTGTTGTGCATTCCTTTTCTGCTAACTTCATTAGAGGCTGGAATATAGGACAATATCTGGATAACCTGTTTTTTGTGAGACTGCTGAGGACACATGAGCAGAATTATGCAGTGATACAGAAACTTGCAAGAGTTAATATTCTTCACCTCTTTCCAGACAATCTTGGCCTCTGCTTTCTTTTGTGTTCCAAATTCCCTATCTTCTGTTCTGTATTACAGGGAATTTGCTCCGATGCTGCCAAATACTTTAGGATTGGTATTAACATACTCTGTAGCCCCATTTTTGTTGCTTTGTCTGGCTTGAGAGGATACTGCAGGTCTGTAATGTTTCCTGCATGGCTAGGTGCATTAGCAAGCAGAAATTTTGGCCACATGGGACTTGTTCCTTTATGGAGAAACACAGAGTTCTGCTTCTTGCTTTGCCACATGGATGACAAATCTGAGACAGTCAGCAGAGCCTAATATGTGCTGTTCTTTTCTCCCATACCAGATGGGTTTAGTGGTACTGGTGTAGCTGCAGCTGCTGCAGTGTCCATGGTTGGCAGTGGTCCTTTGTTGCCATGCTGTGCACAAGCTCTCCTCACTCTGTGTCATTGCTTCCTACAGACTGTCTGGCACACAAAGGCTGGTGTTCACAGTAGCTTTTAGCTACAAGGGCTACAAAGCTGTAAAAATCGGGAAAAAACAGAGTAGGAGCTGAGTGCAGCTTCACAAAGCTGCATGCATTTGTATGTTAAAAAACAACTTCAGCTGTCTCAGAATATTCCACACAATGTGAAAGAAGGGTATTTTCCTACTGAGCTACTTAATTGTTGTGATTTAACCCCCATGTAATAGAATTTTTGATTATTAAGACAGACAAGTATTTTGCTGTTTCTGTGAGTTCTACACTGTGAAACAGCTGAAATGTTTCTTGGTTTTGCCAGTCACTTGGGAATTGCAATTTGCAGTTTTTGAATAAGCTACACATATAAGACTTTCTCACCCTCTTTCATTTCTTCTCTTTATGCTGCTAGTTATTTATCCTGGAAAAGGAGTAAAAATGTGCCTTGTATTTGCTGCCTTTTAATTTTTTTTTAAACAGACTAAGATGCTGATGGGTGAGGTGATGAGAGAAGCTGCCTTCTCACTTGCTGAGGCAAAGTTCACAGCAGGAGATTTCAGGTGATTGATGGGCTTGCATGAGGATGTCCTACCCATGGGAAAGAGCTATCAACAAATTATTTTCTCTTACGGAAAAAAAAAAAGTAAAATTCTTAAATGCACTTAAAAAAAAAGATGACAGTGGACAGGATGAACTGAATTCTGTTATAGAAAGGTGGGAGATATCACTGCAGGAGAGAGAGAACTTGCATGATGAAAACATATACTCCATTGGAAGCTAAACAAAGTGGAAAGATTAACAGAATTTTCTTTTTGTCCCAGTCCTTGATTTGAGAAGGTGTTGCTTTTTTTAGCTTGGAGTAAAAAATGTAGGGAAGCAAGAATTTATATTAGTGTATTGGACATTTTGTTAATTTGGTCTTTCTTGTAAATTTGAGCGAAGGATGTGATATGTGCTCTTTTCTGCCGGTAAAAGTCACACAGTGATTTTACCAGTCATTCTAATCTGCTACCTCACTGACCTTTGTCTCACTAGGGCTAGTGAGAGCTGTATGCAAGAGGGGAAACAAATCCTTTTCCTCCAGCAGGATACTTAAATTGTCTTTTAGTAAATTACAGTTCTTTCTAGGGTGTTTGCGTAATTCAAGCGTGCATAGACCTTGTGGAATAAAGTTGGGGAGGTGCTAAAGACTCAGCTGATGGCAATACCAACTAATGGGGAAGAACCAAGTCATCAGACACAGCAGTAATCTGTGTGCTGCTGAGGAAAAGCCAGTTTGACCTTTTATTTGGATATGGTGCTGTTTCCTGTCCTAACTAGTCTCAGTGTTTAGCTATAAACAAGTCAGATCCCACCCTGTAAGTAAACTGGACTTCAGCTGAGGAGTTACCTGCAGTGACCTGTTCTTGGAAGACCTTAAGTTACTTTGGAAAGCTTTAAGATGAATTGTTGTACAAGTTTGTTAATATGGTAGTTAGTGGGTAAACAAACTCATTAATGGTCTGAAAGAAAAAATCTTGGGAACTAAAATGAACAAAATGTTGTGGCCTTGGTTTGCATGTAAAGCCTTGAAATTCCTTCACTTGCATTGTGAAAGAAATCTCACAAGTTGATTAGACTCAATGTTTTTAAAATAGTTTGCCAGATAACTGGCTAGTTTTTTAGCTCTGCTTTGTAAACTTGGTCTAAGCCATTTTTAAAGTTATGTTTCAAAGACTGTCTTTTCCAAACTTTGCTGGAAACCTATTTCTTTCAAAGCTTCTGTGTTAGCTTAGAAGACTGTGGAATGAATTGCACAGAAAACTGAGCTGACACTTTCCAGGTCCTTGCAGCTATTTGATAACTGATATATCTTGTATATAATGATGAGTTAATGAACCACTTCAGCTTTCCTGATTAAGTTTTGTGTTTTCTTCATTACAGTACCACTGTGATCCAAAATGTGAACAAAGCACAAGTCAAGATCAGAGCTAAAAAAGACAATGTAGCAGGTGACTCTTTTCCAGGCCATGAGTATTTCAACTCATAAGGGAATTGTGGGAGGAGACTTGGAAATAGGCAGGAACGTATCCAAACACTGTCTCCTTTTTTTCTTACTTATCTAACAGTAGGAACACTTGCAATTTGCTGGTTTTTTCACATACAGCTTATGATTTTTGTATTTGGTTACTTACCTCCCATGAAATAAAATGAATGTGTGTAAACTGCAGTCCAGTTTATGTATCTTTGGACAAAGCATAACTTCCATACAGCTTTACTAGAAAACACATCAGCAGTTAAGCCTGAAAGTTAAATAAATTTCATGCAATTAAATAAATTTCATGCAATCAAAAATAAATATCCATGCTTGTCTACGAAGAAAACAAGATAGATAAATCAGGATTGAATAATTAAAATATTCCTTAAGCAAAGGTAACATATTACTAAAGAGAAACATAAGAGAACTGAATAAACCAGAATACTTCTTTGAATTTTCCATGGGTCTTGATCTCTGCAAGCTCAACACAGTTCTGAAGTTTCATATTGTATGCCAGAACCAGCATGACTTAATTGTTCCAAGCTATGTAGGAATATTTTGTAAACAAAGCTGCTGACATTACATAATTAGAAGCAAATGGGGTCAAAGTGAGCTGTACTCATTAAATCTGTAACCCTTTATGTATCTTACATGCATTTTTGTTTGCTTCTGTTAGGTGTAACCTTGCCAGTCTTTGAGCATTACCAGGAAGGAGGGGACAGTAAGTACAACCCAAGTGTTTTCTGACTTTATGTATTTATGGCTCTTCCATGCCCATACAGAAATATTGTAGTGTCTTAATGGTAAGTCAGTTTATATCATAGGCATAGGGGTACTTACTCCCTTTGATGCCTTGCTCTGGTCCTGTGACATGGAGGGATTATTAGGGACTCTAATGGATTCTGCTTTCCTAAATCAGTGAATTTTTCAGGTGAGGAGACTTGTCTCATTTCCAGATTTTGAGACTTCTAAGTCTTACTCAAGACGTGCACAACATAAACCACTATAAAGAGAATTTGTTAATAGGCAAAGGCTTCAGCTTCTCACGTGATGAGCTCTTTTTATCCCTGTAGTGTGTAAAGTATTAATTTTTATCTAGTAAGGAAACACCATAGTAGCAATAGTAACAATATTTTTTTTCCAGGCTATGAGCTGACTGGTTTGGCCAGAGGTGGAGAACAGCTGGCTAAGCTGAAGAGGAACTATGCCAAAGCTGTGGAGCTGCTTGTGGAACTGGCCTCGTTACAGGTTGGTGGGAGTTAAAAAAGAACAGGATCATTGGCTTCTCACTTTTCTAAATGAACGTACCATCTCTCAGTACTGGTAGCTTAATCTAGTCCCAGTGCTGTACAAAGTTGCAAACATTTATTAGCTGTAGTACTGCTTCAGAGAAATCCATAATCCTTAATAGTAAAAAGAAGCTATTTTGGACAGTTAGTATTTGTAACCACTAGTGTGCAATATTCAATGTGCTAGTGACATTAGTAGAAAACATTCTGCTTCTATCAAGGACATAGTTTGTAAAGATACATTATGGACTTGGCTTTCAAGTGCTATTTGGTTTTGTGTACAGAATTGATGGAAATGTTGAATTTGTCTTGTTATATATTAATTATTTATTCCCATTCCATCAGACATCTTTCATTACTTTGGATGAAGCCATTAAAATAACAAACAGACGTGTGAATGCAATTGAACATGGTGAGTATTTTTCCATTTCGGATGCCTAACATTTTTCTGTCTCCATGCAAGATGAGGAGCAGGGTCAAGGAAGCCACTCTTCTCTTTCTTGTTACAGTTTCTCACCAGTTCAAGTATACTTTCTAGAAAGCATAATGCAAGGAAGAAAAAAATTAAAATCCTAGTGGGATGGACTGGAGGACACATACATAAATGAATAGGCAAACATGAGAAAGTAATCAGGAAATTGTATTAAGAACCTACAGGACAAAAGTTTCACAAACATTCTGCAGTCCCTGCTAGTGACTTTGACTTAATTGGTGAAGCCTGTTGACTAGAACCAAAAGATATGTGTTAAGATGTTCCAATAGCTAGCATAATAAACTTCAAGTAACTAAAATATATTTAACTTTAAATCATTGTAATAAACTTTAAAACTGTAATGGTGGTACCCAGTAGAGAGGCTGGTGACTTCTTAGTTTTGGATGGGGCAGTCCTTATGTCAGTACCATGGTACTTTTCTTTGATCTAAATTCTTTGTCATTTCTTGCCATTTCTTAAGTATTGTTACAATCCCAGCATTGGCTGTGATTCCTTTTGCTGCAGTGTCCAGAGTGCTTTGATTGTTTCAAGTTGCTTTCTGAGTTTTGATGTCCTGGATTTAATAATTTTTGTATGTACTTAATAACATATTTCAATCTGTGTTTCCAAATCATCCTTTTCAGCAGTTTTTCATAGACTGGTTTCTTTGAACATGCAGGCCTTAACTGCAGCTTAGCACTGAGAATTTGACTTAGCAAAGGTTTCCTCTACAGCCTTCCAAATAATTTTGGTAGGGCCGATAACAGATTTCTTCTTTCAAAAATTATTCTGACACAGGGCTTGCACAGTTTGTTGTTAAAGCTGTGTTTAGTCTTCTCTCTTGTGATTTTGTTGTATTTGAATGTTTGTTTTCATGATGGCCTTTTTAAATGGAGATAATTCTGAGTAAAGGTGCTATGCTGAACAGAAGTTTCTGAAACAGTGTGATGGAAGAACAGTTTTAATTCAAATTTTGTCCACTACTCAGGACTTTTTAATAGTTTGTGTACTTGTCCATCAGCAAATAGTATGATTTTCCATGAAAGACATAAATTTCCCCTAGCCAAAAGAATTGCTAAATTGACTTCAAACATCTGTGCACTACCTTATATAACTTCCTGACCAACAGGAAGTCCCAACAACTTCCTTATTTATATTTTTTTTAGTGATTATTCCCAGGATCGAGCGTACTCTTTCTTATATCATCACAGAACTAGATGAACGAGAACGAGAGGAATTCTACAGGTAAATATCAAAAGGCTAGACTTGTCTCGTCCTAAAATAGACCATAGAAGGGAATCACCAAATGTGGCAGCAAACATTAAACATGACCTCATTCCTACTGCATATTGAGTTTCCAGAGCTGGGCACTCAGAGCTCACCAATTACTTGTCTGAAAGTTATAAATGAATCTCTTCTGTTAAGTTGTACATAGCTGTCATTGTTCTTCCAGAGGGAATGATGTGATACAGTACACTGAGGTGTTCTGCTTTAAGGACACCTTTGCTAGTAAATTCAGTGTTCTGGGCTACCTGAAACAAAAATGTCAAACCTGAAATGAATGAAAGAGGAATGAACTTGGTTAAAGACAAGCACAGTAATATAATGCAGTGTTTAGGGACAAGAATATAATTTATAGTTTGGTTAAGTTTTTCAATTGCAGCAGTTAGCAATAAAAGCCTTTTGTTTTTGCCATTTTGCCAAATTTGGTATTTGTTACAGAATTTTTGTTTCCTGTGGAATTTTACCAGGTAGCTTTATCAAATCCAAGTTATATGGCATCTTAGCTGCTAACCTGTTGTATGAAAACATATTTGCTTCACAGATAAAGCTGCATTTCTCTTCACAGGCTAAAGAAGATCCAGGAAAAGAAAAAAGTCTTGAAAGAAAAGTCTGATCAAGAACGGGAGCTGCGGAGGGCTGCTGGTGGGGAAACTGAGCCAGCCAATCTCTTAGCAGAAGAGAAGGATGAAGACCTTCTCTTTGAGTAACCCTGCACAGTTGTTGTATATGGAGCAGGGGACCCAAAATACAGAATGTCCAGTTGCAATATAATTCAAGACGTGTTGCCTCCAAGATACTTACGTGGCTTCTCATTTGGTGTCCAAGTCTTGACTTGAATGGATTGTGGATTTCTGCTGGGAGATTAGAAATCTGGGAACTTGACTACAGCATAGGAGGAAAGGCAGAAATGGGTCAGATGCTTTACTATCAGGAAAGCCTTCTATTCCATGTTCAGCCTGTTTCTTCATTTAGTAGGAATGACTACTGATAGCTATATTTTGTTGAAGCATGACTCTGGATTTGCCTAATCAGATTTGTCTAACTGCTCCCCTTCCTGGTGCTACTTAGGGAGGAAGATGCATGTGATGTTCTTTGCTGCTGGACCAGTAATGTTCAAGTTGCTTAGAGCCAGTATTGGCACAGCTGAAGTCAAATGTCTGTAAAGGAAACTCTAGTTTTCTAACTTGTTCATGAAATCCACAGTCTTCCGTGATATATTTCTGTTGCACGATTGTTACCATTGGCCTAAAAAATCTGCGGTTTTAATTAGAGGTTCTGCCAACTTGTGTACTGTCTGTGCTAGAAACAAGTGTAAATTTTAACTGCTAAAATACTTGGTGTCTGGCTCGAGCTTCTAGAAGATGACAGTCTTAAAAGCTTGTTGTGTTGATTTCAAAATAAAACCTCTGCTTCACCCCCTACCCCTGACTTGGAAACCACACCTCTTAGAGCCTGTGTCCACATTCACTTCATCATAAATAACCATGGAGAAGTGGCTCCCTCCTGCCAAAAGCACCTAGAAACAACCATCTAGCTACAGGTTGCTGCAAACGTTCATTGCTTCAGTAGGCTGGCAAGCAAAGCAGGGTTGAAAGTGCAGCAGTCCATCCTTCCTGTGATTCTCATGTCCAAGGCTGATGAGTGGAGTCCAGTGAGCAGCTGACCAGCAGGCTGTCACTAAACCCTGCTCAGTTTGAAGAGCTCTTTATTCCTAAAGACAGAAGCACAGAATCACTTAGGTTGTAAAAGACCTCTAAGGTGATGAGTCCAGCTTTGACCAATTATCACCTTGTCAGTCCAGAGCACTATGTGCCATGTCCAGTTATTCCTTGAACACATTGGTTGTGTTTTCTTGAAGACAATCTCGATTGCAATCAGCAAACTGAACACATGCTCCAGAACTAATGGTGGTTCATGGTTTCTAGTGCTACAAGTGTAGTCTATTCAAGGTAGGTGTCTTGTTTTAAACAGATCCAGCACTTAACTGCAGATGCACGGTAAGTGCAAGGAATAAATTTCTATTAACACCTTTAAAAATCATTATAGAATTGTACTAATAATAAGGCCATTTATTTTCTTTGTGCAGAAGCACAGCTTAATAGAAAGTCCATAGTCTGTTCTAAGATACCGATCCAACTTGAAAGAGACAGACACTGGTGCTCTGCAGACCTGTTGTTGCCTCTCCCACAGGATGGATGGTGCACAGAACATCCTGTAGGGCACTGATGGCTCACAGCATGTTCGACACACTCAGCAGAGTGGCAGAAAGAAGACTCCCAAGATCTACTGCAACAAGTAAAATTGTACAGTGATTTATTTTAAATCTAGAAATATTTTACATTTTTACATTAGTGTGCAGTTCATGATGTCTCAAAATACAGAGTGCAGATACATGTATAAAAGTACAATGTGGGGCTAACCACAGGTCTCAGTAAAGTTACCTTAATTATTTAAGGCATGGAACCCTCCCACCTAACATTTTAAAAAGTCACATTTAATTACATTCAAAAATCTTTTATGCAATTCAGCTAACATGTATTTTTAATTAAATCTGACTGATAAAAATGCAGATACCCTCATTTCAGTCTGACAGAGCTCACTACAAAGCCTGGGATAAGGTTGAAGAGTTTTACCAGTGAAATCTATGTATTTTCTTTTACTCTTAAGGGAACTAGCACACATTCTTCATTAAACAAGACAGAATAATTTCTTAGACAAGGTAGTTCCAGGTCCAAGCTGGCAGCAGATGGACAGCCAGGTACATGTTTCAGTGCTGCTCAATCCTTTCAGCAGGAGACCAAGCTAACACTGGTTAAGAGCTAACATAGCACCTCTCTGTGGATGTCAGTGGGTTCTGTGTGCCTTGGGAATTAAGAGAGTAGAGCTGAACTTCAAGCAATGTGCTTTAAGTCTACATTCAAAAGCTCATTTGTATAAAAACAGATTCTGTACACCATTTCAGAAAAACTGGGGAGACAAACATGAATGAAACCACATTAATGGCCTGATTTACTGAGACTGCTGCTGCCTATGAACACTGAATACCCAAGGGAGTTCAGCAACCACCTTGAGCTGATTGTGACTGGCAGAATTTGGACAGCACCAATATAGCTGAGCTAAGCTAACCTTACTCAACCTGTTTTACTGCTTTCCACCTTCTTATCCAGAAACATTCAATACCCAATACATCTACAGTCTTTTTTTTTTTAAAGGGTAGAATTAACAGTTTTTCCAATACACCTGAACACTGTTGTTGTCATAAACTATAGATGAAACTGAGAGCATGCCTGCAATGTGAGGCAAAAAGCCATAATTTTGAATATCCAGCCCTTAGGCCAACAGTAGCACAGTATTATTTCTAACACTGACTTGGACTAATTCAAGTTTTTCCACCCCATTTTCTTTCTGAAGCGTCATTACTTATCCCTGCTAATTGCTTAATTGCTTTTCAGCCCTAAATATTAATTAAACCAGCAAATAATTTTGCTTTCTAACAAGGCAGGAATGCACTCTATACTTCAATTTTTCAATATAAAAATGTACTGATTATTAGTTCAGTACTTAGGACAGTTATCTGAGAATTTCTTTATATCTGCTCTATACTTTGAGCTCTTTAACTATGGGTGTGAATTTGTTCCACTAACATTTTAAGAAAGAATATATGCAAGACAGAATGGAAAACAGTAACTACTTTTTCATCCTTCAACATTGGACAGGAGTGAACTACACGTTGACATAACTCCAGTGTTTTATCTGTAGGAACAAGGAAACACTATGGCTAAAAGAGATATTCACAGTTAGGGTTCTTTGTGCTACCCAAACCCAAACCAGCCAAGATACTGCTATTTACTTAGTGTCAGCAACAACAGCCCTACTGCAGATGCACAGCAACAGTAGTTGAACCTTCACAGCCAGAATAATTTCAGGACGCAGAGATGTTCCCATCTGCTTTGCAGAATGCATTAGGATTCAGACCTTGCATTTTGTTCCCTTGTTTCAAGTTTTTTATTTTAACCATTAAAAATATTCCCCTTTCTTGTGACTTCTCAGTCAGTTACCAGTGTTACACACATATTTCACTGCAGTACTGAGCAAATGCAGGACAGTATGTTGGCTAGTGAATTACAATACTCATAACACAGTAGCTACATTCAGCTATTTTAATTCCAGTTAGTTGTCCATTAGTCCAACAGCCACAACATGAACCATTTGCAGAGATTAAAAAACCCCAGGTCTTCCAATGTCCAGCACATCACTATGTATTCTGTTATAAAACATGAGAATTTTAGTTGACTTTCAAGCAGCATGTCTTATAACTATATATTTTCACAAAAATATAACCCCTGCCTTTCTATCTCTACATATCTGTGAAAAACAGCGGCTCCAATCAGTCAGTATGTTTTAAAGAAAATACCATAAAAATATCACATCTCAAAGTTCAATATAATAGTCATCTTTGATTGGACCTAAAATTACTGTGCAGTCAAATCTGATTTTAAAAGTCTGACTAAAAAGACACAAGGATCGAAATATTTACATTATACACATTTTTCAATTACAGTGCTATTAGAAAGTGGAATGTTTGAGAATTAAAATAGTAACTCAAGCCTCACAGGGCAGCTCCAGACCAGAGCAGCATCTTCATTCTATGTAGTTCTGAACAGGAGAGGTTTCTCATTGACATTTTTCATGTGTAGATTATTTCTCTGCCCAACGATCTGTAGAATTATGCTCCTGAACTAGCATCATGTCCCACAAAGTCATTAAGTTAAGTGTTAAATAACATTCATATTTATAACTATGTGACAGCATGGACTATATATATATACACACAAACAAACACACTTAAAATCTTTGTCGTAAGTGTGATCCTAAGTTAAAAAAGGTGGATTTATGTATAAAAGTAGTTGCTAGGAAAAAAAAAATCTATCTAAAGCTTTAGAATTTAGTACTGACATGGTCTCCATTTCTAGACCACAGAGAAAGAAAACTTGGACAATCTTTAGATCAGTTAAATTGGCTCACAAGCTGATCAGCCTATTTTTCAGTAATATGCAATTTCACTGGCAAAGGCTGCAGCCACTGAGGTCTAGAGCTCACATGCATTTACACTAGAATTGGGCAGACCCACACATGATCTGCTCGGACTAGACTGAAGTCCATTTGTCCCTTGGAACTGCTCTCATCGTAGCCAGGTGGAGGGCACCCACTGGGGCTCTGTGTCCAGCTTATTTATTAACCGAAGCAACTCTTGATACGCCTTATCAAGATCAGAATTCACAATTGCTGTGTCAAAGTAGTGGCCATTGTTCTGTTCCATCTCCCTTGTCTTCTCTATGATTTCTCTCAGCTCTTCTGGCTGCAATCAGAAACAGAGAGTTAGTGTAGGTGTGTAAACCTCTCCCCCACAGTAACAGGAAGGAAAGGGAACAGCTCCCTTTTTTTACACAAACTCTCATGGTGTTGCTATTTGCTGTTGAAAAGTTTACAGGAACACTTAACCACTATCCATATTTGAAAGCTAAGGGCATTCAAGACAATCCTGACTGATTGGCTATGAGTGACAAAGAGTAAATAACTGCTCCAGACTGAAGAAAATGAGGAATATCTAGCACTGCTCGTTGCACAACATCCATCTCACTAAAGGTGACTGGAGATGGCAGAGATGGTTTAAGACAGTCTGAACAGTGCAGAACAAGGCAGCATCTGCTGGCACTACCAACACCAGACAGCCAAAGGAGACAGCTGTCACTCTGACAAGTGTTCAGTACACAGCAGTGAGAGCCACAGCGAGAGTTACACATTCAAGTTGACCAAGTCACCATAATATCAGGTGAGTAACATTGCAGAAATAAGGAAAACACCATTTGGGAGCTGGAAGGGACTATGTCAAGAGCAAGAATATTGCAGTGTAGCTAAATGATATAAAGGCAGAAGTAACTTCATTTCAGAAGTTTTTTACACTTAGATTCTAAAAGTGTGTTTATTTTTCCCAACTTATTTTTGTATTGTATAAGGAAATATTCAGGTATAATTTTTGAGTTAATTTTCTAGGGACAATATTTCAAAAGGAACTTGAGGCCTTCAGGATTTTTTTCTTAGTCATTATACACATAAAATTAGTGCTACATTAGGGTATACATGCAAGAAATACCCTTTTCTTTATCAGGAAAGGGGTTTAACTCTGTAGCATGTACCCTGAAATAAACTGAAATAAACACAACTCCAATACAATTAATCAGAAAGAAAACAGGCACAGTGTAACACCAAGAAATGCATTCCTTTCTATTGCAAATGGATTCCTTGACTATAGCAATAAAAATCCAGAACATACGTAAGATGCAATATTTATATAAAATAAAGTTTCCTTTATTGCATAAACATGAAGGAGGAAACACCCATTTAAAGACTATTATTACATTTGACTCAGGGGCAGGGGGAGTAAAGGAAAAAAAGAAAATTTCCTCTGTTTCAACACTTGGACTTTAATCGACTTTTAAATCTTGCACACAAGTAATAAATCACCCTTGCATCAAACAAGGAGAGCAGAGCAACACAGCCATAGAACAGAGTGAGTTATGATTCCTGACCAACAGCCGTGTCAGAAATAACTGAGTTATGCTTGTTTTTCCTTAGCATGAACTGCATTATGCTCAGTTAGTACTTTGAAGATACTGTGGTGGCAAAGGGCTCCCACCAATCACTGCAGGGCAGATTTCAGTTAGAAAGCTGATGATGAACCTATTCCACTGCCTGAGCAATAAGCACTTAGTATATCATAGCCTGATATGGGACCTTTCTGAGCTTTCAGATGTCCTGGTTTCATCTTTGGCTTTCAAGTCCGTTTTGTAGAACTAACTTCTGAGTAACTAAATAACCTCATAAACTTAGATCTTGGACATGACTGGTTAAAAATGAAGAGTGATCCCACAGGATCAAGCATTAAAATAATTTTATCTGAAGAGTTTTGGATTTTCAAGTAAATGCTTTTCCAAAGACAGGTACGTTCTGAAATGAAAACCAGTAATCCTGTGCTCCACTGAATTACCCTCAGGTTTACTTAAGGATAAAACTGGGTCTCCCACAGTTTTGAAATAAAAGGTGATGTTTCTGTACCTAAATGCAGGGACCCCAATGCAGAGACACTGTGCCTCAGGTTTACTGAATTAGCAGTGTGTTCCCTTGTCTAATACCTCTCACATCCCTTTAGGCAAAGCATCCTGAATGAACTCTTCCCTTAGCATGGTCTGCCTACCAAACTGGAGCACAACTACACAGGTTCACTGCAGTGGTACTTCCCAGTGCCATCACTGTGTCCCCATTCCAAGGAAAGAGCAGGTGCACATGTTCACCAAACCCAGCAGAGTTTCAGATGAAGTGTAAGACACCTTACCTTTGGATTTTTCCCTTCTTTGGCCAATAAAGCACGTAGTCGCTCTTGTGAAGGTGGGGCAACAAATATAATATATGGCTTCAAGTCAGAGTTACGTAGTGTTTTCAGTGACTGCAAAAATAGGATTAAGTATTTTACAGTTCCACCCAGGAGAAGGGCATTTAGTGATACATTATTCACATGCTATAATTGATAATATACTCTTCAAACACAACAACTATACAACATATTAACAGCAACAGTATTCAGAGTTCAGACACCATTTCCCAGGAAATTTATATTCCAACATTTTTCAGCTTCATGAAACTGAAATATTTACTTTAGTTCAAGAATATTCTTCATAACTGAACTGAAGAAACAGATCTTTTGGTATCCAAAAACAATAAAAAGTTACATTGATGTAACTGTCTTACAATGTTAAGGAAAAGTATCAACCTTGAATGGAGAGAAGAGTCCTTAAATATTACAGTTTACTTGAAAAACTACAGTTTAACCTTTTCTGTTTTGAAGATTAAAATACAAGGTATCAGATGCACTATTACTGTATGCATAGTATTTTGTTTTGTCAGGTTACATTTCTATTGAGAGACAGGAAATGCAGAGAACCAACTGTTGTTTGATTTTTCTGAAAGGCTCCCTCTCTCTCTGTCTTGGGACAAACAACTTGTCTCTGAGATAAATTTTTACAGCCATAGAATTAGATAAATTTTTAAAGAGTTACGAATTTTCATCCCATGACATGCTTTGCAATACCCACGAGCTATGCTAGCAAAGTGTCACATGGTCCCAACTGGTGATGATTAATTGATGACTAATTAGAGCTTCAATATTACCAGATTTTACCGATGTGGCTGAGTTTTAGGGCTTCTTTTGCAGCATCTACAACTGCAGCAGACCTCATATATATCATATGTATCAGAAAACAGGCTGCATTCCAGGCCTCTGCCTCTTACTGTGTTTGAATAAACTTCCAAATGGAGGAATACAAACAAAATTTTTCTCTTCATAACCAAAAGTTCACAGCTAAATGGTTTTTCAATACTGCTGATGCAATGTACTTCAGTCCTGAGCTGTAACTGGAAACTGTACAAACATTCCTGAAATGCAATTTCCCAGTATAATTGCAAACAATTTCCTCTCTATCTTCAAAATCCCTAGCGACCACAGAGTAATTGGAAGACGGAGAGACACAAATCTTATTTTAATTCATTTTTAAATTGAGATGGTTTTGAGATACTTAAAACTGGTGAAAACTAAGCCCCCTATCACCTGCAGCACAGACCAAGACGTGTATATTTGCAAACAAGGAACTGAATAGAGTCAACTGAGCATCACTGAAAGAAAACTTGGCATAAACATGGATATGGATCTTGAAAACACACTCATTTTATAAACCAGATAGAGCTCTATAGATATTCACAGTAGCTTCTATAAGTAAAAGCTGCCAGGCAAGAGCTCTGCCATACCTGGGTGTGGAGATTTAGAAGGCATATTTTGCCTGAGTTGATGACCTGCCGCACGGAGTCTATGCTCGTACCGTAGAGGTTCTTCTCAAACTCCCCATACTCAATGAACTTCCCTGCAGCTATGTCACTCTCAAATGCCTGTCGGGAGACGAAATGGTAATCCCTGCCAGCTGCTTCATTCTCTCGCCTACTCCGAGTAGTATCTACAAAAAAAAAAAGAAATTGAGGCAGTGATACACGTCCAGAACTGAAGAAAAGAAAGAGTATTTCTCTCAGCAGGCATATTGCTAATCATGCAAACACCACCCCCTACCCCAACATAGGAAATATCCAAGAAATCCCTGTGATTTATTTTCTACAATAAATGTCCATGATCAGATTAAGTTGTCAAACTTAATACAGAGGTCTCTTTTACATTATCTTCACAAAAAAGTAGTTAACTACAAAAGGAGTAGCTGTAACACACATCAGTTGTGTTCTGAACGTGAAAAGAGCTATTAGTTGTATTTCAACAAATACATATTACTAAGTTGTTTGTAAACATAATCTAGGGTACGTTAGACATTAAAATGTCTCACAGACATGCATGTCTTATAATGCCTCTATAACACTGTTTGTAACACTGCATTTACATTAACTTCCCAAAGCTATTTTTTGCCACACGTAAGATAATTTTATTTGCCCTTTCTTCAGGAGCTCAGTATATCCTGCCCCAAACCACCAAACTCCTAATTATTATTTCCAACACAATGGGATTTGTCTGCAGCCAGGGTTTTGAGCAAGGAACCCTATCTGCTGTGACACTCACGGGGCACAGCAGAGGCAAAGCGATCCACTTCGCTGTTCATCAGCCGCTGCCGCAGCTCGTTCTGCCCGCAGTTCTGGGGGCCGATCAGAACGATGGGGCGTTTCCTGTTTGCTGGCTGGTGGTACAGGGACATCTCCTCGTAGGTCAGAATCTCCTCGTTGTCATAATCTCCAGAGAGAACAACAAAACAGTCACAACCTACTCTACTGCCAGTTCCATGTACTGCCTGTCATGCAGTATCAGGTTTCAGGCAGTTCCTGACTCTGCCCAGCATCTAACTCTGAGTCACCAAAGCAACAGAAGCTCAAAGAACATCACGTGCCCAGTAATACGAGAATTTTTTTCCTTTCTTGGGGAAAAAAAAAATGTTTCCACTTACTACTCCTCATATAACTAGCAGCATAAATGCAAGAAACAACATTTTTGACAAAAATAAGTTTCTAGTATGAGAGTAACACTTTATATCGAATAGCAGCAGCCATCATCCCAATCCCAAAGTACTTTTGTAAGAACATAGTATAAATAGCCTGTAAAATCTCTGTCAAGAGATTTTATTTATGAAATTTAATTATGTAGAGTGAGATAATATTACAAAGCCATAATAAATTGGTTCATTATTGTAAAATTATGAGTGCTTCTATGCCTAAAAAGCTATCTGTTTTTTCCCCCCCATCTGGTTTTTAATAAAGACACTAAATTACCCTACAAATCCTTTCACTTCTTTTACATCTCTCACTAAATGATGCAACACAACGTAGTATTGCTCTCACACAGAAGTTACTGCTAGTATTTCTAATGTCATCTCCTGAATTTCATCATTGTCTTCACAAGGCTATTTGCAGAATCATTCATATAGCTGTTTATAATTACACATATTGTGCAAAAAATTGTTGCTTACCATCATTTTTATTTGCATTGTATAAAACCTTTTTCCGTTTCTTTTTGTTTTTCTTCGCGCACCAGAGTTTTCCTAACCAAAACAAAAATTATGATGATCAGATACCCATAAAACAAAAACCTTTCTATTCCACCTACTTTTTGGTTCTTTAAAGTGGAGAATTCATTCTGCAGTTTTGTTGATTACAATGCCTTGGTGCATTAAGCAAATGTCAAGGACTTCAATGAAGTCATGGCAGATAAAATTCTTTATGGAAAAAACAAGCTTTCCAAATTCTCTACATCATCCCAATTACATCACACATAGTTGTGAAAAACTCATGTGATTTATACAACAAAGTGTTAAATTCAGACTTGCATTTACATGAGGAATTTCAAAGAATCCTCCCACTTGTGTTACCAAACCAGGAGAATTTTCTACAACTCCACTATGACAATGTTCTATATAATGCTAATTGACACTCCTATAAGAGATTTTTTTTTTACTTGGGAAGCATATATCCCACCTGATTTTTCAGGCTCCTTGTCTTCTTCTATGGTTTGCTTCATTGCTTCTCTTTGTTGCTGAAAACTTTTTCCTTGGTGCATTAAAAAAAGCACAAGACTCATTAACATTTTGAAACCATTTCCATGCCTTTTCATAACGACTTATTATTCATAATGACTTCATATTTAACTCTTTCCTAAGCTTTTACATCTCTGAAGGTTCTAGTAGAATGTAACATACAAAATAAATTTTATAAGAGAAACTGAAATTGCTGCAAAACTGATTTATAACTCCAAAAACTATATTCGAGGGAGACTTGCAGGGCATTTTACTGTACTAGACAGTTTTACTGGAATTCTATTTCCCCACTATGATGATGGGATTTTCTAATTATTTTTGTATGTCAGATGTGTTCTATTTATATTAAATATTTGAACTGCAATTTAAAATAGATTAGCCTGTATTTAAATCAGTGTTTCTCTCAACTTATTCAAGTATCTTAAATTTACAGTGTATGCTACGGAATTTGAAAAGTCTTTTGTTCACTGTGTTCAACACAGCAGCAGCAGATCTTTACTGAACTAGGCTGCGATACACACTGCAAGGTAAAAATTATGAACAGACTCCAGTGTCTGAAATTGCTGTTTCCCAAAGGCCCCCAACAGTGTGAAAGGAGTCTGATTGTCATGAGTAACCAAAGTGCTTTGTTAAGTGAACACATGCTGAAAAGCGACCACAAAAAAGGTACTGCATCAAGCAGTTTATCTGAAAAAGTCAGGAGACCTCAGAGCTGCACCCACCTCCAGAGAACAAACGGGCTGCAGTCCCACATCTCTGCTGCAGCCGGCAGAGGGAACTCTGAACCCGCAGAGTCCACGTGGGGGAGGAATAAAGGAAGAAGAGAGCAGCTCCTGAAAGGTGCAGTGAAAGCAGGAGCTTTACTCTGTGTTTAACTCCAGACATGGCCATGCCCAACAGTGGCCCTGCTGCAAATGCTTCAAAGACATCGATATATTTAAGGCAATGGATATTTACTAGTGTTTGAAAACCTGAGTATCGCTCCTGTGGCTATGATAACTAACTTGACTGTCAAGCTTTTTCTAAAGCTTTATTTACCAGGGATAAGGCCTGCCAATGGCTGATTATCTTCATCTCCATCTCTGTAGGCCTGCCACCAGTTTGGATCTTCCTGACTGATGACATGGAGTATGTCTCCTTTTTGAAAAGACAGGCCTAACTCTCGGCAGGGGACATAAGGGTCATCAGAGGGATCGTAGTCAAAATGTGCTTTCACGTGTATCTGTAGGAAACCAAACATAAAAACAGCAGAAAAACACACCAGTGACTTCTTGTGTTCCTGTGATTGCAATGGAGCTACGATATATAAAAACTCCATGCTTCTGTAAAATGGAAACTTTATCTAAGGTAAACAGGAGTAATGGAATGGAATCATTAGGTTAGCCACAGAAAAGATACAATTGTGCCAGGCTGGATGTAAAGGCTTGAATTTTACATGCAATTTCCTCACCATTGTAGGAGACAATCCCCGCCCCCAGACTGATTTAGGTTCTCTGCATTCAAAAATTATCAGAGGTATTCTGATTGGTTAAAGTACCTAATAAAGCCCAGCAAATGGGTTTCAATCTGTGTGTTTAAGTGAATTTTCACTTGCAAGGTATTTTGTCACCAATCATTAATGTCTGGGCATTCTTTCTTCAAACTGTTAAAGCCATCTTTTCCTCCCAAAACTTATTTGCAAGTTTCAACAATCCAAGTTTTTTTAATACATACATATATATATATATATATATACACACACACACAATACAGAAAATCAAAATACGAAGCTCAGAACCACAAGTTCTACTTTAAAGTTTCTTTCACAAACTAAATTAAAATCATACTAAGAGTTTCAGTTTAAGAATATTAATAATTTTCAACAGTTAATTCAGATGTTAGCCTGGTAACAATTAAAATCAATTTAAATGGCTAAGTTTTGGATTTGTTCCACAAAGTAAAGGACCTGCAGAAGAATTTTTTACACAGTACTGGTGAAACAAAGTATGTTTCACCAAGCACAAGAACACCTGTAGAGCTACTTACAACTGTCTCCTTTGCAGGAGGTGGCTTGCTCTGCTGACTGGGAATCAATACGAAGGTCAGAGTACCATGCATGTCAGCCTGAGAGGAAAAACAGACTCTTCATATACAGTATCAAAACATGGCTTAAGGTTAAGAATTTCAATAAATATTTTAGAAAATTATTTTAAAATTTCCACTAAAAGTTGTTCCAAACAGCAGCTCATTTAAACCTAGCTGGTTTAAGATATATGGTACAGATATAGACGCAGTGATTCAGTAAAAGTAGAAAGCTAAATGTTGATACTCAGATTTTAAAAGCCTGACTTTCTTGAATATAAACTATTTCTATTTGAAATGGAGCAGCTGCCATCCTGTCAAGTAGGATATTTAGGATAATATTATCTTGTTCTGTTCAAAAATACCAATAAGGGAGTCTACACTGGAATGAAAAAATATATTTTAAAAAATGTCATTTTTCTAGAATTGTTTGTTTTCAAATCTAAACATTTCTACTGATTTTATGCTGTTAGCAGTAGTAAAGAATACAAAACATTGTTAAAAAATTTAGCTAACACACGCAAATCTTGCATATGTGAAGTGTTCAATACCAGCACTGCAGTCATCCTTGCTAACAAAGGAGAACAAAATAAACGTCTTGTCTTTATCTTCTTTGTTTAAATATCTTCTATATGCAGAATGTGTTTGCACAGATAAAAACATATCTTGATAGAGAGCAAGTGACAACCTCTGACAAGGTCTACAGGTGTTTTTACTTCCTATACATCATTCTACAAAGCACAACTCAAAAATTTATCTTGTATAAAACAAGAAAATGTATATATCTCAAAAAATTCAGAACTGAGGTTTAAATAAAATAATTTGGACATAACATGATGAGGCTGCAAGAAAGGAAAATCCATGGTTTTCAGTCAGCATGCAAGGAATGTATATAATCTCACAGTGATCATGTGAACAGTCTTGTCTGAAAGTCACATGTAGTTTATTACTACTTAAGTGGCAAGTAGTGAGGCAAAATTAAGGAGGCAAGTCCTCCTGTGCTTGTTTGAAGTGTCGGGGTGGTCTGATGCATTTTAGAACTTCATTTTCACATTACAAAATACAAATGATGACATTTAAAGGATTGGAAGTATTATTTTAAATCAGTTGCCTTAAAAATATATTTTAGAAACCCACAAGGTTGTGTTTATCTTATTTTCAATTTTCAGAGCAAATGGATTTTCTCTTATGCTGATGTATTGTGGCTATTCATCCTTTGTTTTTTAACTCCAGGCTGCAGGAGCTGCTCGGGAGAGTTCTCTCTGCAGAGAACTAAACTGCCAGCCTCAAACTACCTGTTAACTACCTACAAAACACTTTTTCAGAAGCACAGGACTTAACTAAATACGGCCTTAAAAAATACAGATGGCAATAGAGACAATTACAAAATGTGATGGATCTCAGACAGTTCTCATTCAAAAAAACATGGATATTCAAGGCCTTCCAGAGAACTGTAAGTATCTTTCTAATCTGTTTAAAAACAGTAAAACAAAAATCCCCAAACCTCACACATTTCTGCCTCAACTTCCTTCCATTTGATCTCAACGCATGAAATAGATGAAAAATTTTAACAGTAGATTTCAGAAAAAAGTCCAACTGAAGTTGGAAATTGTCTGTTATAAAACAGAGTCTTACTGTGCCATAAGAAAACTTCATCTATGGATATTGCTGGCTGTTCTTCCTCCAGTACTGAACCTACAGCTGAACCTAAGTCTTTGTCCCAATTCTAATTTGTCTCTAGAGCATAATTTTTTTTTGTCCCAACCCCCTACTAAATAAGTCCTAGTTGATATTTCCAATGTTTTGTGCCAAATTTTCAAATGAACCTCTAAAAAACCGTCATTTTCATCTGTTTCCACTTCTACACAATGGTCTTGCCTGCTGCAATTGGACCAAAGATTCAGAGTTGGGTTCCAGGTGTCTTGGACACTAATCCAAAGCAGGTACTAGGGAAAAGCATGAAAGAAATGCAATTGGGCAACAGAAGACACTGGTGCTAATTGCCAGCTTTTGACATTCTGTCTCACAGAGACAGAATGCCTTTTTGAAAGTGAGTACCTCTGCATTTACTAATTCCAGATGGAATTCTTGCCTAGCAGCTTTTAAACTAAAGCATAATTTTGTCATGAATGATGTAATAAAAAAGAAAACATCTATGCAGATAAACTGCTAGATAAAAGGGCTTTTATCAGGAGGGAAAGAGTAACAAGTGTAGTCCCATAAAGGTCCTGTGTGGTACAATTTGTGATGGGTTAAGTCTGGCCAGCAACTTAAGCATCAACCAGCTCCTAACACACTCCTCTCTCCCAGCAGGATGAGGGAGAGAATTGGAAGACCAACAGCAAGAAAAAAAATCTCATGATTTGAGGTAAAGACAGTCTAATAAATGAAGTGGAAAAACACCAACCCAACATGTGATGCAAAAGCAATCACTCACCACCCAGATTTTACTGCTCAGCCTGACATTGCATGGCAGTTCACACCACTGTGGTTAATTTGGGTCAGCTGTCCCAGCCGTGTCCCCTCCTAACCTCTTGCTCACCCCAGCCTAGCTGCAGGCAGGGGACAGAGTGAGAAACAGATAAGGCCTTGACACTGTGCCCATGCTGCTCAGCAACAGCTAAAACACTGGTGCATTTTGAGCACTGTTTCAGTCTAAACCCAGCCTAAAACACAGCACCACGTAAGCTGCAATGAGGAAAATTACCTCCAAACTATCTGCACATTTATTAATTGGGGACTGAACACCAAACAAAGATGAAAAATTATGGTTTCTTAGAGTTAAAGTTTTTCTTAGAAATTATTAGAAGTCTAAAGATAAAAGTTTGATGGTTCCACTTTTGTAGGCTTCATTTTGGCAGATAACTGCCATTATACTTGTCAGTATCCTCATATGCATCAGAAAGAAAACCTGAAATGGCCTTCCACATATGAACAGCAGCTATCAGAATGAAAATAGTTTTGAGGCTAAATTTGAGTAAAATGACAAGCAGAGTCAACAGGCTTCAGACTTATGAATTGAGTTTTGCAGAGAAAACAAGAAATGTTCCCACTCACCAGCAAGTCAAAAACTTCATTAACATCTTTTCCACGGATCTCAATGCCATTGATCTCCAGAACTTCATCCCCTTCATGTAACAGCCCACTCTTCTCTGCAGCACCTCCTTTGACTATTCGACTGATGATAACAGAATCCATTTCATTGCGAACAGTAGCGCCCTGTGTAGTAGCAACACATTCTGAATTTATTACATATATGAAACTCAAAGCCATCTATTGTGTGTATTCCAAGCCAGTGGAAAAACTATGCTGAAAGAGAAGGCAAGTAACAGCTTGGATGCATACACAATGCTCCAGTTCAAAAAACCCACTGCTTAACTCCTTTAACCTACACTAAAGACTGAAGAATTTAATTGCTCCACAACATAAGACTCATTATTTTTTAATAAACATAGTCCTAAGGAAACTTTTATTTGAAAGATGCAAATAGCAGATGATAACTGCTAAACAAACCCCAAGACCAGAAACCAGCCAACCAAAAAAACCTGTACCTGGCTGGCACAAGGTTTAAGCTCCCTTGCAGCAAGCTTGGGATAGTGACTCTTGCCAAGAAGATCTGTCAAACCCAAGTTGACAGAAGTTGTATGGATTTATGTAGTAGTATGGCTACTGCCCAGTACAAGTTAATCACAAGTTTACTGTCTATGACTGCTTCTCATTTTGGAGGGAGGGAGAGTGTTTACAAGTTAAACATCACCTTCCTATTCGAATTCCAAACGTTTCATAGCAATCTGGGAAGGACAAAAAGGCTTACTTCCTTTACATAGAACTGAGGGAGCACCAGTACTTACCAAGGGAATGTCCCGAGCTTTCTCAATGCGAACTATCTTCACCGTCTCCCCTCCATACACGCCAACATTCTCGTAAATCTTTTCATCTGTCATAGGCTCTGGTTGCATTTCTTGTTCTGCAACCTTATCATGAGCCAGTAGAAGTGCCTAGCGTTGAACAAAATCAGCTCAGTTACAGAAAATATCACACTTGATATGTATACGAGGCAGAAGATGAAATTCTGAAATTTCTACAGTCTCTGCAAGTTACAGAACACTGCAAACTGACTCAAGAAATTTAAAAAAACCCCAAAACTATCACAGATATAGAGCACCTACTCTTTTCCAGAACTTTCAGATTGGAAAATAATAAAAAAGCAATTTTGAACAGAACTGTATTTCTATCTTATCTGTTAAAAAAAAGCAGACATTGATTTCTTATGTATGTGTCTGCACAATCAGAGTAAGTTTTGCAGTGGAAACTACTTTTACATCACCAGCCCAGGACAAAATTTCTTTTATGCACCCTAAGGTAAGCATGAAACAACTGTCAAAGGTAAAAACAGATCAGCAAAGCAGCTCATGTGTTGCCCTGTTCCCACTGACCTACATTGTTTATGTGCAAATTACCCTGTAATACATACAGATCATAGCAAGGCCTGAATACAATCATGGACTACACTTCGTTAAAAAGTTCCATTAGTTTCTGGAAATTGCAAATTCCTTATCCTAGAAAAATGAGGATTAAGGAATAAAATTCATACTTGCTCAGTCAGCCCAAGGCAAAAGATAAGTTACACTGAAAACAGCATCAAGAAATAAGTCCATTAGATTACAAGTTCCGTTCTGTTTTACCTGCATGTGAGGGGCATTCAGCAAAGCATTAAGCTCCTGTCCATCCTTATGGTGGCTGGGTTTCAAAACACTCTGTACCTAAACAGAAATCAAGCAATAAAACTCTTAATCTAGCCAGTGATATATCAATCCTCCCTCTCCTACTCAAGCACAACCCTCTACTTGCAATTATTAATTTTACTGAAAGTAAAATATATGCATGCAGCTGTTACACTACTGCTGACTGATTAACCTGGTACACATTAGGAAAACGTGCAATGAGACCACAGGACTAACCCAGCACATCTTGCCTCAGTAATGATCTACCAAATCTAAATTGGTATCCAGTACCTCACACAGATCTGTCAATACCAGAGATTGGCAATGAGCTCAGATATCACAAAGATGCACACGAAAACCATTAAACTCTAGGCCGTTAGTGAAAGTTAGTGATTTCATGTCAGTGAAATCAGTCACAGTGAAGTGTATTATGGGACTATGCTGGGCTTTTAAACTGAAGGAATTTCTTATTAAAGTGATTACCCTTCCTTTTCCTTAAAAGTAGATTTTCATATATGCAAACTATTTGCACCAACAGCAAGGCCAAAGATTCCGAGACAGGTTTTGCAATGCATCCTGGAGCTCCTGTCTCAGGAAGTGTACAAATCAAAAGTTCAAAAGGCCCCTCTCTGAAAACCTGGTTTCTTTGGCTGGTTCCAAATTAATCTGCACTAACACAAGGATAGTTTTTGCTCAAGCAGCTTCTGTTGCCAAAATAGGTTTTCCTTCTCCTACAGCTACCAAACAAGCCTTGCCATCATCTCTTGCTAATACTGGTCTGCTCGTACAGAGAGCCAACAGCAGAGATGTCCTCTTAGGTAAAGGTGAGGCTGAAGACACTTCCCAAAGCCATTATCCTCTGGCCTAATCTAACAAAGGCACACAGGTCCAACAGCACAAATGAATCCGGAGACATCAAGAGTAGATTGTATAAATCAGAGCAGCAGCTTTCACAGAAATAGAAAACATTTTTTCAAAAGCTTTTACCTCCTACAGATGAGGTGATGCAACACTGAAGAATCAAGAATCCAAAAGTTTCAAAGAGAAAATAACACAGCTTTTGTATGATCTAACAGTATCTAATGGCCTAAAAAGCCTCTATACTAGGAGCAATTATCTGCAGAAATGCTACCTCGGATGCTACCAGAGAACAGCACTGAAAACTTTCAAGTCATGATAATTTTAAACTCTAGGAGAAGCCACTAAATGAACTGTTCCCATGGAGCAAGATCCTCACCTTTCCAAGCAAAGTGTCACACTGAACATCTGTGCTTCACAATAAACCTTTCACAACCTCCAAAAGCCTTCCTTCTGACATCCCTAGATCATGCCTCATGGTGAGCAAATGTAGTATAGCTTAAAATGGTCAAAGGAGCCAGATTTAAATAATTTTTAAACTGGTTTCTTTAAAATCATAGAGAACAGAAAGAGTTCAGCTTCCCAAAGTCCTGCCTTCAGTCATATCTCTGAATTAGACAGGATGCTTTTACACCTGGCTTAAACTGAATTCTAGGATATCACACAGCAAACAGAACACTGCAAAAGACATATTTCACTGACAAATTTTCCTCTATTTTGAAAGAAAAGATTCTTCTAAACAAAAGACTTTCTCATAAAGGTTTATTTAAGGTCTCTAACTTTAAAGGGACTTTGAATTCCTTTCCTGAAGAAGCCACAAGAAGCCTCAAAGCCTTATTTATCAAATCTTTATGATCTTTTTACAGGAAAATCTACTCACAAAGCAACTTGGAATCTTGCAAGGAACACAAACTTCTGAATGCAATATCAGAAGTTGGGGATTTGACAGTGGAAAAGAAAGCAACTGGTTCAACCAGTTACTCTGTGTGCATCAACATCCTTTATTCAAGCTGAATTTCTGCTTTGAATAATTAGATTACTCAAAATTTTAATACTCTGCCCCTTGAAGAAAAGAGACATCTCTCATTTGTTTATTTAATGAAGCTCTAGGAAAGCCTCAGGCTGCACTATACACCACTTATTTCAGCAGTAGTGCTGCATGTCAGAGTCCTTTGTAACTCATGGTAATAAATCCCACAAGCTTTATCAGACTAAGAAATTTCAAGAAGCCTGTCATTCCAGAAGTGACACACTGTATGCAGCAAAGGCAATCCAACCCACTACGAGGCAGTAACTGTATTTTCTTAACTCTCCAGACTAGTTTTTATTGTAAATCATGTTACCTTTAGTTCCAGAACCCCCACCCAGAAGTTATCAATTTGCTTTCAAACCACAATTTGTAGGCATGTATGATAGAAGCATGAGCTGGACTGATATTTAACATTCAGAAATTAACTGCAGCTCCAAAATCCTGTTATTTACCAGCAGGTGAACAGGACTGTCAGATGGAACACACATACAATTCTAGTGCACTTATACCAGAAGTCATGAGCTTCCAGTGCATCCCCTCAACAGAACTGATCTGGTTTATTTATCTATTTTGCAGATGCAAACAGTACCAAGTCCAAAACATTTAGGGACACAGTCTAAATAAATGGAGCCTATTAAGTGTACTTAATAGCAAAAATGTCTATAAGGTATTTGGTATGTGTGCTGTAACAGGCCGAGTTACAAACTGTCTTGAATGCTGCATCAAATATTCTTACAAGGTCAAGATTCAGACCATGTTCCCATAATCCTTGCCCCCACCTTGGTCAAGTTTAAATGGATTTAAAATCAATTTAATTATACTTGATGTTAACTGGCTATTTTTATTTGAGGCTTGGAGTACACCCCATTACATGAAGATAAGCTTTCTCAAATTCCTTAAGCTCAAATGCTTCATTCCACCTTTTAAATTCAACTGAAGTTTCTTAAAAAGAAAATAAAATCTTGAGTTGTTTGTGTCTGGTTATCAAAATTGGTGGCAAAAGTTAGCTGGTTAACTGTACTAACAATTTAAGAATTTTCTAAAGAGGACTAGAAAATTAAAAAAACCTAAGTAATAATAATTATTACTTTTTTAAAAGTGGGACTCTTTCATGTTGCTCTGTGAAATTGTGTTTTAAAATTATTTTTCCTGTTAGAGATGCTTTCTTTCACAGTACAAAGCCTCAAACAAAATGTCTGTAGCTTCAAACTGGGGCAAACACTCCAAACAGTTTCAGAGTTAAACACTCATGTGCTCATGACCTGTGCACTAAAATATGCACACTAGCACTACCTGCTATTTAAAATTAATGTTATGCATGTATCTGCTATTTTTCTTTCTTGTAATGTCTTCTGGCTTTTATCATCAAGATGTTATCAGTATCTTAAATCCAGGCTTTTGCAAGTGTATCTTCAAAAATACCCTGAAGCAAGTAAATGAGCTGCTTTCTGGGGGAGTTTCCATGCCTATGCTTAGAGATAGAAAAAGCAAAAGACAACCAAAAATGAAAGTTCAAGAAAAAACTCAGGCATGCAACATAAACACATTGTCAGGATTAAATCCACACCAACAACAAACCCAAAAAACCAACACAAAAACACCACCAACTTTTCTAAAGCAGAAATAATTTCCTCCCATACTGCTACCATAACAAATAGAGAAACCTCTCCAAAATGAATAAGATCTGAAAACCAAGCATAAGATCTTCTTTTCAGGCAAGACAAGGAAGTAGAGAGTGATGTGAATGGAGGCCTCAAGGTATCCTCTCGAGACGCTTCTATCAGACACAGAAATATTTGCCCTGAATTTCTGGCTCTATCATTTGAGGATGTTATTTAACATATTGCAAAACACAAGTCACTTAAATACACAAGAAGCTGAGTCACTGAGAAATTAGATTACATCTGAAAATGGGAACAGACATTTGCAATATATTCCTGAGTTTTCAGGAATTTCAAGGCTGGACAAGACAGGGATGGGAGATGTAGAGTCAAAATGAGTGCAGTGACTTTTCTTCCATGTAATGGTCTCATGGATAATGATCAAATTGTGTTGGTTTAAAACTTTTGGATTAATGAAATATTTTCTTTTTGCTTAGCCTTTTTCATGTATTGGTAAGAGACACAAAACTGGCTTTCCACCACCTTCTGATTTTAGTGTTTACCAAATCATCTGAAAAAAAGAGAAGAATATGTTGGGAAGGGGGAGTGAAAAATGGGGAGAAATGTGGAAGTCTAGAAATAGACCTAGAGTTTTCCTAGGCATATTTTCACATTGGAAATTTCTATTGAGTAGCAAATAAAAGGTCATCATACTCATGAAGGGAAAACCAATATTCTTAAAGGTTTTATCTGTAACACCCTGTGTTATAAAAGGAGGTTCAAAAATTCTGGCTCATTTCAGAATGAAATCCTAAACTGGACCTATGCAAAGTGGATGTTTGGGGGAGTAGTTTACAAACAGAAGGTAACTGAAAAGGTTCCTTCAGACTCACAGACACAGAAGAAGCCCAGTGAGGATTTTGAAGCAGGCTACAGACTGATGAATAAGCATGCCAGAGGGAAGCTCACATGTACTGCAAACATATGATTGCAGTGGGTTGATTAAAAGTTTTCACAGATTCACAGAATAGTCTACAGTACTTCCACCTGCTTTTGGCACAGTCTTACTGACAAACCTAAACAAGAAAATCCTAAGCTGAACTTTAATAGCCACCTGCACCTTTAGATTATGTTTAAATGATGTCCCCCAAGAGTCACTAATTTCTCCTGCAAAACAACTTCAAGCTTGCTACAAAGCTGCTGGCTTACAAGGTTAAAGTCTAGTAAAAGAAATGAGAGTGGAAAATGCTGTTGAAAAAAATGCTTCAGGGGTAAAGAAAATCAGACACCAAACCAACTAAACCCACCAACCCCAAACCCCATCAACACCCACCACCTGCTGCCATACTGAATACCCATGTAGCTGAGTCAGTTTGGTTTGTTGGGTGCTAAATGCTGGAGCCTTTACCCAGCCTCTGAATCTGGCTTTGCTGAACACTACAGTGCTAGGCTTGCAGTGATGCTGGTATTTAAGCTACCCAGGTCAAAGCTAACAAACATATATTGGTCTAAGATGTAGCTGCACTTCACTACAATACATACGTGCCCCAGGCCATGGAAAATTGTGGCAAAAGTTACTGAGTGACCCCCCAGAATATTTTAACAATTTCTTAAAAATTTATCAGACCTTATAAAAGAACTGTCATCTCTCAGATTAAAACAAAAGTTTAGTCCCAGCAGTAATTAAACATTGAAATTAAGTATTAAGGGATCTGTTGCTCACTTTAAAGCAGAATGCTTGTAATTTCAGAGATGCCTCCCAATCTAAGAACCATGGCTCAACTCAGAGGAAAGTCACAATAAGAGAGAACTGTAACTCAATTCCTGAAGGCTTGAAATAAAGAATACCAACGGAAAGGGAGTCAGACTGTCACAACCACTCCCTTTTCCTATGTTTAAACATAGTACCTTCTCTGTTACATATCTATCCATGCTGAAGAGGGAGTTCCTACCCCCAAAATATTTTCCTGGTTACTGTTTGCTGTATCCGGTTTTTCCAGATTTCCAATCAGTGACTATTATAACCCCTTTTATATTCAGCATTCAGTCGCTCAGACAAGCTTGACAAGTATCTATTACAACAGCAGCTCTGATTATAGGTTTCATGTATATCCCAGGGATGCATACTGTACATACCTCTTGTGCTAGCTCTTGTGCATTGGAGCTGAGAGGATATGGAGGGCTGGCTTTGTTCATGTGCACTGTAACAGCATTGTGGATCTTGAACGCATTCTGAAAATCGCTGTTTTGAACAAGCTGTAAAATGAGCGAGATGTCCTCTTGACTCTGAGGGTCTACCAAAACGTGCTGGATATGCTTAAGAGAATTTAACAGTTCTTCCACTTCTAGGTAAGAAATAACAAAATACAAATAAGATATGAGTTAACAAGAATGATAATTAATATTTATATTAAGAGCGATACAAAAAATTTTTTACTTTTCAGTTTTTAATCCAGCAGTGAAATGTGCAAGTTTATTAGTTATCCATTATGCCAACCTTTTTGTAGCAGAAGCTAAATTAATTAAAAGAGTAAAAAAAAAAAAAAAAAAAAAGACCCCAAGTCAATAAGAGCAGTAAGACTTCATTGCTAAGTTCATTTTGATGCACTGAATATTCACTGATACCTTTGTTCACCTTTTGTGTGTATCTACCATATACGGAAGATATCTATGTATCTCAACTACATATTGTTTACTTACAGCATAAATGTTTGATAAGTAAACTACATTCAATTCATAAACATAAAATGATGTTCGGCCTATATAAATAAAATAAAAACATACTTAAAATAAATAAAAATAAATAAATAAAAAGGACGAAAAAATATCATCTATGAACATCTATGAGTTTTGAAAGTTACCTAGAACAAAAGAAAGTCCACATCTTTTACCTACAAGAATGAGTTCTGCTTGGGCAGTAAAATATTTTAACATGTTTTAATAACCAGTTTCTGTATGTTTGCAGAATAGTATACATGCACTACATGTATAGTACTTCTTCAGTTTCAAAGCACTTTACAAGTGCTTTTCAAATACTTTTACATTATTTTAAGCCAAACCAAATTTCTGCTAAATAAGTCACTTCTCAAAACTAAGTACTTGAGAAATCACCTAAAACAAGGAATAAGAATCAAACCCAGGAAAGCAACTCTGAAGCAGAAGAAAAAAAGAGAAAGCATGCTTTGAGCCTGAAACTATGTTTTCACACATTTTCTGAAAAAAATCTGTTCAGCCACAAAAAGCTGGTCAGCTAGCTTATATTTTAATAAATTCAAGTACTCTAGAACTTTTGTACCCTGGTATTTTAAAAAAAGGAACAACAAAGAAAACGCCAAATTTTAAAACTGTCAGCGGGTATTTAGGTCAATCTTTACTGATACCAAAATACCAGCTTTGAGAATAATTTTTAGGTTTTAGCAACCTTTGTTTATTCATTATGAGCTAATAAATTAGGATGACTATCAGGACATCAGCTAAGTTGTATTTTTTACACGAAAAGCCATAGTAGATACTGATTACTACCATGGGTACTTCCATCAAGACGTTTCCCTTACATATTTTTAACCACAAATTCATCAGAACACTGAACACAAGCCTAGACTTGAAATTTTTGAGCACAACATAAAAAATGGTTGGTAAGTGGGCACATGAAAACCATAAAGTCTAATAAAATACCCATTTCAAACAAGTTTAATTGTTTTAGTTTTGGACAAACCAGAGCTACATACAAGCTATCAACTTAACTTTGCAAAGGAAACAAACAAGCCAGGGCTACTACTCTTGTACTTTACTGTCTGCAGGACAATAAAAAAGAAAGTAATAAAACCCCCTCCAAAACCATTTCACACATGCTAAAGACATCCTACCCACCAAAGGTCAAGGACTTCTTCCTGTAACCACCAAGGAAACAAAGGGCAGTGGGACACAAGCTGCACAGAAAGCTTGGATACTGGATGTGCAGGATATTCCACTGCTGCTATCCAGTGCAGCTCACAACACTAATTACAGCAGCCAATGTCTCACTAGGAAACTGTACACACAATATACTGCTTATCACACTGGGAGAAATGCCATTTGGAGAGAAGGCTAAAGAATGCTCTACTAGCGAGAATATTTGCTAAATAGGACATTGTTAGCTGGCAAAATTCTCATCTAATGGAGAATACACAGTACTGAAGTACCTCTTCAACTCATTCTCCCAAATCTGAGGAAATGCACTCTTTTCAAGCATAAAAAAAAAAAAGCGTGCAAAAACAGATGTTATTGCATAGCTCCTACTGACACCTGCTTGGTTAAAAAACATACCAGCTCAAAGTCCTGCTATTCGTTATGGTTACTAGATTCAAAAGGCAGTGAGATATCAGAGAAGAACCTTGCTTCTTTTATCTCTTTCTATGCATTAATTATTTCACTACATTATTTCTGAACTCTCTTACATATCTGAAAATTTATATACACATACACACACACGATTCTAATACATGTTGCACATAAGATATAAATTCATACAGAAGGACAGACATCTTACTCTCTAACTGTTACAAAGACATCCTGTTCCTAGATGTCTTTACATATTCTCTTTTCAGCCCTTTGCTAGTTCCTTCTGTGTTGTCCTTTCTTAGAAACTACCACAGAACTCTCATCCCTGTATAATTCCCTTCTACACTGAGGCTTCATCTGCTGGATGCTAAAGCTTTATACAAAGGGATTTCCCCCACCATGAAATAGCAAACAAATACTCACCTTAACACAATTATAGAACAGAAATAATGCTTGAAAGGAGTGAAATGAAATATTCCTCAAAAGGCAGCACTCAATTTCCTAGTCACTTGTTTAATAAAAAACCGTACACATAAAACTGCATACAAATCAGGCTTTACACATGCCTAATTCTCTCTAGGTTCCTGCTTCTAAAGTCTAAATCACAGATGAGATTTCGGTGCAAGGTTTGGTTTTCTTTTTATTTTCTTTTTTTTTTGGTTGGTTTTGGTCTTTTAAAAGTAGTAATAATAAAAAAAAGCACCAGGTAACAAAGACTCCATCTCCAGATACTTCCTATTAAAATTTCCTATCTTAAAGAAAAAAAAGTTCAGTAAGACCAACTGAACTGCATTTACTCACAGAAAAGTCAGGGTTCTTTTGAGGAACAAGTCCATTTTTTAATTGCAGATCAATTAGCAATCAAATACTGGGTTTTGTCAAGTTGTCTTTACAAGAAGTGTTGTAGCCTTTTTCCATTAGACTATGAAATGGCTGGAATGTGACTGAGCACTGTGAGATATACACATTAATCAAAAGACTGCCAAGGCAAAAGTATGCAACTGCAGGGGAGGACGTGCAGTCAAGCTTAACATGCCAGATTAGAAAAGAAAATAGATGCTTTTTATCACCTTAAACAAAATGTTAAGAAGAGCAAACTTAAGCAAATTGGCTTTATTATATGTCAGCACCAATGCCTTCATTCCCAAACCTTTCTGTGGCTAGCACTTTAGTGCTTCAAATATAACTTGAATTACATGGTTAGGAAAAGAAGTTTTGGATAAAACAGTATTTCAGAAAATGTATTTATAATATATTTATAAAAAGTTTTGGGCAAGGTATAAAAGCAAAAAGTAAGCAGCTTTAAAAAAAAAAACCAACCAAAAAAAACCCCCATCACTGCAGCCAGAAAGGGTTTACTTAGAAAGGCTTACCTCTGTGAAATGTCAGTTACTCATTTAATTAAATTAGCTGAATGAACTGTAGCAAACAAAAAATGTCTGCATTTTATGGAAGCACATTGCTGTGAAAAAGCCAGTAAATACTTATATGCACATGTGCTAGGTATAGAGAATATTATTTCCATTATTTCCATTTGAACAGCTGTCTAAATCAAACACTGTTTTGATAACAAACATGCCCTTTAAAATTCTTTTGGTTAACTGTCCTGTTTTATTTTTATATATAAATTTCAACTTCTTTAATCTAGTCTGCTTTCTTTAATGATGATAAAAAATATTAAAGACTTAGCAAGCATCTGCCAAATTAGACAATGACACTTATAAAACATTTTCCAAACTAAAATACAGACACACAGGTCAATATTTTTACTTAAGATATATTTTCAGGAGAAGCTGTATGGATTAGCACACACAAGCAAAATTAAAACCAGTATTTTAAAAAATATCAAAAAAGGATAGTTGAACATCTCTGTAATTCACTAGCACCTGTCCAGGTTTATTTGGGGTTTTCCTAACGAATCTCAGAGATTTGTGAATGTGACTAAACACTCTAACCTGGACAGTAAAAGTGGAAAGAGGGAAAGAGCCAGATGCAATGTTAGAAATGTTAGAAAGATTAACCCAGAAACTGGAAAAGGGACAAACTTAAAAGCAGAAGAAATTTTTTTAAGAATTCAAGCTACTACAGAAGCACTTTACTAAATTTAAATTTTAACTCAGTTTTTGAAAACACTAGTGACTCAATACAGATTCTTTAGGGACCATACGAGTTAAAAACACTATTTTATTGAGAACTATTTTTCCTATATTTGCAACAATTCAACATCATAGTTGAGTAAATAAAAAGCACTACTCTTACAGGATCACATAGTGGGTCAGGTTGGAAGGGACCACAGTGGGTCACCTGGTCCAAACTCCCTGCTCAAGCAGGGCCATCCCAGAGCACAAGGTGCAGGATTGCATCCCAACAGTTCTTGAATATTTCCAGTGAGGAAGACTCCACAACCTCTCTGGGCAGTCTGTCCACTGCTCAGTAACTCATACAGTGAAGTTCTTCTTCATCTTCAGGTGGAACTTCCTGTGCATCAATTTCTGCCCACTGCCTCTTGTCCTCTTGCTTGGCATCACCAAGAACAGTGTGGATCCATCCTCTGACACCCTCCCTTCAGACACTGACAGACATTGATGAGGTCCCCTCACAGTCATCTCTTCTTGAGGCTGAACAGGCCCAGATCCCTCAGCCTTTCCCCATAAGAGATGCTCTCCCTTCACTGGACCTGCTCCAGGAGCTCCCTGTCTCTGTGTTACTGAGGAGCCCAGAACTGGGCACAGCACTCCAGGTCAGGCCTCACCAGGGCTGAGCAGAGGGGCAGGATCCCTCCCTTGACCTGCTGGCCATGCTCTTCCCAATGCAGCCCAGGGTCCCATTGGCCTTCTTGGCCACAAGGGCACTGCTGGCTCATGGAATGCTGAACAATAAATCCTCTTGTCTCAAATCTTAAGTTTACTGATCCAAATGACGAGACCCCAACCTTCCAAAGTAGACAAAGTCACCTATTCATTTTTTTTTCCTATGTTGAACCTTATACCATGCTTTATTTCCTAATTTACCTCTTTCCACACACACACCTCTAATACTCTTCTCCCTGATGTTTGGCATTTCTCTTCTTACACCTAGTATTCAAAGAATCCTAGCTTCTATTCAATAGCCATTTCCTATTTTCTATTCTTGTGGAGCCAAAACTAGTTTCCTCCTTCCAGCTTTTCACAACCACTGTCTTTGACAATCCTTCAGCTTCTCCCACAGCTGATACCTTTCTGAATTCCCCACTGAGAGATTTTAAAACCCTTCATCATCACAGTAATTTCTTCACTATTATTTCACCTATTCAAACAGCTTTAGTCTACATCAGCTCCTAGCTGGTTCTTAAGTAAGTCAGACCAATGCATGTAACTTCTCATCCCTACCAGCTTCCATGGGTAGCTGCTTTGCCCACTGGTTTGCACCAATCCTTCCTCAAAGTTCTCAGCACCTCGAGCATGAAACCTAGCCCCAGCTTTCTAATTTCAAGTCACTCTTTCCTCCCTTCTCTAGTTTCAATATCCAATTCCTCCTGTAGTCAGTCATCACAGCTTTTGGCCACTGTGGCCAAGCAAATCCCAACTGAAGACACTTTTACTGTTTGACACCCATTTTTGTAACTTCTGTTTTGTGTTCCCTCGAAGGAGGGAATTTTACAATCAAATACTTAGCACTTCATAAAATTAACTACAGAATCTGCTTCTTACAAAGAGATCTCTCAGCTGACAAGCCGAGCACTAAAATAAGGTACATCCGCCTTGTTTGTAACTGACCCTGCTCTCCGCAGGAGGCTGAATAGGATGACTTCCTGATGACCCCTTCAATCTAAATTTTCCTAAAGAGGGATTTGCACAATAAGGATTACCAGAGGTTATGGAGCAGAGACATGTCTTTAGCAGAACTGCTGCTCAGGAACACAAATACTAGAGATGAAGTAAAAAAGAAGAAATTAGCAATTTCATAGCTATTTTTCACTCTGTATTCTCAACAACAGCCAATAGGAAAAATTATCAAAAAACGTTAGTGCAGCCTAGAAAAAAAAGGCTGCCTTTTTAAAGAGGTCTGGATCTCTGAAAAGCTATGGATTTAGAAATCAGAACTGGACTCCCACAAATTCCCAGTGCACCTTTTTCACTCCAGTGACACACCACATTTTATTTAAAACACTTATATTTGAGGAAGAAAGGTTAGAAAATTTCTCTAAACAAGCATAGTTAAAACAATGACAACTATGAAACAAAAAATTCAGCATCTATTTCTTTAAAAATTATTAACATTACATTTTCATCAATGTCTATGTAGATTTTCATTATCAACACCAATACTTTAAGAGAAGTGTTTGTGTGACATTTATACTGGGTGCAACTGATAATGCAAGACAGAACGGGAAAAAAACACTACCATGTTTCTCTTTCAAGTATTAACAACTCCTGCATTTTTATTTTAAATGACAATCTGTGTTTATTCGTTCCTTATTCTGGTCTACAGTTCATCAAACATCATAAAAGTGGGTATTACTTACACAGTTTCCCCTGGCTTTAAGAAGATAGAGACATTGACTGAATTAATTATTATCCACAATGTACATAACCGTTCCCCAAACTGATCAGTTTTGAAAAGCCATTTGCTGAGGCACATAGCCTAATGTTTGACTAAATAAAAACATTCCAAACAACCACAAATGTAAAGGACCAGAAGACTTTGAATCTGTTTATGAAAGATTAGCTAAATTAGGTTTTCAGTGGCATTAAAGAGCATTAATATCAAATAAATCTTTACTCCGTTAGCCCGCTCATTGCATTTTACCTACCTAATGTTTTCACAGTGTAATGAGGACTCTCCAAAACAATGCCTTCTTCCGTGTCAAATATTGGATTATCTATTCCAGTTTTAGGAGGAATTTGTGCCAGTTTCTTTAGCCTCATGGAAGCAGTAAGGTCCAGTTCTTGTTTCCTTCCCTCCTCTTCCCGTCTGCGCCTGATGTCCTCCTGTTGCTGACGGATTCGCTCCAGTTGAGCGCTGCGCCGCATGGGCATCATCCTGGAGCCCAAGTCCCCAGGGCAATCAACAGCCATTTCTCTGTGCTTCTGAGGTTCCTCAGGAGACACAAGATCCACATTTTTTGCTTCATTCTCAGAATCTTCTGTGATATGTCCATTCATATGAGAAGTTGTCATGGTTATTTGTAATTAAGCTTACGCTCTTCAAACCAAAATGCTGCTATTAGGCCAGTTTGTGTTATGATATTGCGTAGAATCCATTATAAATTCAAAAGTGTTTCCCTTCCATCACAAGACACTTGAAGAGGCATCCAGGAGGAAAATCTAATGACAGACATTAAAAAGAAAAGAAATTAGTGAGTAATTGGACTAATAAGAAAACACCCAGGTCCCCAGGCATCAGAACAAGGGAACTTTTCATCCACATGTACATAGTGCTACTTCCCCTGCTAAGAACTACAGAATCCTCACAAATCTATTTCACATATTTGGGTAGATTTCAGGTGCCAATGTTAGAAAGGAGCACCGTTCAAACTAATGTTAAAATCTTTTGTATTCCCCAGTGAAAACTGTGGTGATTCTGCACTTAACACAATTGCAAATAAGCAGTTTATTGAGAGTTCTCATCCAAGTTTTATTCTGTACTTTCATTCTTAAAAATTCCAACACAAACCATGCTTACAATTCTACACACACTTAATATGATAAACTTGTTATAAACAGCATGTTCATAAGAAGTTGAGTAGGTTGAACACAAGTAAAGAGATTAGCATTTATTGTTTATAAATTGAGGCATTTTATGTACACATTGCTTCCTGGGTTCAAAGAAGACAAGTCTGAATTAAGAGTTCATCCAAAAGATACTATCTAAAGCAGACAGGAGCTGCACTTATACAATTCCAAGTATAGATAAAGTCCTAGGATAAGGGTTTGGACAATTCTGGTTAGCAGCTACTCTTAATACTTCCTATAGGTATGCATTAAAGCAGGAAGGATTAAATACAAGAGTTAAAATCCTTGTGTGGGCATACAGACATATAGATTTGACAGAGAATAATAATTAATTTCCACAGTCAAGTATGACATTCCACTCTACTAAACACACCTTAATCTGGTTTCTTATTCCTGATGATTCAGACTAAAGAGCTTAGGTGTCCTGATAAATACAACCACTCATCTCTTAAATATAATACATGTAACAGTGTGTTTTATACCACATTGCCCTTCTGTCAGTGACAGGTTATCTTCAACCTGTCCAATTAGAAGTTCAGAAAATTAACATATAGTTGCATACCATATTATCAATATACTTTACTTTTCAAGTTACTTACCATATTTTTTTTTAATTTTCTAAAAGGAAATAATAGGGAATATCTCTATTACACACTGGAAGCACCAACACAGAAAAAAAACCCTCAAAAAAACAAAACCCCAAATCATCAGCATTCTTATACCAAATGTTTATGTTTGGAGGAGGAAGGGAAGGATGCTTATGTTGTAATTAAGCTGAAAATTAAATATCTATAGTTCTGTTTGGGAGGAGCAGCAATAGAAACTCCTACACAAGTTTCTGCCAGCTTGCAATTCTAAATATGAACAGCTTCTCATTTTCATGAGGAATAGCACAGAGCAACAACAAAACCATTTCCTTGTTTCCTGTCTAGCCCCTGCTACTAAAAGAGTTATTACTAAAATCTTTCCGAGAACAAAATTAAATTAAAACATTTCTGTGGTAGCAAAAATTCTTTTTTTGCCCTTAAGAGACACTTAATTGCACTCCACTGATACGCCCAACATCCAGTTCTCCACATTCACACATTCAGAAAAAAAACTAGGCAAAAAAACCTGCCCAGTACTGGAGCTAGCACTGCAAGTACCCCACAATTACTTAGGGCCCAACTTAGAACAACCTTTCAAAAAATAAAGCTACATAAAGTTAGCATTTAGACAGGGTTACAGAAAGCATCACTTTAAAAAAAAGTTCTCTGAAGTTCAGAGAAACAAGGATAAAAAATTCCCCTGTATTTCCCCTTCTGAAAAGGCAACTTCTCTGTACAGAAATACCAATCCCCAGAAAGGAAGCCTCATTAGGAACCATAAAATTGCAAAGACCACTAATTTAACTGTGAATGGAAGATAATTCAAATTCCTTTTAATTCAAGTTGCACTGGCCATAGCTTGTCTGAACACTGAGCCTTTTCAAAGCTACATTCATCTCTTTTCAACTCTGACAAGCTGAAAGAAAACTCACATTCCTGAGTCTATAGGGTACAACCAACAGGTGCTGAAACAATTTGTGGGGATGAAAAATATCCATTCAACCAGCACTTGAAGTCAAAACCAGGGTGTGAGGACCTGCAAGAAGTAAAACACAACTTTACACTCAATAATGTGTAAGCTAAATGATGTCACACTCTCTAATGAATCTTAATCAGAAAGAATCATCAGAAAATTGAGTTGATGGCCAATATTTAAGAACTAGTCAAGAATATTTATAGCTACATATGTTCCATCAAATTTAAAAGTACCAGCTACAAAAATGGTACACCAAAATCTCATGTATCTATATATAGAGTGAGAAGATTTAAAATCTCTTTAGTTTAGTAATATGAATGGAAGACAGGAGAAACAAAAATATAGTCTGGAGTAAATATTATTAACAGGCAACCTTAGTAACACTGCTCACATTTTCAGTATAAACTGTGTGCAAGACACAAAGGGCATATAAATTCTTGGTACCCTGTTCAGAGACATTTAAGTCACCTGTAATAATAGCTGCCTACTTTCAGTATTCAAGATCTGAGTCAATCAAGCAAAACAGACACAAAAGCTACAGAAAAATCAGCTCACTTGCAGTCACACTTTACCAGCAACAGTCAGAAAACAACAATGACAATGAAAGAGTTTTTGAATTTTAAATAAAAAGTATTTTTGGTGTTCCAGAAAGCTAGATACTTCTGAAACAAGCAATAAACAGTACAGCAAAAGCATCCAGCTCAGATAATACAAAAGACGATTCAAAGTATAACATTATCAGGCAACTTACAATTTGACCCTACTGAAACATCAAACCAAGTACACAAAAACCTGACCCCTAGATACAGCTAGCTAGATATATTCCTAGATATAATCCATAAAAGCATAGGTGTGCTGCAAGTCTGGAATGCTGAACAACTTCCTTTAATCCAAGAACTTCTGACCCCTTCCAAACCTAAGCCCCTCTCCTTCTGCATCAGACATCACAAATCCTCATCTCCAACCATTCTGGAGAAATGCTATTGCCCAACTGCAACAAATTAAATAAACATGCAAGGAAAAAAAGAAAATCAGATCAGCTTTCAAGTCCCTCACCACAATAGTCCTAAGGATGCAAAATATTATACTGATAAAATCTTTAATTTGGTTCTCAAATTAAGGTCTGGTATAACTGAGGTTAAAAATAAGATTCACCTTAGGAGAGGTAACCAGGAACAGAAAATCTTATTTTAACCTATCCGCATGGCATCAAAAGTCTTGAGATGAATAATTCAGAAACTGTTCGCTTGTTTTTTTCTTTCTGAAGGTTTCTTTTGCAATTTTAAAAATTCCGTGACAGCAACAATAAGGGAAGGCTGTTACACCAAGTCTCTTCTCTGCAAATTGTGGATTATCCAACAAAACAGATTTTCAGACCAAGAGACGCTTATTTTACCAAATTAATATTTAGTACTATGGAGGAAAATTTACAAACTTAGTCAATAATTTTTACTACTTCATATGTACAAGCCATATAATAACATGCCTAATTAGGAGAATTCCTTTCTACTTCAGAACTTGGTAGTAGCAGTTTCTACACTTTCTAGATTTGTACAAGTGTTTGTTACACAGCTTGATTGCTCAACGTTTAACAGGGTTAAATCATGGCTTTGACCATCTTGCTTTGAACTGCCAACATCTAATTGGGGAATCTTAGTGTTTCCACATGACAAGTGGAGCTTTCCAAATAAAGCGGATTTATGACTCTCTCTGTCCAACTTTGTATCCAAGTCTTACCAACACCTGGATAGTGTATGTGAAAGTCTCTTCTTCACAGATTATTATGTTTGGCCTCCAGAGGAAGTTTCTAAAAACTCATAATGATAGCACAGTTATTGAGAAAAAGCACTTCAGTCACTCTGGTCACCACTGGGCATCATACAAAATTCTGGCTGGGATATAATTATGAACAGCAAGCAAACCACATTTCTCATGCAAGTTCATAACAGCAAAATTAAAGAAAAAACCACAAGTACTGTCTTGCTATTCTCAAAAATACTGTATTTCACAAGCCACCATTCTTCATACAGCTAAGAACATCAGGCTTCTATCATCTTTTTAAACACCCTGAATACACTAAATAAAGCACAGACCCCAAAAGCTCTGTAAGAGAATAAGCACATAAATGCAATCATCTTGGTGTGCAAGGCAGATGCTAATATAAAATGTATACTGATAGAGACTGAAATAGAAGTGCTCTAAGGTGGTTTAAGTTTTCACTTGCTTCCTGGGGACTGTGGCTGGTGTGCATAGCAATCCTAATTGCTTTAACAACTAAATTCTGTACAGTAAAATTAAATTTGTTTTGCTTCAGCAACTTCCAAAGAGCAAAAATGACATTTTCTGGAGGCTGAGGTTTTGTGTTACATTTCAGCAGTGTTTAAAATTCTTTCAGTGCTAGAAGTATGATTAGATCTGATAGTTTCCTTTTTAAAATTCATTAAAGCTGCAAATTCTGAATGACTGCAAGGAAGTTCAGTGCTTACCTCCAGTGAAATTTCATTAGTTCTGGCACAGATTAGAGTATAAAAGCCCAACCTACATTTGTAATTTTAATAAACACAAGAAATATATACTAAACATTAGCACAGTGCAAGGATTTATCATCAGCTTAGAGCCATACACTACACCAGACACGGTATATTAAAATATTAATTAAAAACAACTGGAAGATGAATTCTAGGTTGCTGAAGTGGATTAGAAATTAGATTAAAATCACATACAAGATGTTTCTGGTATCTGAACTACTAATAAATTATGAGCATAAAACTGTGCTACAGATCTCTGCCATGTATTATTAATGGCTCACATAATAGTGTGTCTTCTGGTATTTTTACTCAGTACTTCAGATTCTAGGCAAGCAAAACCCAAGTCATAAAAATTACAAAGTAACGAAGTAAAACACTTCAATAATTCTACAAATGGAAGCTCAGTGTAGGAAAATAAAAAATAATTCCCAGCTTTCCTTTCACCACCTCCTATGCACCATTTTTACTTCAATGGTATTTCAGTGACACTGCAAGATTAGGAGACTAGGAAGCCAATTACATAAAGCAAAACACAACACAAACCATGTTGCACAGCATAAAATTAACTACCACTACTTAATGAGAGTTAAAGATTAGAGTTTATGAGAGAAAATACTTCACAGATATTTCCTATGACTCTTAATGTACCTGAAGTAACTGGAGCAGAATGATGTATTTTTAAAAAAAGTTACAAAATTTATGACAACTTGATATTTCTTTAATTTACAAAAAAAATCTGTAATGGAAAAAACACCTTTACACTTGCTTTGCAACAAATTGAAGAAAATGACTTCTGGCAGAGTTTGTTCTTTCAGTCTAATATTATTATTTAAACTAATCTTTCCTCTAACTGGATATTCTAGAATAGACTCTAGTATTGGAAACAAACTGTTCCTTTGATATCCAGCTGACTCTTGTTTCAGTAATTTCAGAACAGAGTTCATTATAACACCTGTCAAGCACAGTTAACTCAGTACAACATGTGAATTTCAAAGAGCTCTCAGACATGCCAAGAGCTTTGAACATTCCACGCTCACTTAAATGTGCAAGATATGTGGATCAACAGCAAAAAGGGATAAACACTCAAAACTGATCATTATTTTCATTGCTAGCAGTTTCTAAGTTACATTTGCACAAGAACAATAGCAATGTTAATTTGCAGCATTAAAGCACAGAGAAATTGATGCAACTGAAAATTCAGATGCTAAGGTTAGGTTCCAGTTTTAAAAATGATATAAACAAATTGCTCAGCCTGCAAACCTGGGACATTATAAGCACATTTTTCTATCACACTGGAATTACATCTAAGAACTGTGGTCTATTTAAGACATCTGATTTTATTAGGCTTGTTTATCTGTTACTGCAATGTCACCAATCAAAAAAGTCACAGCTCAAGAACGGGCCTAGGCTATCAACTTCAAAAGACACCAGGCAGCTCCCTACAAAACAGATATGAACAAAGTGTTTTCCATGAAAAACAGGCACCAATAAGAGATGTACATCGTGTCAATCAACAGCCACCTCACTCAGACCTCCTTTCAGCAACTGCCTCTTTGCTGTAAAATATATGTAAGATACCTTTGGAGCAGTATGAAGAGGAAGAAACAACTAAAGCTTATTTAAATTCCTGCCCATCTCACTGTGAAAGACACAAGCTGCATGTTCTATCAGCAGCAGCCTTACTTGGTTAGTATAGCAACAGTGAGCTCCTTTAATCAGCTAAAATTGATAGCACAGGTCAAACCAGTCACATGATAGCACAGAACCACTCCACACGAAGCTTTCTCTAGTTGTAACAAATCTTTCTACTGCATTTATCGACACTTTCTTCTTTTCAGTTACACAAACAATTAAAGTGCTTCCCAAATTGACTGAGATTTAAAACAATAGCAGAGAACACTAAGAATAAACATCTTATATACCACAATTCCCTTTGTTTTAAATATACTACCACTTGCACATCATCATTGATTTCTGCTTTTTAGAACAAATAAAAAACAGACAGGGAGGAGAATAAAGTTTCAGCTGAGGTGAGAGGGAATAACAACAGAAACAAACTCGAGTGGGTTTAAAGAACCTTACTGTTAAAAGTCACAGCTAGACAAAAAAACCCCAAAACTTAAAAGACTTTTGCCAAGGTCAGTTAAGCATATTCTACAATTCAGTAAAATAGTATTTAGGTTCTAGGTTCTGTTCTCAATAAAGCCCCAACAGAGTTGTGCTGACAAGTCCTAAACTGTGGTGAGGAGCACAGCAGAGGGCAGTCTCTGCAGCAATTAGTGAAAACCTGAAAAAAAACCAAAACCAAAGCTGTTCCAAAAGGGAGCTCACAGAAACATCCAACACTACAGCTCGTTAAATGGTCTGACACCCACATCACCCCAAAACAGCACACAGATACACCACCCTAGCATCCTGCCATGGCTTAGATTAATAGCCTACAACTATGCATACATTTGAATATTCACTTCTAATCAAATCTTTAGCACCAATAATCCCTGTGACAAAAAACGTTTATTTTATATATCGATATATATATAGAGTGGATAACACAGATGCCTACAGGCTGCAATCAAAAGATAACAGTAGGAGAAAAAAGGAATTACCTTAATTTAGCAGGTTTTAAAATGCTTAGAAACCTTCAAGCATAACAAATGAAGAGTAAAGAAATTCCTAGAATTCCAGGGATTGTTAACAGATCTCACAGGACAGCCAGAAGCACGATAACAAGACAGTATTTTCTTATCACCTATTCACAGTTAAGACTTCAGCTTTCATTGTCTTAAAAGTAAATACGCCTGTCCTCGCTTTAAACAATGGTTATATTCCCTGTGAAATTAAAAATACTGCTGCTATTTCAATAAGATTCCTCCAACCCCCTTGAAACTGTGTCCTTGTTAGTTCAGGCTCTTGCACTCTGGTCGCACTTTAACTCCCATATTTTTTAGCAAGTTATTTTGAATGCCACTGCTTGCCACCGCTTCACTATGTAACACATAGTGTTAATAGCAAACATTCATGAGTACTAGGATGTATATGACAGTGTCACTTCAAAGAGATGACTGAACCAAAACGAAATTAACTGATCCCAAATTAAACTGAAGTTACAATGTTTCACAATTTACATCTCACCTGACATTTAAATTCAGACAAAATGGCATTAGTTTAGTACTCCACAGCAAGTTATTCCTAAGCCATATTTAAAATACTCCAAAGAAAGACAAATTTCTTCTTTACTTATTTTAATATTCCAATACCTGCTGAATTCAATTTAGAAACATCACCTAAAAAAAGTGGAAATACAGCTATTCATCAAAATATTTCATCCAAAAATGCCAAAATGTTAGCTATCTAATTCAACAGCCTTCAGAGATTAAATGGGACTGTCTTCTAATTTTATATGATTGAGCTATAGGCTTTGCAAATTCAAAAAAGCAAAATCTTGCAACATCATGCAAGAAAGATACACGTGCTGGCTTCTTTCATGTGGCCATCCTCCTCAGACTCTCTTTTCAACTGTTTTGCAAGATCAACTGAACGCATGTCAAGGATAATTTCAAAAGCTTTTTTAAAGTTATCCCCAATGATATAACCTGATTAGCTCTGTCACTATGTTACTCATAGGTATGTGGGGGCGAAGGGGATAAGGATCTTCTGACCCTTTTTTCTGACCACAAAAACAGGTTGAGACTTCTAAAAATTTACAAGAAAACCATGTCATCAATCACAGAACTACACAACTGATCTCTCTACAGAACTCACAATCACATACCACAAACTCAGAATAACCACATTTTATTTGAGCCCTACTGTAATTATTTTTTAAGGAATAAAACCCAACACAGAAACTGTTTTAGCTACTCAGGTCTCTGATGTCACTAGATTTTCATTCCTAAACTCATCTGAGATGTTGGTGTCTGTTTCACTTAGCAAATCCCTAAAAAACTGCTGCATAAAATTTAAGATTTTCCTTCAGGAGTATTTTCTCTTCATGGGCATAACTCCCTAAGGTTTTCTTTGTCTAATTAACATAATCTGTAGTTGATTTTTCTGGAGGGAACTGTAAAGCCAAGGCATACCAACCATGGCAGTGTGTATAAATTTTTTTAGCCATTTCAGTAGTACTACAATGATGAGATGCCCTGCTAGACAAAGGCAACAGAGCCCTTGCTACTATGGAAGAAAGAAACTATCCTCAGCAATAACTATGGCAAATATATCCCCTAAAGAACCAATGGGTGACAATTGAAGTTTGCAGAGGATTATGCTTAACCAAATTCATGTCCATGAAATATGCTGGGATGCTTCTTAGCCCTGAGAAGACAAATGGCAAAGTCAAAACTCGAAATTTTGCAGGCTGAAAAAACTCTGAGAATTTGCAGTGCCGTAGTTTCTTTACACTGTGTCAGTCACATTACTTAATATTTGCAAACATTTCAGTAATTTTTTCAGGGAACTCACATAATTCTTATGTTTGTGCATAACTAACTCTGCCAACTGCTAGAACAGAACAAAGCTGACTAGGCTTTCAAGTGTGCCCTACTTTTGCAGCCTTCCAAACAGAATCCATAGTTCATGAATTTATGACAAGAACCAAAAAAGAGACTGCCAGTATGATTCCTTAGACTGTTAAGCTGTGCTAGTTTGCTGCTGCCAAAGACCTGCAGTCTCATTACTCTTGCTCTTGACTGCTCCCTTATGCTCACCACTTCTGGGCTGTACAGCCATTACCTTCTCTGACAGTTTTGAACCTTCTCAAATCTGTCGCCAAGTCATTTTAATTCAACAAGATTGCAGAATGTCACAAAATACTTTTGTCTGGTTGGTTTTGGTCAAATTGGCATGCCAGAACAGATCACAATAATCTGAAAGGTGACAAGGGTCAGGAGCAAATGTTTGAGGCCAGGGAGGTAAAGAGGTAAGAAAAAAGACAAGCACGAACTCCTAGCCCCAAAAACAGGAAGACGAGTCCAAAGGGGACCACATCTCATGGAAACATATTCTGTGAGTTCATCCACTTCTCCTCACCATCCCCCTCTCCACCCCCACCCTCACAAAATAAAACAACTCATCAACACCTACTGATTCTTTTCATCCTAAACAACCCAAACAAAACCAACAAAAAAAAGCACCCACGCACCTACAAGCATTTGCATATCTTCCTGATGAAGCAAACAGGGCAGTTAAAAGGGAAGCATTGGTTTCTCTTAAAAAGCATACTCTGAAACACTGTGGGTATAAAGCACCACAAAATTTGCATTTATCTTTGAGCATATTTCCTCCCAAATAAAAATGATATATTAACCACCCAAGTGTTTAACATGGTGAGTTCAGTATCTGAACATCTCTGTACATTTATTTCTTGAAGGTATTCAACTAGTATTCTCTTTGTGTAAATAGCATGATCCACAATTCAGAAGCAAGAGCTTTTTTTTCCCCCCCGTTTTTATAAAGGACAGCAACATCAGAGATAGATCTTAATTTTCTGGTGCAGAAGGCATTAAACAGATCATCTACTGATTAAACAGTACACCTACTGGTCAAACACCAATACAAGCAAAAGTACTACCTGAGGCACACAACAGAATTCATACATGGATAACCACTTGGGAATGGACAAAAATTACAAGTCACCTTTCCCAGGATTTGTCACAATGATCTGTTAAACTCACAGGAGCAATGCCAAGCATGACCAAAGAACTCATGCTGATTCCTGGGTCACACTACAAGGCAAGCCTTCTGTACAAACCATACAGTAACTTACAATACAGGTCAGATTGAAAACGCACAGAAAAATATTCTGTGTGAAGTATTACCAAAATTTCACTATAGGATGTGAAAATCAAATGTTCTATAAATAACCTACATTACTAGACTTCATAATAAAAATGCATGAGAAAACTTCACAAAGCTGTAACATTAGAGACCTTCTGCACCTGGTAAAAGCAGTCTCTTTCTTTCCTATTAAATCTAAGTAGACTCTTGGGCGTAATGTTAGCAATCTGTTACACAAATCAAAATGAAATCCTGACAGGAACAAACTCACTTCTGCAAAGTGAATTCAAGTACCTAACTGTGTCTGCAGAGCTTTTTCACAGTTCAACTCTTACTAAATCAAAGAAAGACTATTCAGTTTCTGAAACCTTGTTAAAGCACGTGTTCTTTTTATTAAGAAAACATTAGAAATTTGTGATAAACTTAATATGCAATGGTGCAATAATCCCATCCAGAAAACCATGTCATCACTTGAGCTGCTGAACTAAGATATTAAACATGACTACTAAAGTCAGGGAAATATACTGGCCAGCCAAGTGACCTAAGTCTCTCCTCAGAACTCTGAAATCATGTTAAGGAAAAAAGATTCAACACTTAGGAAAGTGGAATTCAGCAGAAAACTTTCTTTGCCTAAGATCATGGACTGAATCTTTTAGAGTAATGTACTTCCAACACATTATTTGAACTTAGAGAAGAATTTCTTCTCAATTCTTACACTAATCAAACTGAAGATGACTCTTCAAACAGTGATGTTATAAACTTTGTTTAAAACGTTTTCCTTCTTTGGTAGCATCTTTAAAGCCATTTCCCCCCACCCAACTCATGAGCTGACGGCTGAACAATGAATTTTGGTTTTTACACACAAAAAAATTCTCAGTCATCATTAATATTCTCTGACAGTAAAATGGATAAACAGTGAAATGTATTTTAACCTGTACTTTACACTTGCTTATAATACCATGTACACAATTACCTATTAAAAAAACCCAAACCAATCCCCAAAAAACCTAAACGTACATTTTGCCACATCACTGGAACTTTCAAACGTGTCCAACAACTGAAAGTAGTTCCATAAAGTCATATTACCTATTACTACCCATTGTAATAAAGAAAATGTTACCTGCAAGTGACAATGCCATTCTTCCTAGTCTGTTCAAGTTCAAAATTCACTGATTTGCCCTCAGTTAATCTTTCATGCATTTTTACTTTGTCATCTGAAACAAGTTTCTCAACAGAAAAGCAGAAGAAAGGTAAGATATTAAGACATCGTTTTTAACTGAAGTGAGCTTGCACAAAAATTAAGTGAAATCAAAATTTAAAAAAAGGATGCAAGATAAGGAAACTTCTCTACAACAAAAATTTCCTCCTGGTGCTAATGTCAGATCTCAAAACGGAGATATTTTTTAATAGGAAAATGGGAAGAGAGGTAAGAATCCTTTCAATTGATGAATGCAGGATATCTCTGTATTTCCCACTCAGTAAATTATATGTATTATACAAAAGGGCACTAAACATTAAGAATACATTCAAAAAAGTTATTGAGCAATACCTGGAAGAATCTATCACACACCCAACCCTTTAAACAAATACCTAAAGATTAAGTTTGTACAAGTTATACATACCAGTGATGCAAACACATTTGTATATACTACACCAACACAGCTGATAAATCTCTCCTAAGAAAGTCTCACATTTTATTACCCCAATATTTACAGCTTGGCCATCAGGCACTTCTGAATCAGAAAGTAAGAACTCAGTGCCCCAAAATAACCCCAAAGACATGAAGTGTAAACTCACTCATTTATAGCCACTTGAACTAACAGCATCTTCACTAAGCATTCCAGAACCACCAGAGAACTTGGACTCCTTTGGAGCACACTTATTAGAAAGTTGAAGCTTCATAAGAACACATTGATGCCATCCAACTGAACACAAACTACTAATAAATTAAAAACTCTAGAGCCAAATTTCCGTAATAAAGCTTATCTAAGGGTATTAGCAACATATCTGGCAGTTCTTCTTTGTGTTTAAGAATAAAGCCTTCAGTAAATTAGTCTTCAACTGTTTTACTATGCAAATACTTTGAATAAAAAGAACAATAACGTTCTTGGCATAAACTACTTCTTTCTTAAACTCACATTTACGTAATTGTAAAAATATCAACTTTTGAGAGAAAGTTTTACTTTGTAAACTCTTCAGCAAAAGGACAATCCTAGATGCTGCCCTCATGCTGAGACCAGACAGACAGGTGTCTTCCTCTAGAGGTGGAGACAAATCAGCAACCCAACACCAGCCAATGTACAAGACTGCACTTGGCACTATGACACTGAAACATTCTGGAAAACAGAAATTTTATAATTAATTGTGTTACAATTATGAAGGCAGCCTGAGAAAAACTAATTACTAAAACATGCCATAAATGATGGCATTCACCATCAACAACAGTCAGGACAGCACGAAATATTCTCAGCACTTTTGATACAAACTGTCAGCCTAGCCCCACTGCAAAACCAGGGGTCAAAATTGCTGCTCCCCACTACTACCAGAAGCTGTATACAATATGAATGCAAAGAGGACCCATCTTGCTTTTTCCTAAGAAAAGTCAGAGAAAGGAATGAAAACAAAGAGGATGCAAATTGGGAGAAAAAAAGGAGAGAGTCTAGAACTAAATTATATAGGGAGAAGCCTGTTATTGGAGAAGCCAGAGTAACTATCCATCCTAGCAATAACCAAAACAACAGCAAAGCACTCTAAATTCCCTGCTTGTACAAAAAGCAGAATCCAGGGTCAAAGGGCAAGGCTAAGATGACAGAACAGACAGCAAGAACAGTAACTGTGTGCTGCTTGGGAAGCTGCCTCTGTCTTTACACAACGTTTTTAAGACCAAAGAGGTCAGCCAAATGGTGACAGTAAAGAGAGAAAGTTATGGTCCACTGGAAGAGATAAACTGTTTTCTCTCTATGACAGGGGAGTAGAAAGAAAACAAGCATATTTTCTCTGATTCAGGTATATGAAATGTGATGAAAAGTAAACTGAAAAGGTTATGTATGTAGAAATTATAACCTCCCAGTCTGGTGCATCTACCTTGTAAGAAATAGGAAAAAGCAGCAAAATGTGAAGGCAAAACACCAAGTATCACTGTGAAGCACCAGAACTGTAACAACAGAACACTCTTAGGCCTTCACTGCTGTCATCCTAAGAGACAGGCAGGTTTATCCTCACCCAAACCATGGCATCTGACAAGCTGCAAGTACTGTAGTTGCTACATGTATGTACATTTGTCACTGCAAAGTTTGCAAATATTTGGTCCTTCTCTTGCCTAGCAGTTTGAAGAGCTTTGATCAGCTAAAACAGAAGACCACAGTTCCCTAAACATACTTTTATCAAGATTTCACAGCAGTAAACTCTCCCAATGCACTGGAGCAGCACAGCTGAAAAACTTCAAGATGCAGTAATTCACACCACCTCATCAAGTATGTACATCCATGTTTCAGAGCAATTATTTCTTTCTACCAGTTTATCCACTCAATGTTTGCTTAAGATTTGATTCTGCAAGATGGAGACATCCTCTACCCTATATCACAAGGCACTTTACCACTTGTTTTCACGCTGGCTTTGGCACGACTAGAGCTCTCCATAAGCCAGCTTATCAGAATAAAGCGGCAGAAAACAAACCAAAGTGAAAGATAACTACCATTCTCAGCTCTAAGATCATGAGATCATCTGCATATAAAACAGTGGTCTCCATCACCAAAGTTACTGCAATTTTTGATGAGTTAAAGATTTTTCAAACCCAAATTGTTTCAAACTCTTGTAGACCATTTATACCCACAAAAAGTCACACCAAATCTGCACACACACAAAAACCAAACAAACCAAGTTCTCAAGCATTTAAATTACAGAAAAAATAAAATCAAAAACTATTCCAAAACTGTGCTGTGTGATCAGCAACAAATGATTCTGGAACAAAAAAACACCTCATGGTAGCAGACAAATTTACACACTTACTCTGCACATCAGATAAAAATCAAGATGGCAGTGAACATTATCTGCTTTCTCCATTTTAGAAAAATTTAACAAACACAGATTTAGGACTAGGATTAGGATTTTGGGGTCCCACACACAGATAGGATTTTCTGGGCTCCAGCAAAAACCAGAACTACAGAATCTATTTGAATGCAATCCAACAATGTCACTCAGTACAAACAAGACTACTATTTAAGCAGTATTTACTTGATGTCTACCTAAATTGCTGCAGACTGTTTTTAAGTACTTAGTGTCAGTGGCGTTTTATTAAATGTATTAGGTCATATTAAGAAGAAAATACTTGATCCTTTCTTTTAAAAGAGAATGCAAGTCAATATTAAGATAAATCAATCAACATAATTTCTAAAGTAGAGGGAGCTTCAGATTTCTCTTATGTAAGGAAACAATGTGCAGCTTCACCCAGAATAGGTTTTGCTCATCTTCTTAAAAGAATCAGTAGGGTCTAAAGACCAGTAGTATAAATTAGAGAGACATGACATGATTTGTATATGAAACAAAAGAATTACACAAACAGATGTACAGATAAGGAACAGCCTACAGAAGTTAAATCATGCATTTTTAATTAAAAGGCTAGTTGACAAAAGTTAAGAGCAAAAAAGTGGTTTGCTTACAAAAGTCGCTAAGATTTTATTAAGGGCACTGCACAAAATGAACCAAATAGCTGCACAAACTGGAAAAGACATGCAAATACAAGAAATCAACTTCAGTCATGCTACCACATAGCTACAGCAGCTAGATAGTATTATGAGGGCAATGATGCTGGTTTCCTTCATCCCCCATGTCAAGGGAAGGGATGTCAGGACCTCAGATTGTCTCAACAATTTTTTTTTAAACCAGTACATTTTTTTCACCACAGATGCTAACAGTATAATGAGGACGACTGATATGACCACAGGTCAATTAAAAATGGTTTTCTAGCCAAATTTCCAATGTATCACTCAGTATAATGGCTGAAACAAAATATATTTTAAATCTGCAAGAGAAATATTTTAATCAGTATTCCCATTAAGCAGTAAGAGAGTGGGAAACTTTGAATAACAACGAAGCCTGTGGATAAGAGTTTAGGACTAAAATCAAGTGACATTCTGAAGTTCTTGGGTCCAGCTCAAATGGCAGTAGTCTGAAATTAACAAACCATGATAAATTTAATTTCTGTCTCTGCTGTGCTAACTAGGCACTCCAAGTTCTTGACAACTTATTAGCTCAGGCACCTGCATTTTAATCACAAGTAAAGAGAACAGGGCTCTCAGAAAACAGATTGCTCCCTCCCTGGCATGCCAGTGCATCAGGCAGTATGGCTCTGCAGGGTCCTGGCCAGGTGACAGGTTTTGTCTGGGCACCAACCTTGAATTCCTTTATTCACTAGAATGTGCAACTGTTGTTTCTACAGACACCAAAGAGTCTAATTATGAAGCCACTGAATGCGGTCTTTCAGGCAAGGTTTGGTAGTCTGAAAATTACTTTTAGCAAAGAATTTTAACTGAGATTGGAAATGCCATATACAAGGCCAGTAAAATCAGTTTGGGAAATACTTAAGTCATAGTAAGAAAATGCCAGAAGTAATTTATATTTTCCATTTGTCTGCAGTGCAAAAGTAAAGCTTTGTGGCTTAGAGTTCCTCCTAAGAGGTTAGCAGAAATATGAAGCAGTGTTAGTTTTCTAAAAAGCCCAACAGGTTAGGCCCAACCTCTAACCCAGCAGGTACACTGTGAACAGCACCAGTACCTTACTTGAAAGCAGCTCTGACACTGTCCTAATGCCTCACAGACAGAGGTTGTTCACAAACAGCTCTGGATATTACTTCCTTTTTCAGCACCCCTTCCCAGCACTAGTTACATGCACTCTGTGTGACACCAGCAAACAAAAGCAAGGTTGTTGTTACTTTTTACCATCAGCTGCTAAGGAAACAGAAACTAATTTGGGGATATACATTATCTATTATTCATTATTTCTACTTTGCCACTTCAAACACTGCAATGCAATTTAAGCTGGGCTATAAAAGCATTTGAAAATTTCAAAATAATCAGTGCAGCAGCCATTGATGACTATCAGTGGAAGCAAGAGAATAATTAGACAAGAAACCCAATATGTAAAACAATAAATTGAATTTTTTTTCAAGTCAAGTCTGTGATTTTTGCTTCGAAGCTGCAGAAACTTACAACTGTTGAAATCAAATAAATTATTTTATCCATATGACGTATCTGTTTTATCAGAGACATTCTGGTTAATAATATCCCACTTAATTTAAAGTATTTGTAGTTCTTTGGCCTCCAGTGACTGCAGATCATCTCAGCAATGCAGGTAGAGCATCACCAGCACTACTAAGGCTACAATGGCTGCCATAACAAAATTTATTTTTGCAAAGCGGAAATAATAAAGCAAAAAGAGAAAGTTTTAGGTATCCCACAGGTGGTCCATCACTTCCAGGTGTTTTGAAACTTGAACCAAAAGCTTCACATAACTTTTTCAATTGACCATTTTGTTAGAAGATACTTGCTTGAGATGTATTTTCTACCTGAAGCCAGCCTACATTTTTTATTAAAAAACTTTTTAGTCAGATTTACCTAGAGAACTTCCAACAGAATCAGCATTCATAATCTTTTTGTTCTTGAATTCTAAACTTATGAAAACAAATAATACTATTTCCGTATATTTATTTATCATTCACAGATTAAAAATATGCTGAGTTACAGAAAAAAACCACGTTACAAATTAAGTACTGAAATCAGAATCTATTATTTGAGGTCAGTGAGATTTATGAATACCTTCATGCTCCACTAACTCCAATCATTCTAAGTATGCACCTATACTCTTTCAAGACCAATTCTGGAATTCTGAATACAAACAAGGGATATTTATGAGAAAACTTTAAGTTTTAACAAACTAAATCCATAAACATGCTTTTAACTCTTTCTTATTCCTCTAAACTTTAGAGCACCCATTCACACTGCTCCCATGCACAACATTTCAGTCTTAAGTGTAACAGGTCTTACACTTTTTACCACTGTCTCCATCTGGTTTTTAGTCCTGTACATCCTGTGGTTCTGTATATTAAACTGATGCAGTGCATTTCTGCATGGTTTACCTGCTAAACAAAAATGTTCAGAAACACACCTATATGAATATACTAATATAACAACACATGGATCTGTGATACCTGAAATGGTGACCCTGGAGGGTCAGCAAAAGTATGCTACTTAAGGGTTTCTCAAAGTAGAAGTCACAAGTTTAACATGGAATTTGTTGTGAAGAGATCATAAAATAAGGTCAATTATTATTTCTCCCTGTGGTATTTTTTTTTAAATAAAGGAAAAAATAAGTCTTCATAAGAGGCTGAACTAAAAGAACAGCAAGCTTAAATTAAAGATGCTGATAGACAAGCTCTAGCAAATCTTGTTGCAGCAGATTAAGTTACTATCCTCAGCTATTGACTGTTCCCATCAGAAGTCACTGATCCCAAAAGTAGAATTGTCAGGAGGGAACATGTGCTGTCACCTCAGCCACTTCATTGCTAAGACTGGCATTGCAGTTTGGTCCAGAGAGCACACCATGAACCATAATGACTGAGAAACAAGCACTTGTTAATTCTGCAAATGAACTGGAGCAGAGGAGTTGAGCAGGGAAAGGCAAAACACTGACATCACAAAACCTAAGATTTCCCAGAGCTGTAGTTACAATCTAAATTTCTTCTAAAGTAGACAGAATCAGCTGTGCCAGTTGTCACAAACCCATCCAAGAATAAAAAACAGTCTCCCTAAAAAGTGTCAGAAGCACTATGTGAACTGTTAAACAATTTGCCATTAAGTTTACCAGGCACTGATTAATCATGTTAATTACTTTAAAGGCTGAACATTCAATTTCGAATTAGCCTTAAGAAATCAAGAACTGAAGATTTGTAAGGAATTTTAATTATAACAGGAAGTCCCAACTACGTAAGTTTTAGGGAGCACTACCACACATAGTATCAAATGAACAGCATTAAATATCTTTCTAAGACTTGACAAGAGTATGCACTTAAGAGGGAACACAAACCAGCCTACATTTACTACCCAATCATTTAGGTATGCAGCTGCATTCATTAAATATTTGTATAGAAAAGGCTTCAAAAATATTGACATAAGGAGAAATTGTATGAAGTTCTCACCAAGAGAGGTCAGAAACTGGCTTAGGTGATAAAGTATATATAAATTCAAGTGTACAACTCAAGTTGTTCAATTTTGAAAACATATATGCAAATATTTAATACTTTCATATTTAATACTGCAGTAGTACAGAAGGCTTCAAAAAGAGGTCGGTACATAACAAGCAGGCTGAACTTAATTTCTGCAGATTGTTCCATCTCAGCTTGAACTGAGGTATTCAACTTCTAAGACTGCTTTTTCAGACAAGTACATCACACAGATTCCAAGTTCAGCATCATGCAGATGAATTTATAACAGAGGGTCCCACTGCTGATCAAAACTGAGCCAATCAATACAGAATCAGAAATGACATTTTAGTAGAAAGGAGTCCACAGTTGTGACATTATTACATTGCTGTAGCATTGATCTTTTAATATCATTGAGTTTTTCCAGCTCTTTACTCCCCCCTCTTCTGGAAACCAAACTAACCTTCAAAAAAACCAGCTCTTTACTATCTTGTAGCCCAGTGCAGCACATCTAGTTGAGATAACCTACTACATTTTTATCGTACAAATTTCAATAAGTGCATCCCAAGGAAAGGTAGGATTGACAAAGTAAATGTCACTTGCCCTTCCTCCCAAAAGAAAGAGAAGTGATGTGATCCAACACACAGAACCTTTGCTTCCTTCCCAGTATTGCCCATCTTTCCTATTCAGAGAGAATAGATGGAGACTCATGATGGAAGGTCTGCAGGAGAAAAGACTGCAAAAAGACAAACAAGGGGTCAAAAAGGTATGGTCAGAAATGTAAGTCCACATTAAATCAGGAAGATTTAAAACAATGGAAAAACAGTATGTCATGACTCTTCAAAATTTATCCTAAGACTAATCCCTAATAGCAATAAGTGTAATAGTCTAAATAAAATAGGCATTAAAAAAATAACAATTTAACCTAAAAATCACTTATAAGCTATAAGCCAAACTCAACTCTTCATTGCTGCTTCAAAATATATTATTAGATGCTGTGTTCTCTTTTTCAGTCAAGAAAAAATAGCTCTCCACTGCACATAATTTTGATTTCTCCTTACTTCAAAATTAATAAAAGCCTAAAGAAACGAATGACCTACAAAATATGCAAAAATAACCTGACTTTAGTTGCATAGCTTTTTGCCTGTTATCTTAAAATCATCCTGAGGATTTTTTTCTTTTAGGAGGAAGTACAAGTGACATTTACCTTTTCAATTCCCAGCTTTTCTTGGGATACACTTTCAGTCCTTACTATTTACATTTTGCTTGATGAGCTAATGAAGAAAGAAGAAATCTAAGTAGGTTGAAAAGTGTCTACCTGACTGTAGAATCCTCAAATTGCCACTCTCCTCTTTCCATTGAAGCCACATAACTTGCCTCTTCAGAGTTCTACCTAGCCCTCATTATATCAGCTTGAAGCAACACACTTCACCAGGAAGTGGTTGATGACAATAGTTAAAATCTTGAAAGAGGATCCAACACAGATTAAGTTAATATTCTCTGAACAGGAAAGAATTAAATTAATAATTCAACTGAAAAAGACTACAGCTCTAACAAGAACTTAGGCTCAAATGGATTTTTAGTGCTGTTTATACTCTCATAAAAAATAAGTATGTGAAACAGACTATTCCACTTGTCAAAAACAAAACCAGCACTGTGGGGCTCGTAACTCATTTTAGTCAGTCAGCCCAAGAAGACAATGTTGAGCTGATCAGCTTTTACCTCACTTTACACTAAGACACTGTGCTAATTCCTGCCTGTAAGTAATTAGGTTACTAATTTAGAACATATCTTGATTACTGAAACAAAATTAAATTAAAAGAGCTTGTTTTATGTTGGTTTTAACTCTTGTACAACCATCACCACCTTTAAATACATACCCTCAGTTCTATTTTAAACCAATTTCCTTCTCTCCTGCTTTTGAGGACTTCTAATAGCATTCAAACAAAATGTAAATGCCATGGCATAGTGCACTAAGCAATTCCATCACCACTTGATCCTACAGGAACTGATTCTGTGAAAGCATGTGATGTCCACTAATGCTACACTGTCCCAGTAAGAGAGGACTAAGTTTGCTGGCATCACATGGCCTTTCAGACATTGGGAAGGAGAGGTTTGTTCTCTGAAAACAGTGATTTACACATGGAAGAAGTACAGTCGATATGATACAAACCTGTGCAATCCAAACCTCAATGCTTAACCCAAAGGCTTGAGCTCTGCCTTCAGAGAGAACATTTAAAAAATAAGACATACCAGAGGAATTAGCAACATCCCTCTTAGCCAATACAAGACTTGCAGTTAATTTCTACAGTGCACAATGCAGTTATCTGAAACACAGTTTTTCTACAAAAGCAACTTTAATTATCTTAGCCAAGGTACACTGAATTAACCTATAATTAATCTCTCTTAAGTTTCATTAACAGTAGCTGACAAGTAAATGGCAATTTGATAAAACAAGACAAACAAGGGCGATCACAAGATCTCAACCACAACATTGCAGGAACGCTGCAGGATCTGATATTAAGGTGAGGCCTTATCTTTATACACAAAGACATCACATTCTAAAGAAAAAGTAGCCATGGTATCTGTGATACTAAAGAATTTAACTCAGTACCACAAAAACCATGCAGACAAACTTGCTTCCCTCCCTAAACTGCTCCTCTGGCACACTAAAAACCAGTTTCTAAATAAGTGATTAACAGCAAAGGCATCACCAAAGCATACCGCCTTCACTGACCTTAATTTTAGATCACCCCAGTTAAGAAAACACTTGGGTTTACATCTGAATAATCAGATGAGAGCTGACCCTGCTGATCTTTATGCCACCCAAACCAAGACCAAAATTTGGCTCCAGAAAACCTCAAAAGCTGAGTAATTTCTCTCATGAGTATTTTTACCACGACATCATGCCAGTTATATTTTGCCTATCTTCAGGTAAATTCTTTAAAGTTTCATTCCTCCTTAATACACACTTCAATAAACACAAGTCACTCCTATGACATCACACTGCTAACAGCTCACATATTCTTCACAATACACTGTTAAAATGAGAAGTAACTCTTTCAGGCACCAGCATACATTGTCCTCCTTTGAGCTCACACATTTGTACTCAGAACTCCACTCAAGACTACTGGTACCTAAATGAATATTTTTCTAGCCTCTCCCTCCTGACTTCAAAAATATCCACTTATCCTTGGAAACAGACTCAGAATGCATATCAGCCTCCTCCCAGCACCGTCACAAGGTCAAAGAGCAGATGCTGAGGTTGCACTGGCACTTCCCAGTTATCAAAGGTTTATGGTTTTACTGAATTCAGCTTTCTAGAGAGCTTGAAGAAACTCTCTGAACTCACTGAACAATTTCACATATGACAATTCACAATGACTATTCAGTTGATGCATGTACACAGGCTGATGATTTAGATGTTAACATACTGACTATTACCACACTTGAGTGCCCCTAATACCTTTTGTAAAGGACCACTTAACTGTTCTATCACTTTTAATATACTCTTGTCAGAAACCATTCCTGGCTTTAAAATGCTTTCCCCTCCAAATACATCTACTCTTCTCTTAGACCTCTGCAGGACACGAGGAGTTTACTGTCTGTGCTGAGAAATTATAGCAAATTCAGACACTAAAGACCACGAGCTGCACTGTCACATGTATCAATCGTCAAGCCTTTTCTTTAACCATAGAACTGAAATCTTAAAAACACTAGAGGCAAAATCAAGTATTAAAAATGTTAAAACAAAACTACATTAGCTATTTCTTACTCATTATGTTTTCTTTAGAAAACAATTATGGCCAACCAGAACAGACATATGATGCAACAGGCAAAACATTTAAGGAAACGCAAGGCACTGACCAGACCTATTATAACAGACAATAATCTCAGGTATGTTGAAACAATTACATTTCTATATCTAATTATTTGGCAGCTTAGAAGAAAGCAGAATTAGAACCACAAGGGAACCTAAATGCCATGCCACCTACTAGACTCCTACTAGATAAACAACCAAGACCTGCTCTACAATGAAAAGGACACATTACAGGTACTGTTCAAATATCTAATATTCAACCTGAGTAGGAACTGGCCAAGTCAGATAAGAATAAACATAAAGATCATAGATTTAAGTCTTCAAAATTTCATGCCACGCTAGCGGAAAAAAACCCAAGAAAAATCCCTTTCCTTTACTCTTTCAAAACTTTGTCTGTAAGAAGGAAAGGAGACCTGAATCCATAACATTATTTTGTACTTGATCAAGCCAGTCCCTGGGCTACATATTCACTCCCTCCTTAAGTGACTACTACTCCTCAAGAATCAAACCAAAATACCAGTCAGTCAGTTAAGGCATTCCTTTTGGGAATTCCCCTAAAGAGTAGAAGGGTTTGAACCCAAATCTCAGCATGCTGGATAGGTACTCAAACCATTTCCACATCTTTAAAGAAATGCAACATTACATCCTTCTGCCAAAAGAGATGTGTGCAAGACTAGGTCTTTCTACATGGAATTGGAGTATTCCTTTCAGAAGTGTGCATTACTGATGGTATTTGTGTTTGCTTTCTAATTTAACTCATGCAAGCTTTGAGAGTTACGGCATTTTTTTCTTCCCACACAGCTATGTGTTAGTGTGCAATTAGACACCTCAGCATTATAAAACAAGTCTTTACAACAGACATATACAGATGATCACCTGTTTAAACAAAAGAACGAACCTCAGAAGCTTACTTTAAAATAGTCTGAGATGTAAACTTAACTAGTTATAATTTCCTCTTTCTCCTGCTTCATACTTTAGCGTGAACTACACTTAAGACATTTTGTCTAGTTGCCACTGGGAGTGCAGGAAAGAGGATGTGTACATAAAATGCCCCTGTTGTCAGAACAGCTGTATTGAAAAAGCTCCAAGGTAGACAACTACACTAGAAAAGCAATTCTGCCAGCAGACATGATTTTAAACCACCACTTAAATTGTTTCCACCAAGTTTTCTATCACGGACATGTTGTAAACCTTTTCAAATACATAAATGCCTCTCTTTGCCCATTAATAAAAGGAAAACAAAAGAGCAGTATTTAATTAATATTTACAAAAAGTCTTGAGGTTTTCAAATGTATGACCAAGGCAGTCATTAGTCTTCCAATACCGTAATGTCGAGCACTTCTACAACAGTACCTCAGAAAGTACTTTAAAATGTCAGTTGCTAGAACACCTAAAAATTTTAAACATGGCACATGAATGCAAATACAAATCCTGCTATCTAGGAAGTAGCACAATGCTTGAAATTGTAGCCTTCAGCATTCTAAAAGCCTAATACTGTAAAAGGAATGGACTTCAAAGAACAAATTAGGAAAAAAAACAGCAGATGAAACATAGTTACAACTATTAGCATCTGATGTTAAGATCCAATCTTTAAAGACATTGTAATAGAATTGCATCTAAAAATGCTCTAGGTTTTTAAAAAGCCCGCAATTTTAAAGTATAGCAGGAGATTTTAATTAAAGCAGCAAATGAAGTATTAGGAAAATGTAATTATTTACATAGGACAATAAACGGATGCACACAAACTTCAGACTAAATTAAGTTTTCTGTGTCCATAACTCTTGGTATGAATCCCAACCTTTGCACTGCATTTTCAATGGTTCCATTTTACATAGTGCTCTGGTACTGAAAGATGCCTGTCACACCTCAATGGTCATAAGTAACTCCTGTAGATTCCTAAGCCAGATTAATCAGTCTGTTGAAGAAATATTTTGATGTTCGTTTCTAAGTTCAGAACTTTTGAGAAGAAATTTAATAAAAACTAAGTAAAACTACAGTCTTTACCATCAGCTAATTCTACACAGAAAAAAAATCACCATCCACGGTTATTCCACACATTGCAAGGCAATATGACACACACTGGAAAGATGTAAACGCTGAAAAAAATACTTAGAGAAGAGTTCAGTGATCATGGTCTACCATTTAAATATCTATTACTTTATTAACAATCATTCTAATTAAATATAACAGTCTACAACACTGCTTCAAAATGCTGTAATATTTTTGATGCCTTGTTAGAAGTGTCTAACAATACTAACCATAAGTTAAGCTTTTAATATGTAAAACACTGTATTTTTTTAAAACGCAGAATGTTGGAAAAGAGTTTACATGTGCATAAACCAGCCAGACTCTAAAGTGTGTGGCATTCAGATTTGTAGTAACAACTCTAATATAGATCATATGTTCATAATCATAGATCATAAAAAAATATGTACTATGAAAATTTGGACAACAGATTAGAAGTTTACAGATTCTAGATATCTAAAGACAATACAGAGATACCTTATTTTTTACAAATTCATTAAAAACACTCAATCCTCAACAAGGGCAGAGAGGTCCCTCTGAGGCATGGAAAACTGAACACAGAAGCAGCAAACACACAGAAGAAGATTACCATCAGTCGCTTGTTAGAAGTCTGACTGCAGTCATCGATATATCGACACGTATCTAAAATGAAAATATTCTGGTCTATTAAGTGAGCTATGGATATCACCTATGCCTAAGTAATTCTAATAGAGGGTTTATTTTTAAAAGAAAAAACCCTCACAGCACTAGTTGATATTTACCCCTTTTAATATTCCTCATTAAGTTATTTTTCGTGCATCTGTCCCACGCGAGACATCTAAGAATATTACTATTGTAGACAGGCTTTTTTCATAGACAAATATTCTTCAGTAAGGTCAAACACGAGTCACTTTAATTTTCTCACGCGGTCTGTCTCAGCAAGCTCTCAGTCACCGCGTTCTTTGTTGCCTGGCTGTAGTGTCTCTCTCTCCCAGCACACAGCCTCGATCCCTCCCCTAGGAAAGCAGCAGCACCGCAAGAGCGATAGCACCACAGGCTTTCGGAAAACGGAGCCGCTCCAAGCCGGGATGAGCGCTGACTGCTGCTGTCTGTAAAATACACTGCAAGTCGCTCACGTTCAACCCGCTTTAATTTAGCCCCGCGAAGCTCCATGAACCAATACGAAGCGATCACTTCCCAGAGGAATCATTTCCAAACACAGAGCTGCCAGAGCATCAAAAGTCCTCAGGAGGGGGGGGGCCTAAAGTTTCCCCCCTTGTTTAAACACGTACACAACCCACTACAAGTACGCAGAGAGAGCACCCAGCCAAGTGCGGGAGGTTTTCCTACAACTCCTGGGCCTAAGCTCCCGGGAGGCACCCCAAGAGAGGGCGGGAGGGAAGCCGCAGGAGCCGCTCCTGGAGGCCCCCGCGCTC
>JAHLSL010000007.1:29241661-29534999 GCA_025920805.1 Petroica traversi | reverse complement strand
CCGGGGGTGCTGGATGGGGCTGCTGGATGGGGCTGCTGTCCGCTGGAGCGGGCGCGTGGTGCTGCTTCTGTGCCTCCTTCCTCACAGATCCACGGGATCGAGTAGGCTGGAAAAGACCCCTGAGATGATCGAGTCCAACCTATGACCGAACACCAGCTTGTCAGCTGGACGCTGGCACTGAGTGCCACGGCCAGTCTCTCCTTAAACGCCTCCCGGGACCGTGACTCCGCCGCCTCCCTGGGCAGCCCATTGCAGTCCCGTCCATTCCCGCCGTCATCTCCCATCTCTGCTCCCCGGAGCGGGACCAGCACAGAGCCTGTGCCCCGAGCACACCTGGCTCGCCCGCCTGGCCCTCGCTCCCTCCTCCTCGCCCCCTTCAGCTGCGCCCCCCGCCCGCCTCAGCTCTGCTGAGCCCTGGGCGCACCAGGCCACTGCAGCCCCTTTCTCCTCCACCCTCCTTGGCATCCCCACTTTGGCCTTCCGCTGCTGCCGCACCCTCAGCCCAAGCTTGAATGCCCCAGCCAGGCTGGAGCCTGTGTGGGGAAAAAAGTATTTAATCTCATCCCGAGTCCAGTCTGCCTCTGGGAGGCTGAGGCACGGAAGGCGCCCACAACACGCTGTCTGGAAGAAGGAAGAAAACAGGAGATTACAAGTAGTTTTACCGGGTTGTTTGTATCCTTGGCTGTGTTTTTCAGGAGCAGGGAAATGTATTTTCAGCATGATACGGTTAAATTTGACTTTGAGCTGCAAACTGCACTCACTTCCCTGGTTTTTCAGGCTAGCCTGCCTAGATCATTGCTCAAGGCATTAGAAGAAATGTTCCGTGTAACCAGGCTAGTAAAAAAAGCTTTTATAGGTAACTAAGAAGTCCTAAAGAGATACCTGCTTTAGTCTTTCTCTCCTTGCTTCAGTTTACCATATATAAATGTGTGTCATTTAACTCTTACCATTCTTCACAGTGAAATCCACACTTTCTATAATGGTATATACCAAGTTTCCTTTTGGATCTGTTCTAAACACCGAGACACAAAGATTATTTTTTTAATTTCCAAAATAACATCCCATAGTTTTTCTTATTGTGTGAAAAAGGCTTAACACATTAAGGTGTGTCCTGCCCAGTTACCTGCAGAGGAAAGTCCAAAAGCCTTTTACCTTTTCACATTGGGGCTCAAACTCCCCCCGGCAGCAATGCCTTGTAAGTGCATTTAACATCTATTTCTGACCAATAATAAGGGGCTTTGTGTCTAGTGAGCACAACTGGAGCACTGCAGGAAAAACAGATGTTAGTGGACTGCAGAATAATTTACATGGGAAATACAAAAGGGAGGGAAGCCATGATCCTGGTAATTTGTGGCTTTGCAGTACCAAGCATGGTTCTTCTCAACTTCCTATGAACATGGCTCATGAAAGTTCACATGAGCCCTTTTTTTCAAAGCACTTTGACAAAGGACCTAAGAACCAAAGGATATTTTCAAAATGTGATACTTGTCTAGAAGATCTGACTGCAAAAAGTAGGTAGGCTCATCAGTTGGCTGTTCACTGTTTAATTCTCTTTTCTGCATCCAAGGTTGCAATGATCAGAAGAAAGAAGACACAAATTCTGCTTACAGTTTTCTTCAGCTGATAGCATTTGTACTTCCTTTCCTCAGAAAACGTCATTGCCTCCAATTTACATGTTGCCCAGTAGCCAGTTTTTAAACCAGGATAAGGGAGTTTTCATCAATATGATGTATAATTTGACACAGGATAAAGAAGGATGCTCATTAGTTCTAGAATTTCCATTTCCCTCCTTTACTGTCTTCTACCTGTAGCTGAAGGTTTATTTTTTTATTTTTTTTTTGCCAGAAGGGGTTACCAGACCAGGTTAAGACTGAGCTTGGGATATCTCTTGGATATATCTGCTTAAAGATCTGTTTGTTTCTTTGGTAACCAATCTCCTCCCTCTGGCTTTCTCAAACCCTAATATTAGCCCGCGCCCAGCTGGCAAATCCATTCAAATGGTGCTTGAATGAGGCATGCTTGGCTAATTCTATCCGACAGATTCAAATACCCTGTCAGGCCAAGAAGTTGTCATACCTGAAAATGGTTCACAAAAGAGCACAGGATCAGCAGCATTATTTGTAAAGACCCAGATAACCTTTCTGTTTGGGATCACTTAAATAGACAGCTCTGATGGTTCATTTTGTCATGTGGGTGCTGTTTGGTGGTATGGTGAGAACACGAAAATTACTGTGAGAAAATAAACGTTTTTGCTTGAATTTAACAAAATCTTCAAATCAAAAATAAAAGATATAGAGGAAGAAGGTGACTGGGAGGATGAGAAATGACAGTGGAAAGTTGATTGGGAAGATCAAAGCTTTTAGACTCTCTTTGTTTTGTCTTAGCTGATTAATCTTTCATATGAGGATCTACAAAGACAGCTTTTAAAGGAAATGAGAAAATTACTTACCAAAAAAGTATAAAGCTTTCTATTCCATCTCATGTTCAAAGTTTTCAGTTATTATCTTTAAAAAGAAAGGAACTGCAAAGAAATACCCAACTGATACCTTTTATGAGCTTGGATCTCTGGACATTTTAATTTTAGACAACATTTTTTCTATGATTCTGCTATCTGGGATTATGGAAACAGTAAAGCATGCCTGCAACTACAGAACAAGTGTATTTAGGCAACTTTATTTTTTACAGAAGAACCTTATTTTTAGGATTGGTGCATTCATCCCACAGACTTATTTTTTAACAAAGAAAATGTTCATCTCTCATGAATTGAATTTAACATGAATTAATGTCGCTGTTTGCCAGCAGGGTGCAGATATAATTGTTGATCAATCTAAACCTGCTTGATTGCAATCAATAGAAAAAAAATTTAAATTCTAACTCAAGCTGAGGAATCAGCCTAACATAGAACAAAATGTTTTCTTTGAAACCATTGCCCTCTGGAGGGGAAATGAAAAATCACCAAAGGATCAGGTAAAAATTTCTTTCACCTATTTTCACTATTTAACTGAATTTGTGTTTTACAGCCTATGAATGGTTCTACAGACAGGTGCAAAACAGCAGTGCTGTCAGAAGATCCACACTGACTACAGTACTTATGTCAGTTGGGGAAGTAATCCCCATCTGTCTGCCCCATAACTCTCCTCCCCTTTATCTCTGAACTCTTTATCTCTGAACTTACCAAGCATCAATTCTACAGCAGATGTACTTTCTCTTCTAACTCCATTTTGGATCTCTTCCAGGCTGGAGTCATCCCTCTTTATTTGCCAAAATATTTTTTTTTTTTGCAATCCCTAAAGCATTCTTGTCTGCCTGATGCAAGATTCTGTATTCCATTCTCCTTCTTGACCTTTCTGCTGTTTTTTTGTTTGGTTAGTTCTTTTATTATCTTGATTACCCTTTTCTTCTTGATCTTTTCTTTTTGCACAGCTTTGAGAAATTGTGTACTCTTCTTTTTATCTCTCTACTTTCATGTCTGGCGTCTATTTAAATAGACTTTTTTCCTCCTGTCTCTGAGAACTTCACAGGGATTTTTCTCTTGGCCTTTAGATATTGATGGCTTATATCTTGGATAATCACATTTAAATGTCACCTGTAACTGAATATGAGTGAAAGTAAGCTCCTGCCTGCTCAGACTTTGCCTATATATTCTCCCTGTGTTGCTGGGGAAATGACAGCATCCCTCAGTGAACTTTCCAGTGTCATTTGCAGCAACCTGATATCTCCTGACTAGAAATCTGATGATTGCTTTAACTCTAATTTGTGCATATGCCCCAGCCATCTGAAAGAATGGAACAGCAGCACTAGTCCACCTGTAGGGGTGGTTGTGTTCAGAATTCAGTGTTTTGAAACACAGAAGTCCATAAACCAAATTCTGCATTAAGCAAGAAAAAAAAAAAAAAGTAGAATTCTTGGACTCCATAACCCAGCAAAAGAAACCCTGAGTTTTGAAATTAATACAGGAATCCAGTTTCATTTCAACATTTTTCATTTTCAGGATGACAACAAATACTAAGGATTCAAATGCATTTCTATTTTTCTCCTTGATATCATCTAGAACTTCTCCTTATTTTCTATTCAGTTACCTCATTCTGCATTCACTTTTGTCTGGAGTAGGCAAAACACCTTCCTCTTTGGTATCTAGTATCCTCTGCCACTCCTTATCATCCTTCAGATACCAAATTGTGCAACTCCAAATAAGGTCAAAATATTTGTGATTAAGGTCATAAAACCAGCAGAAGTTCAGCTGCAGAAAAAGGTTAATCTCCAGAAGCTACATCTTAAGTCTGGAAGTACTACTCATCTCTCAATGTGGGGTCTTAAGCCCAGAAATAGGAATGGTTCCCAGAAGATGCATGCCCCAAATAAAAGCTGGAATTGAGGTTGTTAGTGTGACAGTTTGGGGTGCTATTTTTAATCCAGAAAAACAAACAAACAACAGGTAATAAAAACTATCGTTCTTCCACTGTTTTCCCCCAATAAATTGTACTTAAATTAGTGATTATCTTATCTGTCTCTTTATATCTGTTCGCTGATTCTTGTGTTCCCTCTATTTGTGAAGAAATAATGACCTATGAGATAGCTCAGAGATCTGTGAGAAAATAGGGGAAGAACCAACAAAAATAACCAACAGAAGTTTCAACAGTTGATACCACTTGGGGAAAATATTTATGTGGTAAATCCTATTGAAATAAGACATTTGTGGGTTTTGGATTCTTCCTGGGTACAATTGTCCTTCCTGAAAGGCAGCATGGTAGTGGTAATTATGTTAGAGACAAGACCTTCCTATCTGATCATGCTGCAGTGTAATGCTTGAGCTTTATATATTTATTATTCAAAAGTGAGACGCTACAGTTCACATATTCTAGAAACCTGAAATACAATAAATCTTTCTCTTGAATGCAAACTAGGTGTACAGAAAGACAGCTGTAAGATACTGTAAAACATACACAAACAACATCATAATTCTCCTTGTTCTCTTTTCCTAAGTTTTCACTGAAATAATCTTGCATGCTATGCTTTATTTATGAGTCTTTTTTGGTATAGGTTTCCAGTTTGTGCATCCCAGTATGATAACTCTCCCTTCCCTTAATTATTGTCACAAAAAGATTTGTAGCTAATCTGTGCTGTACCTTTAACAACAAGGATGTCTGAAAATGGCATGAGGCAGAATCACTTTCAAAATTGTTCTTTTTAACACCTTTGCTTGAATATTAATCTGGTTTTTGAGCTTTTTTTCAGCAGATTAGAAACCACATCTGGGGCAATTAACTGCCAGCCAGCATGTCTGTTGTTCCCCAGCATTTGAATCGTCACTCAAAATCTGCATTATTTGGATCCATAACTGTGTAAGTTTTATCGCAAATATTCTGAAACTGATACCAACCTTTTTTTTTTTTTTTTTTTTCTTTGAGAACCATGCTTGGAAAAATCCTTCTTATGTCATTTCATCACAAGTGTAAAACTGGAGTTCATGGCACACAGGAAATTCAGGTATGGCATCCAGTCCCTCTGTAGAAGTCCATGCTGATCCCAATATAATGTCTTTCTTAAAAGATGCCATCAGATTTCCTTTAGCACCTCAAGCAACAGAGGCATAGCTGCTTGATTTGTGAAAGTAAATTATAGAGGATAGCACCATGATATGCTTGTCATATGTTATGGCATATGTGTCATGTGCCACAAGCAAAGCTGGTCTACTTCACACCTTTAAGAAAGCAGTAGCAGCTGCACAATCTTCTTTAAGGAAGGGAGAAGTTGTTTCATTATCTTCATTATCCTTGGATAAATCTATAAACTGCAGTGCCAATTCCATACTGTTCTCATGGATCTGCATCTTGCCAGAAAGTTGCATAAACTGCTTTGGAATATACTGCATGAATACTGCTCTATTTTGCAATATTTCCTAAAAAGCGTAGTCAAAACCATTTTGCTTGATAATTCTACTGCTTGCAGTATCTTCAATGACTGTCATTCTCCCAGCAGTAATTTTTCTTTCATGGGAGCTGATAGACTGTATTGGCTTGGTGAGCCAGCACTGCATACCAGTCTACTGAATCAGCTCAGTATAAGACTGTTTTGGTATGTAACCCAGCAAGCATCCATGCTGAGTTATTTTTCTGTGCTCCAGGCACAGCAATTAAGAGGTATTTTTTACTGCATTTGCAATGCAGGCAATTCATCCTTCTTCCCACCGTTGTAGTCTGGGAAACACAATCCTCTGACGTTATTTATTCTTTGCAGCATTGCCTGAGAGCATTTTAGATGGGATTCCAGTAAACTGAGGCTGAATAGTAGTTCCATTTGCATGGGGCAGCAGTTCTTTGACACACCCTGCCTCTTCAAGGTCTGTCAGAGTGACAATTTTAGCCAGCACAGGAGAGTCTCAGAGTGATCCTGGTTTCTGCAGTTAAATCTACCTGCTCAGTCAGTCGGGAGAAACACAATGCTCAAGAGTAGTTATTCTGGTTTTGCTTTGCCAAATTAATGACTTCAGAACAAATATCATGAGCTTTGTGGTCACCTTTGTCTCATTTAGCATAGGAGAAAGTCCTTGTGGAAGTATTTAGTTAATTCTTCAGTCCTGGCTCATCAGCTTATCTTCTGTTATGACAAATGCTTGTAATTGGGGCAAATACATTTCCTTAACAACAATTCATCTCTCAGAATTCAAAAGAGTATATCTCACTAATGTCATTTCTCATGAGAACAATCACTCTTTGCTTGGCGTCTGATCCCTATATTTTGATGGATTTAAATTTTTTTCCTTAGGTTAAGGTTATTTCCGATGGCCTTGTTGTTTGTATCCAGACAGGTTTTTTGAATGCAAATAAATGTATCATTGTAGACAGTCAGCAAAGCTCTTCAGACATGGTATTTAGCTTATGAGGGAGGTATCCCTAATTAAATCTTTAATTTATTGCATTCTATTGGTTAGTATATGCAGCATATCTTGGAATGAAATCAGTCATAGCTATTACCTCTGTGTAGGTAGGGTAGGAGTAATTTAGTGTGCTCAAATGCTAAATGATCCATAGAGCAGTGAACATGTTCTGTCAAAAATTCTTCTTAGTATTCCAGTAGGATAGCAATGTTTGTAGCATCTAGGTAACAATAACAGTAGCAACAATACCAAATCCTGATATAATGGTTCTCATTAGTATTTTGGATTTTCAAGAGAGGTCTGTCTATCCTCAGTCTACAAATGAAGAAACTGAGGATGAAAAGGAAAAGTGACTTGCCCACATTTACAGAAGTTCACTGGCAGAAATAACACCTGTGTTACTAGGATTTTGTGCCCACTACATGATATTGCTCTCTATCACTTGTGCCCCTGCAATGTTCTGAAAGTTGGTTGCATGAGAAGCATGAAAGTGTAAGCCATAGTCAGGTACTGTAAGGTCAATTCCTTTGCCTTCTGCTACAACCTACAAGTCCTCTCCCCAAAAACTGCTTTCAGACACCAAACAAATGCAAATTCCAAAAGAACTAAATTTATTGGTGTTTCTGCTAGCTGTGAACTAATAGAATACTAAACTGTATAATAGTAAGAGGTCATGAATGGAATTGAAGTCTGCAGTGGAACTTTTTCTTCCATGTGTACATTTTTTTCTTTGTTCCAACTGCATCTGATATCCAGGATGCTTTGCTTTGTTCTTTTATTTTCTTACTAGAAACTTTCATCTGGGATATTACTTAAAGCAGTCTTCTTGACTTTCTGCCACTCTTTTGATTTGCTGAAAAGAAACACAGTAAGCATCAGGAAAAGAGCATGAGAATGTAGAAAATGAGCAATAAAAAGAAGCTCAAGGAATCAAAAAGAGAACAGGACAGATAAGATGAACATAGACCAAGAATCACAAAGGAATAAAGACTGAGCAGCAGGAATTGAGCTCCCTTTTGGGGTAGCTTACTAGAACTCCTGCTCTCTATTTCTAACTGGACTTTTCCCAGTTTCTCCCCTGCTATTCTCTCCTTCAGCCACTCCTACAAGCTGTCTCACCTACTTAACTCACAGCAGAAATCATTGTTAGTCTTTGCAGAATACCTGAGAGGTGTGAAAAGCATCTGCATGGCTGGTATGAGTTGTCCTGATATTGTCATACTTCAGCTGCCTGGGGGTATGTGAAGATCATTATTTATTCTTTACTGAAAGCTAGTCAGCATGCTGAGAAGACAACAAAGTCTGCAGCTCTAAGAAAGCCCAGGAAGAACACACCCTGCCTTTACCTCTATATGGCAAATTTGGGAATTGATAGTGGAATGTAGACTGGGAGATAACATAATAAGGAATTTAAGGAAAAGAAGGGACACAATTGCACAGGAGGAGAAATATATCTTTGGAGGAAGGTACTATTTATAAAGAGAAGGAGGTACAGAGGAGAATTGAAGGATTGTGAGAAGTGAGAAAAAATAGTAATCTAGAGTTAGAGAAAATTAATGGGAAAATTGATCAGAGGAAAAGCAGAAAAACTGTGAGTATCTGTGGAGAAGGATGAGTTAGAGAGAAAGAAGAAAAGAAGGTAACAGAAAAAAACAATGGGAAACACATCAGCTATTTTTCCTTCCCTATAGGAAACATAGTGCAAAAATATTATTGCAAAATTAGTATCTAGAATCTTTTATATAGGACAGAAAATGGGGACAAAACTCTCAAGGAGAAGTGATTGAAATAAATAAGCAGGTCCCTCTCCCTCAGTGCAGCAAATCCAAATGCTGGATTTGTCAAGACAGTCTTTTTTTTCCTGAATTATAATGTGGTAGTATGTGTGTAGTAGGAAAATATATAAAACATTTCTATTCTGATTGCTTTACTATTTCTCATATTACAGTCTTCATGATAAAATCACAAGAAATACAGTTTATTGTAGCACTAAGTACCAGTAAAATATAATTTAGGTGTTTGGCAGTATATGGGTGTCACACATTATTGCAAAATGCAGGAAATTAATTTGAAATGAGAGTATAATTAATCTAGTGTACAAATTTATTATTGCTGATTAAATTATATGTTATTATTTGTCTCCATTTCATGTGGAGTACTAAAATAAGTTCTTGAGCATTTACTAACATATCTCTCATAGCCCATTGCTCTCTGTCAGTACCCCCATTTCTAAATGAGTGGCTATTAGGAGAGGAGGTGAGTGAAAAAGAACATAACAATGGAAAATTCAAATTTATTCTTGTCCCAATGTGTATGTAGAGAGAGAAGCAACAAGATCTTCAGACAGAGAGATGTGAGTACACAGAAACATTAAGGAAGTGGTTAAATGAGAACACATCATAAACTGAAGTACTTTTTCTCCAGGTCATGCAGATCACTTAAGGATCACCAGCTGGTAATTAGGACAATGAGCTGCCAGTGTCCAGCTATGAGGAGGACCACACAGAACAGCATGTGCACTAAAAAGGAGGTTGATTGAACAAGAGCTCATTCAAACCGTCATGACTTAGCGAAATGGAGAAGTGTGTGAAGGAAGATCATTAAAGCTTTTGTTCAAGAGACTGATTCAGTCACATGCAAAATGATGATGAGTTTAGACATAAATTAAGGGGCATCAATAAGCTAAGTGGCTTCAGTTTTTGTCATTCCTTGGCAGGCATAGATAACAGTGTTTAATCACTGACAAGAAATGGAGAAATATAAACAAAGGGAACTGTGAACATTAATGAAGGCTTTCTTTAGATGCCTCCTTGTTCCAGATATTCTGTAGAGATTTGTGCAGAAATGCAGGATGTCAGAAAGTGTAATGCTAATCCTAGCAGGACTTTGTGGAGAGTGTTTCAAAACAGGTCCACATTCTGCTTGAAACATGAGCCTGGACCTCATGCTTGAGGACACTGCAGACGTGCTAATAATGGAGATAATTTCAAACTCAGACATGGGGTTTTGGAAAGCCTTACATCACACTGGAAAAGGAGGTATGGACCAACATTAACTCTTTGAATTGGCATAGGTCTGCTTCTTCAACCTTTCCACCATCCTGTATTTTATCTATTTTGCAGTGGAGTTGCAATGGCTACTATCTGCCAAACAAGTCAAAAAGCAAGGCCTTTCCAGAAGAAACCTGCCACTGAACTCTGGAAGGTGAGATGAAATCACAGCAGGGAACGAGCCCAGGGTACCTTCTAATATTATGGCCATACAAGTGCTGATCTATTGGCAATGTGGATATAAGAAAATTTGTTCTAAAGAACTCTCAACTCATGAAGTTTCAGCTTCTCTTATCTATTATTAAATTAGGAATAGCAATAGGGAAGTGAGTAAATATCAGGAAAACTGTCATACCTGAAGTTTTAATTTTTTTCCACTTTTTTGCTTCATTGTATTTTACCTCAAAAAAGCAGGAAAAAGGATTATACCATTGCCAACACACTCAGAAATAAACCTAGTAATGTCATTATGTACCAGGATCAATATGAAATAGGTGCTATTTTAATCCCTTTTCTGTCTGCAGTAGAAACATGTATTGGGAAATGATGCAGCAAGCCTTGTTTAAAGGTGCAGGCACACTTGATATATTTGAATGTTATGGACTGCACTCATATGTGATACATCTGAGCACATCAAGGTGCATAGATGTAGCTTGAGAAGTGATTGTGGTGAAGCCATGTTCCTTGCTGTCGTGCAGACACTCATGTAAGTGACAGTTTTCATTTCCTTCTGCCATCTAACTTTTTCTTGCCTGGTTTGTGCAACACCACTGACAAAAAATCTGCTCTTTTCTGCACAAGCCGGGGTGCATATGGCAATGCAGAAAAGATAGATTCCTGGTGCCAGGACATACTGCTGATTTTGGGCAGAAAGGAAACATTTAATCTGCCTCATACTATATGATTCCTTCACATACTGGGAATCTAAATCAAAACTATCTGTAGGCAGATCCTTCAGCATTCAAGGAGACCACTGGCACTTCAGTTACTGAATATTCATGCCCTTTTGCTTGACTGCCCATCCTTGTGAACCCAAAGGGTAGAATGGTCTTTCAAAAGTCCTGAATATCTATCTGAGAAACCAAAGTCTGGAAACTACAACCTGTGTTCTACAGTAAACCTCCAAATGTTTTGCAATAACATATTTTCTGAAGCCAAAAATATGACACATTTTACTTTCCAAAGTCAGCAGCAGAAACAAAGTATATTAGATTAATTCTCCAAACATACGTAGTTTTCATGCTTTCTGTGCTTTTGCTCTTCTGTTTTTGCTCCTGTTTGGAAACTGAGATAAGATCTTTGCTCAGATCTGCCTGTCCAGATTTTGACATTGGTCCCTAAAATCTTTCTGTCTTCTTTCAAGTAGCTGAAGTAGGGAAACCTGTAAGTCTCTGATGTGCAGAAAAGCAACAGAACAGGGAAGATGTAATAATACAAAAGAAAATCCAAACTTGAACTCCAGCTGTAAGGAGGACCACACAGTAACAGTATGTGTACGAAAAAGGAGGTTGATTGAACAAGAGTTCATTCAAACTTTCATGACTTAGCGAAATGGAGACGTTTGCAAAGGAAGATCATTAAAGTAGAAAAGTCAATAGTGCGTAACATCCAACACTTCAAGCCTTTGAAGCTCTGCTGGTTGCATGACTGGAAAAAATAAGACATCTTTACATTCTGTAAAGAAAAATAGAGATTCCAATTCTGGACCTTGACTTTAGTATATTGAATCACTAGTGACATCGGCTGTACACGCACAAGCTGACATTCATGTCAGTTCAGCTTATGTCCAGAAGTTGGTAAAGGATCTAGTCTTTGTCAACAGAAGAATGATGGCTCTGTAGGTATCTAAACAGGAAATTTAGGTATTTCGAAGCAGGAAAACATAGGCTAAGAAATTTTATAACTCCCTTACTTACTTTCTCACAGTCTCTTCATTTTTGTCCCTACAATGCCTTTATTCTACTGTCTTACTCCCTGAGAGTCCTATATTCCCAGTCTTGCTACCAGCTTTCACCTTCAGATGTATTTAGAAAAAGGTTTATTAAGTGTTCATTGTCATTTTCTAGCTACATGAATGTGGGTAGCATTGGCCTGAAATTATTACTGAAGTGGGGTCAAAAGGTGGGTTTTAAATTTGTTTCTTCTAACTTTATAGTGTTGGTGCTGAGACAAAGAGCCAGTGCAAATATGAGCTCTGTAGAGGCCCAGAGAATCTGGCTTTACTCTCAGGTCTGTTAATAAGGTAACCCTTAAAAGAAGAAAAACAGTGTATGGAAGTGGGAAATACAATCATATTCCTATTTAATCTTCAAATAATGATTTAATCCATTTTGGTGCTCACCTGCTAAGTTCTACATATTTTATGTGGGATGGCCACTGAGAGTTTCCAGAAATTTGTCATACTTTCCTATGGGAACATGGGCGTGCTGTCAGCATCACATTAGGCACTGGTGAACAGGGATTGACAGCACATAGATCAGTGATCACACAGCTGGGTCAGTTATGAACAAATTGGTTCTGCTTTTCTATTAACCTGAACAAAAAAATAAAAGCTCAGCCAGTGCTGACATTTGCCATATGATCTATCAGAGAATACACTACCAATAGATTTCATGGTGTTTTGACATTGTGGTCCTAGAGATTATCTTCGGGGTTGGTGAGGAAAGAGGAGAATGTGGAATAATGAAACAGGAATAGGAATAAATGAAAAGAAGGGAAAGAAGCTGCATAAGGATAAAAGATGATTGGAAATTGCTCTTCACATGTAATTCAAAACACTGGGTATCTGATTGCTGTGGCCAGAAACCTCTTGAGTACTATTATCATTAATTTCCCCTAGTGTAAACATGATGGAAGAGACACTGTTCTGATGATTCATTGCCTTTGTAGCATTACAGTGATGTTAATGGCTCTTGGTTGCGAATCAGGATCCTGCTAAGCGCTGTACTAAAACAGACTGGAAAAATAACCCAGCTAATTTATGTGTAAAACATGATATTACAGAAAGAGAAAAATGAGAAAATACAATAAGTCAGTAAGTATAATCACATGATTAAGTTGATAATCAAAACACTTTATGTACCATTGTCAGGGCTTGGTTTTGACAAGCATCGGAGAAAAAGTGTGTCCTAAGGAATTTGAGGTAGGACAGTGCATTAAATTTGTGGATGTCTAGTAGAATCTTCTCCCACATGTGAGACACAGCATGTTTTAAAGATCAAAGGCTACTTAAAAAATTTATTTTAGTGTAAATGAATCAGTGATGGAGCTGTTTTCTTCGGGTGATTGGTTAGGGCACGTGCCTTCTTTGTAGTAAATGAGGTCTGATAAATAAAGCAGGGATAAATCATAAAATACCCTGAAAAAGAAGACTCATAGCTCATTAATATTCTGCAGGTGTATCAACAATGCAAGATCTAATTAATCAAGGCAAGACCAAAGGATGTCATAATTATCCAAAGAGGAGGTAATGAAATCCTGTGAAAAACACTGTTGAGATAGAGCATGTAAATAGAATTCATATATTTTAGACACACTGTGAATGCAGAACTATAGGAGTGTAGACTGTTGCCAGAGTCTTGCCGGGCTTTGGCCAGTGCTGGGGGACAGGCAACAAGGGTAGTTATACTGCCTGCAAGGGTAACAGGAGTTTCAAGTGGTGAGAGATTGCCCAGGAAGGGCTGGCTTTGATTTTGACTAAGTTGAACTGACAATGGTGGCTAAAAACCTTAATGATGTAGCACAGAACCATATTTTTTTAATCTACAACAGATCTATCTGCTGCTAAAGGAAGGAGTAGGAACTGGCAAAGGAGAATTAAAACATATTTTTTTGTCCTTCTCTAATCTGCAACATTGCTGTTGCTGGATTTCTAAACTATTGCCTTTAAAGCGTGAGCAGAGTGAGTCTATAGGAGAAGGAAAATATATCCATATGTGTATAGTAAACAAAGAACAAAAATAGTGAGAATAAATGAATGAGGAGTGCCTGTTGAGCTGAAGGAGAGAAAGAAAAATTGTAATAATTGCAAGTAATTTTATCTTCAGCATGCTAAATGTTTTCATTTGAATGACTTTTTACCTGGACAAATTTGCTCTTGAAAATGGAAGTAGAGGTAAAAAGAACATATTCTCCTTGGCTAAGAGGTCTCTGAATGTCACACATAACAGGCATCTGACTTGAATTGATGCTCTTAGAATCAAACTTTCTATTCATTTTTTCCTATTCATAAAATGAAAATAAATTTACAAATTAAAGGTAATCCAGATGAAAAGGCTTATATATAAAAAACCCCCCTGATGCTTATGAAAAGAAACAAACATAGTCTTTCCTGATAGGCTTTATTGGACTATGAAAGACCTCAGTTTTTAAGAACACACTCAAGTGCAGAAGGGAATTTTGTAAGGCTTTCTAACAACTCTTGACTCCTCTTTTACTATTTATTTGAGGAAAAAAGGCTTGTGAATCTACAAACACTAGTTTGCACATGCTATTCTATATTTCAGTATATTCTTTTTGTTTTTAAGTCATCTTTCATATTTTTGGCACTGTTAAGATAATGTATTTTTTATTTATGTACTTTTTTACATGAGTATAGTAACATATGTTGCAAATAACAGTAGAAACCCTTAGGCTGTTCTCAGTGCTGGATGGTGGCTTCTGTCCTTGCAGCTTTTGGATCATGTGTTTTTGTCAGATATCAAGAAGAGGACAGGACTTAGGCAATGTTCTGAAGTATAAATTCTCCAGCTACTGATCAAATTGACTTTACCACAAAAGCTAGAGAACAGGTAATATAATTAATTCCCTCAATGAGGGGGAAAAAACATTCAAAGCTAATAAATAATTGCAATTCATAAATCTTTATTAAACATCTAATTTCTGTTAACCTAAGTGATGGAGAATAGAAAGGAGAATAGAAATACCCTGCCACTAGTCTTTCTAAAAACTAAATGGGGTAGACTTCTACTTCCCCTTCATACCTGGTTTCCCTTAGGTCCATCCATGTCTTACACAGAGAATATGTTGAAGGAAAGAGAGGACACAAGTTACCTAGTCCTTCCTCCAGTGTCCACTGATTTCTCCCACAGCTGGCAGCATCATCAGGCAGAGTTTTGATGATATGGTTTTCCATATTGAGTTTATGTGAGTCACGATAAGAAGAAAAGTGGTGTTTGAGTGTGCATACATGAGGTAGCAAGTTTTGTCCTGCAGGGGGATTTGGAAGAACTCAGCCCAGTCACTGCTGGCACCATAATACATCACACAGTTGGTGTTCTCACCAGGCCTGGCAGCAATTCCATTTCTTGGTTGCTTCAGGGCAGAGAGGTAACAGGTAGCATGGGTTCCCCTGTAATGAGGACATTAGGACATGATAACATCACAGATTTTTACATAGATATTGTTCATGCAGCGCAGGTTGCCAGAGAAGAGTTGGTCTGCTCCATGAGGGATAATGAGATGGGAGCCAAGGATGACCTCAGCAGAGGCTTTGCTTTGAACAGCCAAGGCACAGCCCTACAGTCCTGCAGAATCCAAAGCTAGCGGTGGTAACAGGGTCTGCTGGCAGGCCCAGGCAAGATAAGGTACAGAACCAGATCTGGGGTCCATCTTGAGGCTCTTCCAGGAGTCCAGTCAGGAGTAGCAGGACTGTAATATATATCCAAGGAAGTCCAGATAGGAGTCAGGGCTGGTAACAGATGCAGCTATATCCTCTCTCCAACAAGAGAGAAGGTGGGGCCCAAGCTGGGCTAGAGTAGCTCTCATCCCCATAGCAGAAGTGAGGTGGAGGTCCCAGGTGAGGCTGGTAAGAGCATTTAAGTCCTGTTGGGGCATTCATGGCCTTGGCCCAAGTGTTAAAAAGCCAGTTTAGATGGAGTTTGTATTTGTGTGTCTTGTTCTTGGTATACAGCACCCATACAAACACAGACAGCACCAATGGCCTCATCCTTTTTCCCTTCCCTGGCCGAGCAGGAAGGAGATCCATTAGTGGGGAATGCAAACACATATTCAATGTGTATTCCATCAGCAGCTGAGCTCAGACAGCCTGTCCAGTATCTGGCCTCTGGATCCCAGACTTCCCAGCCACAAGTGTCTGGATATTTTAGCCCCTGAGACTCTAAGCCCACTCCTGTCACACAAACACATAGACTTTGTGGTTTCTGCAGGAGCTGGCTTTGGACATACAGTGCACTTGACTAGCCTGTTTTATCTTTTTGTCCCTCAATTTTCCTATTCATGTTCTGCCTCAAGCCCCCTATACCCGTTTCTTTCCCCACATTTTGTTCCTTTACTAAACATCCCCCAAACTTTGTGCAATCCTTGTCCTTATCTTGGGTTCCTGTCTGTTCTGTACCTGTGTCCTCTTCTGTGTCTGCTAGTGATGGGTGTGGGAGAAGTTTGAGCAGGGTGTTATTTGGGTTTACCCACCCACCATTCTCTTTGTGAACTTTAGTGTGTCTGCTTTTTATCCAACCCCTTAACAAAGGACTGGTTTTTTGGCTTTTTTGTTTGTTTTCTTTTGTGTGTGTGTGTGTGTGTGTGTGTGTGTTTGCCTTTGTTTTGGTTTGATTTTGGTTTTTGTTTTAATCTAACCCTAGTCACCACCTCTTATAAAAAATCCAGTTAATGAAGAAAGCTGCAGCATGACTCCTTAGTAATGCAGACTGCCAAGAGCATATTAAATCCTGTCTTCTGCTCTGTTCTCTGGCTTTTAATAGCACATTGGTCAAATTGATTGGATTTGGCCATTAGGGAGTAAATTACAGAAAGTCAGTCATGGATGTACAGTGCCAGCTATCTTTTAGTTAGATGGGCTCAAGTACCATTGCATCTGCATGAGTGCCTCTCCCTCCTAAGACTGGCAGATAAATAGCTCTCTGGCCATTTTTTTATTTTCACTATTCAATATCTTTATGAAGAATAGCTACCTAGCTCTGACACAAAAGTCCTGGCAGGCAGCACAGTACACCACATCCAACCTGCTGTCATCAGCATTGGCTCCAGTTCACTCGCCTACACAACTCCCTGAGCTCATTCTTTTGAGTGCAGCCCATGCCCTGAGCCACGAAGCTCTGCAGAGCCACATCCCAGGAGTTGACCACCAGCCTTGACCATGAAAAGCCTATTCCAGCAGCTTCACCCGAATACAAGAAAGCTGTCGGAAAATATTAAGACCAATTATTTTCTCTGTGGCATCTCCATGAACACATGAGGATGGTCTTGGTCATCTGGCGGTTCTCCAAAGCAGTGCAACAGCATCCTGAAATGAGCATAGCTGGAGAGGCTGCCAGCAGCAGCAAGAAACCTAGCTGGCAGTAAACCACAAGAAAAGATCAGGCATAAAAAGGTAAAGTATCAGTATTACAGCTGTCAAGCCACCAAAGCAGATCTTTCCACAAAACATGGAACAGTGTTCTGTTACCTCAGTGGAGGTAATCATTGCAGCCTCCATTATTGGATTGAACTGAAGGCAACTAAATTCCAGGAAGATACCCATTTGCCAGGATCAAGAACTGCAGACAGATTGCTCAAAATTGAGTGGAAGTGAGATTAAACAGCTAAGGAAATTTAACACTGATAAAAGTAAAATTACTCACATGAGGAAATTATTTTCTTGAATTAATTTAAATTACTGTTCCTAGGTTGACTGCTATCAATAAAGCATGAGAATGTAAGCTTTTCTCTTTTAAGAAAATAAGTCTATTACTAATAAATCATGAGATTTTTAAGATTATAAAAACATATCAGTCAGAAGTATCAAAGAACAAAAATTATTAGGAAATAGAGAACAAACAGAACTCATCATTACGTGGTTAATATGAGATAGCCTTTTAACATGTATGCAGTTCTGATCTTCTTGTTTCTGACAAAATATAATAAAGCTGCAGATGGTGAAAGAGGAGCAATAGGGATGCATGATACAGTTTAGGGGTGACAGAGACAGTGCTACATTGGTGGTTAGACTTGATGATTTTGAAGGTCCTTTCCAATCTTGATGGCTCCATGAATCTCTGATAGAGATCATCCAATTTATATTCCCTTGGATATTTATATATATATACTTACCTTTCATTTTATCTTATACTTTTCTTGAATTAACTTTACTTTTCAATACTTTTCAATAGTTATCAATATCAGGATAATACCTTTATTTTTCTGTGGTATGCTCAGATAACCTGCAGAGTTAGTGTGCAATAAGGTCTCAGTTTTGCTTGTGAATTAATTCTGCAAAAATTACTTGGTGCCTGCATTTTTAAACACAAATTGTGTCCATGGAAATGTGGAAGTCCTTGCATAGGGACAGAGCATGCCAGGTATTGCTGTATGGTGCTGGGATGGAGCAAGTCATCTGAGCCAGAGCAGTCTAAAACTAGAGAGCTACTGAACCTCTGTGCATCACCTTTTGAAAGCTTTATATTCCAGGCACTTTATCAGCTGCGGTATGGCACAAATGCACAGAGCAAGTCTTAATTGAATGCTGAATATGAGTCACTAAGCCCTTCCAGAAAACATGCAGCTAGCAGCAGTCCATGAGGTTGTAACATTTGCAGAATGTGCAGGCTTTTCCTCCCCCAAAATTACCCAAGATTTGCCTGCATTTCAATGCTGACTTTAAATCCAGCATGACAACTCATCTTTCTTAGTGGAGGCTAGGATAGATTTATTAGAAAATAACAATCAAGTTTGAAAGAAAACAACCAACCAACCAACCAACCAAAAAAATGTAAAAGAAAACACAGAAGAAATACCAGTGTGACTTTTAAAATTTGGATTAAATATGGAAATCCAGCTACTGACAGTATCATGCTGAAAATGTTGTGCTTTGTCTCAGGCCCAGCTGGCACTAGGAAGGTGAAGGGTTACAGTTATTGGAGATCACATTCTTCATCGTGAGGATAAGGCACTTAATGACAATTTACAGACCAAATACTGCTATGGGAAGCTACACCTTGTTCTACAGATTGCTGCTTTAATGACCACCAGCTGCTACAGCTGTTCTGCCCACACAAACCCTTTATCATCAATAGCTGTGACTTTGATTGTCCTCCTATCCTAGAGGAGTCTCTGCTTTAAGTACATGGATAAATGCCCTTCCTGTAGTCCCTAAGTTTCAACTTTCACATGGCAGTAAATCCTTTTGATTCAAGGAGGAGACTACTGTAGATATAAGGCATTCGATCAAAGAGTTGCTCACCTGGAATTTTGGGAAATGTGTGGAATACCCTCACAAAAGAACTATTAGGTTGGGAATATATCCCTGAATTTATTTGGGACAAAAATCTACCAGAAATGTTTGGAAAGTGCCAGCAAAAATGACAGGCAAGCTTCACAATTCACCCCCACCCCCCCGATATGAAAAACTATTTTCAATTTGCCTGCTAAGGCAAAATAAAGTTTTTGGCAAATGTTGTGCTTGAGCATTTCAACATCCACTCTCTTACTTCTTCCTGTCAGGTAAGAGTATAACAATCATCAATTATCAGCCCCAAATTTTGCTTGATAACATAGCCTGATTTGGGCTCTGACTCCTCATTTGCTATTTTCACATTCTCCCACCTCTGTTTCCTCAGCGAAAATACAAAGTTCTATATTCAAATGTATCAAATACATGTACTCAAGGAGGAGACCTGCCTTTAAAACAATTATTGAACTTGATTGCTAGTGAGCCTTCATGCACTTCCTGGGATGTGTCTTTAGCATTAACCAATACGTACAGCTTTTTGCTATCTCACCCTTGTTTTCCTTGTCTTCTCTTTGTCAGCTGCAAATCAGATGCCTGGAAACATCTTGGTGCTCTTATAAGGTATGGAAGAAAAGCTCTGGTATGTTCCTTTTGTTTTGATTTAATATATATTTTTCTTATTTAACACAAAACCTCATGAATAGTTCAGGTGATGGTGTAGAGTATTAGAACACAGTAGAGGGTCATCAGAAGTACTGGATCACCTTAGCCTAGCATCTGCTTTCCTAGATAAGGTACCCCACTGCAAAATACCTCCTCAAGAGGTAGTTCCTGCCCTCCATGTGCTGGCAGAGGGGTCAGCCTGAAGAGCTTCCCTGAGCATGGCTTGAGACAAGCCCTGAGCACTGCTGACATATGAAGGCACTTGCCATCCCAACACTGGCAGGCTTTGAACCAAGGCAACCAGATGGAAAACGTGGATCCAGCCACTACACCAGGCACTTCTGTGGTCAGGGCAGAATTTGTGCAGAAGGCAAGGTTTATACTTACACAGTGCAGGCTGCGGAGGAAAAAGTCAGAACCTGCTGGATGATTCCATTTGCATATTGTCCTTAAGCAGTATCTATGTTTTAATATGTTTTAAGTGCAATCCTTCAGCTCAAGAATCAAAAAGTCTAAAGATTCCATGCTAATTAGTAATCTCTGGAGTCATACAAATCTGTAATAACTACCTGCAGATCAAAGACATTTCATGTTTAGTTAGTATATTTTAATATCAAGATAGAATGAATTTTGTAGTTTTGGTCATTAAAGTACAGAAATCAGTACTTGGAAGAGGCCAGTTGATGCTTCTATTAATGTGAGTGAATACAGCCAAATTTTATGTGACGGTTCATATTCATGGGCTCAGTCAAGGTGTTTGTACCAGGTAGCTGGGAGACAAAAGTTGCTGTAGGATTTTGCAGGTCACTACAGGATTATCCCAGCTGGATATCCTGTACGGGATTCAGCCTACTGCATACATTTCTACCCATGATCATTCCATGTATATGCACTGAAAAAATGATGTAAAAAGAAGCAAACTTCAACTGTTGGAATACCAACCTCATCTGTGGTCACTGATGGCATTACTTCTTGTTGTTAATGTATTATTTTGACTGTGCTAAAACCTTATCTAAACAAGTAAAAATACAGAAAATATTCCTTAAAATGTTTCCATTTGCAAGTCTCAATCCTTGAACCAAAGTAACCACATAACTGAAGATCCCTTTGTCCTTGATGTCTTTTCAGAAGCTTCCAACTTTCCCTTATACTGTAAGCTGGGAATGTTGAAAGTAAAAATGTAATTTGATTTTATCTCTTTTCATTACAGTTATACCAATTTATGTTACAACAACCAAGGCAAATTCTTCAGATTTTAGGTTTGATACTTGACACATAGTTGTAAGACTGATTTATTGTACTGGTTCCAGGATTTCCTCTCCAACATACTGCTATGGCTTCCAGTGTTATTGAAAGCTGGGCTCTGAGCATCTCTCCCAGAAAGCACAAATATTTTATTCTTGCATGAGACTTTGAACACTGAACAGGGGCCATTACAAGAAAACAGGGTCGCTAGAGCAGTTTTCCAATCAGTCTGTAAACGCTTGGTTTGTCTCAATGTGTTTGTTTCTAAGTGTTACCAGGACAAGCAATGGCTTAAATGTGGCCAAACATTATATGAAGCATTGTGCCAACTCTTCTTAGCAACATTTGTAAATGTAAACCAGACCAAAGATTTTTCTGGCTAGGTTTCCTCACATCTTCCTTTTATCTTTGTTTAGCATCTCCAATTGCATTAACGATATCCACTCAAGTTGTTGTTATTAGTGTCCTTTATAAATTACTCATTTCATTACACATGCTGCCTATAACAACCCTTAACTACATTATAATAATCCTTTGGCTTATAATAGTCAGTTTTCTGCATTATTTCTCAGCGATAACTCACCTCTCTCTTCCTTCTGTAGTTTAACATATTAGTACAGTAAAAACAGGCATCCATTAATTTAATTTGGTACCACCTTGCCACTACATAGAGAGATCACAAATGTGGACATGTAGTTCAGAACAAAAAAAATATGATCAGCAAGTTCTGTTACTGATTCTCTGAACAATCAATCCCTGGATTGCCTCCAAACACAGTGTATGCCTACCTGCCTTCAACCTTTGCACTGGTCCATGCAGGGAGTTTCACAGCAAATAGAGTTTGGTTTTAAAACCAGACTAAGGGATGTCCTCTGCAGTTACTATAGAATTACAGCTCGGGTCCATTCTGGCAGTCAGGATTTAAACCCAATTTTCTGTGTTCTCCATGACCAAGTCTTCAAAAAATACTTTAGATAAATGTTCTGGCTTCACAAATGGAGTTGGTGGGACAGCATTTTACCCATGAAGTCCAAGAAACAAGATGTTGTAGGACACTGCTATGGTCTTAATCCCAGATGAAAGGCGAAGCTACCAAAATACACAACCTGGTGGGAGCTGAAAGGTCCTTATCTCATGGGGGGAGGGGGGGGAAGGAAAAAGAACACTTTATCAAATTCCAGACAGTGCAGCACAAGAGCTGTTTGCAAATGCTATGCAATTTAGATTGGGGGAAAAAAGTATTCTCCAGCTTTGACTCATCTGTAACTCCACCCCACCTCCAAATGCTGCTTCCGTTTTGTCCCTTGGGAGGTGTGAGAGACAGCTCACTCTGTAGTTTTAGTTCACTCATGACACTGTACATGAAGCAAGGCCCTAGACTGGTCATATTATTTCTCTTCCCCACCCCAAACACCCTCTTAAACCACTACTTTTTTGTTTCAAACAACAAGGCTGAACAGGTGAAATTTTAAATAATGATTGAGGATTTTTTTTATTCATTTAAGTTTCAATATCATTACAGAAAATGTTATGGTACAGAGTTGTTTAACATTAGTTTTATTTCTTTGCTCATTTATTTTCCACACGAATGCTGGTAACACTAATATCTGTACAAGATCAGTCTTTGATTTTTTTTAGTTTTTAGTTCTGTACATTTTTAAATGTATTGGTTAAAAAGGCTGTCAGCACTTAAGGAAGCAATTTTTTTGTTTGTTGAAATAAAAGGTATCCAGTTACTGCCCAAGAGTACTGAGCTGGGTGGCTGCTGGGACAGGAGACATCCCTGAATGCGCAGCGAGGTGAGAAAACCTCGGGGCTTCATTGGGTTCCCAGTGCAGCCACTCTGCTTTTGGCACTGTGCACATCAACACGAGATACAAGATAAAGAACAAGCAGAAGCTCTCTGTGAAGCGGTTATGAAGCATACTAATAAGGGAAATCCAAGTGTTGTCTACGCTAGTATAAATAAGCAGACAGCCTTGTTTTAAGAGCGTAAGTAGTTGTATCTTAAAGATGAGAAAAAACACAAGTTCTGCAGGCACCTACTGCTGTCTACTAAAAGCTACCGCTATTAGAACTAGCATTGAACACACAAAGCAATTGCAAGAAAAGGAAAAAGTTGCTTTGATATAATCAGAATAAATTTCTTTGTTAAGATTTGTTTTAAAGTTTTTTTTTAAAAGGTATTTATTTAAATTCCATTTGAAATATATTTCAAGATGTTGACTATACTGATCAACTTTTATCCAAATCGGAAAAACTAGCTGTGCCGTTGCATATTACAGGATACAGTCAATGATATGTGGACATGCATCAAAGCTTCGCTCTTGCTGGTGACATCATAGCCTTCCAATGACCATGACATCCACCACCTCCCCCTTGTGAAGCTCCACATACTGCTCTGTCTTTGGAGGTAGCATCAACAGTCCATTGGCACTGCGCATACTCATCAGACGACTGCTCATCTGATTCCCTATAAGAGAGAGGGAGAACAATTCCAGGTAAGTCTTCAGTTAGTTCCAAATGCTGCGACACAGTGAGAAAAACAAAAGCTATTATGATGAAGCTGCTTATGTAGCTAACTTATTCATGGAGCTGGGGTCTTGCTGTTCTGAGGTGGATGGAAACAGAAAACTTTATGGAGATTTAGACAGCCTCTCACTGTGCTTGCTCTCAAAACCATCACTCCCTTTGCTGATTGCTTTCCCATCCAGCCTTCCACATTATCTGTACCATATATCTTGTCCTAGTAAATTGCTAATCCTATCAAAATTACTTCATTTTTCAATTTGTACAACTATTCCAGTTGTACAAACACTAAAATCAGCACAGTCTAGAATGTTTTTAATATACTTTTCTAGAATAAGTTTAAATAAGTTTATTCTGTTGTAATAGAATAATTTAGGTTGGAAAAAACCTCCAAGATTATTGAGTCCAACCTTTGACAGAACACCACCATTTCAACTAAGCCAAAGCACTAAGTGCCATGTTCAGTTGTTTCTTGAACTCTGCAAGGGATGGTGGCTCCACCACTTCCCTGGGCAGCCTGTTCCAATGTTCAACAGCCCTTTAAAGAAGAAATTCTTCCAGATACCCAACCTGAGCTTCCACTGGTGCAGCTGGAGGCCATTTCTTCTTGTCTTGTCACTTGTTGCCTGGGAGAAGAGACCAACCCCTTGGCCTCAACTTCCTTTCAGGTGGTTGTAGAGAGCAGTAAGGTCTCCCCTGATTCTCCTTTTCTCCAGGCTAAACACCCCCAGCTCCCTTGGCCACTCCTCATAGACCTTGCCCTCCAAATCCTTCGCCAGGTTCACTGTCTTTCTCTGGAAATTCTCCAGCACCTCAATGATTTTCTTGTACTGAAGGGCCCAGAACCGAACTAATATTTTCCCTGAGGAGACTCACATAATAGTGCTTTTTGTTGAACAATTTGGATGTAACGACAAGATAATTAGTTGTTTAAGGATCTAAATCTCTTGCAGAAGTGTCACCATCAGCTTTCTAGCAGTACATAGCTAAACCAGTATTCAAATCTAGTGTTTACCTCAACTGCAGCTAAGCATCCAGATGTATTCCTAGGTGGCAAACATGGCTAATAAATCCTTAGTCTGCTTTAAGAGAAGAGAGCCTCTGCTATCTTTCCTACCTTTCCAATTCAGCCAGAATCACACTTCTTTTATTTGTATTGCTCCTACCTCTGCTCCAACTTGTGTTTGTTTAGCACATGCACAACAGCAAAAGGAAGCAAATATGCCTGACTGCAAGTAAGCTTAGTGAATGTTGATAAAAAGGAATGTGTGCACACATGCAAGCATATAGGTGTGTGTGTGTATCAAGGCAGGTTATTCAAATAAAGGTTGATTTAATGGTTAAATGAACAAGTCATATCAACACTGAATTTTGTGCTAATGTATGTGTATGTATGTGCACAAGTGTGTCAGCAAATCAGTCTGCATAAAGAAGGTTCTGTGAAAGAAACACTTGGTTGCTCCCAGACACATCTGTAAGAAGCCCAGGCCATGTGTGAGTTTCTGACTGTGTGACTGGTACTGACCTGTACTCTGTGCCCAAGGTAGTGGTTCTTGGTGATGCCAAGTCAGAATGCACCGATGATATTCTGGGCGGGGGTCCAATTTTACATCACATGATAACTGTAGGATTAAAAAAGAAAGGATGCACATGTCATGCATTCACATTGCACTGTCTAAGATAATGGAATAATCTGCTCAATTGTTTTTCCTTAAAAACAGTCTTTCCAAAAATTTGCATTTTGAAGTCAGATGGTGTCTAGTGCAAGATTAAAAGCTGCAGAAGGCAGGCACTGCAGTATTTAAAGAAATATTACTGTGATATTACAATATCAAAGTGTCTGAAATAGTCTACATGCATTAAGTGGAATATTCCAAAGTTGTTCCTTTACTGAGAGTTTACAGATAGTATTTCTCTAGAAAAAAGCCTGGTCTCTGGATTACATTGCATAAAGATAAAAATGTTATTCACATTCAAAATCCTGCTAGCTCTGACAAAAAGAAAATGGCAAATCTTTGAAATGAAAAGACATGCAGGGGATGGCTCAAAATGGAAAATTCATGCAAAAGTGAAGGTCACTGTAAATTGCTCTCTCTTTTATAATATTTTAGCCGTGAGATAAAATCTGAATGCTTGAGGAAGGGCAAAAGAGAGACATGGGATAAGCTGTAAGAGAAAAGTGCATAGCCAAGAACACTAAGAAAACCACAAAAGATTATGTATTCCTTGGTACTTTATTTGCATCAAAAACAGAAGAAGATGACATAACATGCCTTGAATCTATATTAAATAGAGTTACAATATCAATGATTTATTAGAAAAGTGAGACGAGTTCAAGGAATTTATGTTGCTTAGGGTGGTGGTCATGTGGATTTCTTATATAAATAACTCAACAAAAAGGATTTCAAGTTTGCATTCTCCACACAACTATCCAACTCTAAGTATTCACAGATTACTCTGCATTTTTTACCATAGCCTAGAACAAATGTGTTTTTTTTAAATACGAGAGTGTCCTCCCTGCCTGTTTGGCAAACGGCTGCCTCTGCATCTATGTATCTTGCTCCATTAGATGGCCATCTAACTCTAAAAAATTATGGGACTGAATATTACCATTAACAGAAACTGAGAATGTGCCTCTATTTGTCCTTCCACTGCCAGAACTAGTCTAGGGCTGAGATTTCTCAAACACAACAGTCTTTCGGAGCCCAAAGAGCTGTGCTTCAACAAATTGGGAGAATTTTTAATTTAAATAGGGGACAAGCTTCTTACCCTGGCTTTGATGATGGTGGGTCGAGGATCCAGGATACCCTGCATTTTCCTCAGTGCAGGAACAACAAAGAGATTGCAGGTGACGACAGCTGACACAGGATTGCCTGTAGGACAAAGAACAGTTGGTGGTGATACCCTCTTGATTTACTCTAAAATGCTGGAAGTGAACTCACATTTTTATAGCAATTTCACTCTAAAGGACCCTACAGAACTTTCTGTGCTATGTACTGCATACAGTACAGACTGCAGTGGTGTGTGGCAGGGGGCTTGTGGCAAGTACACCTGTCGAAAGCTCCACTCTGGATGATGTGTGATGAGCTCCTGCTCTGACCAGAATTGCCCTGTGTTCCTCAAGCCCCCCACCTGCCTCTGTTCTGCCACTACTTTTGTCCTGTACCTACATTTGTCTGGGGCTGGAGCAGAGTTAATTGTGCATAGTTATTGGCTCTACCCTCACAGGACTTTTTATTCATGACTAATGGTTCCCAGACACCAAGGGAAAAATAACCTTCAATTCTCTAACAGAGTGGCAAAATGCTTTAGGACAAATTCTGAGGAGAATACTAGTGATTTAAATATTTTCTGTTGACTTGCAAGAGAGGTTATGAACACCTGTCAAACATTACTTTTTTACATATCTGGACTTCCCTAGACAACCATTTAAAAATAAATATTGTGATTAGTTAGATGCTCCACTGATTTCTCCCCTGGAAGAAAATGTACTGCAGCAACTAAAGCAAAAGAGGGTAGAAACACTAGAGATACATCTGAAAACCACTAGCTTATCAAGAACAGGACTCCTTGTGTAGTCAAAATTCATGGAAAGCCAGAGCAATGAGAAAAAAAAAAAATCCTCCTCATTTAGAAGGCCAGAAATCCGTAAGGAAATGTTTATTCTGAAGGAGTGCTTTCCCAGGGCATGCAGCAGGCAGTGGTGCAGCCATGCTGCCCTCTTTTGGTTCCGCAGCATGAGCATGATAAACAAAAATATTCCATAACCTGTTCCTGGGCACTCCCTCATTTTGTCTCCCTTTTCAGTATGTCAGAGTGGATGCACTGACTTACACACACAGGATATTTATGGTGAAGGTGGAGGGAGCTGTAGGAAAAAACACCCCTGTGAAAAACATAACTGAACTGTCAGATGGAAGAAATCCTAAGACCCGTTCCAGAAAGTTCTGAGGACAGGGACAAAAAAGAACTCCTGTAAGTCCATCTCTTCTGGAAATTTCTGAGAAAATCTTACAGGTTCCTTCCTTAGGGGCCAACACCAGGCAAAGGTGCTGTGAAATGTCACTATTTTGTTTCAGGTCTGTCATCTGAGCACAGCAACAAAAGTAATCCACAAAACATCTTACCTGGGAGCGCAAAGATTATTTTTCTTACGCCGTCAATATCCAGAGTTGCAAAAGTTGTTGGCAGGCTATGGAAAAAGAAAGTTATTTAATATCTGCATTAGAATTTGACTGAACATTATTATATTATTTAAAACATTTGGAAAAGAAAAGAAAACAAAATAGGACATCTCTTTTAGCAGTTCATTAGGACCTGCTGCTTATTCCATACTGGAGGTATAATCTTCTCTTTGTGGTGACAGAATAGTTTTTCTTATTCAATTCTGAAGTTTTAAGTACACAAGTTTGGACAGATAATATCTAAAAGGAGATGAACTAGTAATCAAAAATCAAAATCTTGTCTTCATGCTAGAAGCTATTTAACAACGAAGCAATATTGAAATTATGCAATTACAGAGCTTGTTTTCCATAGATGGGTTTCCCATTTTTTATAACATCTGTGACTCTAATTCTCTTACTCCAGTCTCTACAGCAATACTGACAAGGGAGCAGTAGTTCTGGGAAGCTAGCTAGTCTACAGATGGACAAACTGAGATACAAGGGCAGAGCTGCAGCCAGGTGAGACCCAGGTCTATCAGTGAAGAGCTCTCTGCCTTTCAGAGCTGCTGAGTGATCTTTGTGAGTGACTTGCTGTGAGGGCTATTACAGTTACACAAACAGGACAGTAATGTGACAGCTTAAGAATGTGTCTGGGAAAGAAAAGGAACTCATCCATGAAAAAATAATTCTTTACACTTATGTTAATATAATCCTTTCAAACATTAGAAATTATATCTTATATGAGCAATAATTAGGCTGGTTTCCTTGGTTTCATCCTGAGCTGACCACTACCACCTGGTCAGCAATGATGGTTTATGATGAGAAACAACTTGGGATATTTGCTACACTTTGATTGTTATCACCTAATTTTGTGCCAAGACTCATCAGTGTCCTATTTTACCAGGGAAAGTTAGTGTTTGATGCTCCTGTTTTAAAATGCCTCTAACACGATAGGAACTATGTGCCAGACATCCAACTGTTAAAACCAGTGCAAAAACCAATGTACTCTGAATTCTCATATGACATTTCAATGGTAGAATCTTCTAATACTTTCTTCTGTCACTGCAGCTAGACAAGGCAACCTTATATGAGCTCAGCAACTTTCAGACCAAATGAGGGGATAGTAAATCCCATGCACTCACGAAGCACATCAAATACAGGCATACAACAAATTCTGACTTCGCTCTTGGAACTTACTCAAGGGATTTTTTCCCAATATAGTAAACATAACCTAGAATCTTTTAAGATGCAGTTAATAAAATCCAAGATACAATATTTGCTATTGCACTACAGCCAATGAAAAAGACTGCGCTTACATTCTCAGTAAGAACAGATGAACAAATGTTTTGGCAGCAATAAGAAATACCTTTCTTGTGGCATAAAAAGAAAATAAATATTTAGGGAAAAACCCAGTTCTTAAACTTTTTCTAGCTAGTTATTGAAAGTTTGTTGCTGAAGGATAGAGAGGAATCACCAGAAGAAAGAATTATGTTTGCTTACAAGTAAGCCAGAAGCAGAATTGAATACTCTGAATTCTCTAAGTTGAGTTACCCATTCTTGCCAGCAGCAGAGACTGGAGTGCAGATTCTGCTTCTGGGACTTCCCTGCATTGGTTGTAGCAGTTTGACAGAAGCAGTGAGCAATTTCCGTGCCTGGGCTACATCCACCACGGGAAGAAACAAGCTTTTAGCTCCCTCGTTCCTTTCAAGGAAGGAGGTGGTGGTAGGACCAGCACAAGCACCAAGCCCACACGCAGTTCTTTACCAGACTGTGCTCAGAGACAGTGAAAGTATTTGTCTGTTTTCACAGCAAACACCCACTTGCAGCTCTGCTCCGTGACAACAGCTCTGGGCTAGAGGGAATCATTCTGCAAAGCTGTGCTTGATGTTGTGCAGCTGGACCATTCTGACCCAGCTTGCAAACGAACTGCCCTCCACAGGGAGTGAGGCAGAGGTGCAGATGTATTTCCACTCTGTGCTGTGAAGAGAAGGGAACTTTCTGTTTTCAGCATGTGTAATTTTCATTCTCTCTGTGGAGCACACTTTCAGACTCATTGATGAGCAGTGCCACAGCACAGGAAAGCAATGCTGAAACAGTTTTCTGAGGCAAACTAAACACATAAAGGACTGTCCTTACTTTAAAATCACTATGCTAAATATGCCAGTTAGACAAAGCTTTGTATATTAGCTATCATTCTACCTCTCTCAAGGAACAGCTTGTAGGAATATAATTTGGAAATTCTGAAGTGAAATGAGATCCTCTTTAAGCAAACTGTCCATTTAATATCCTTTATTTCCTGGTTATTTCATGGTAATGTCAATGTGAACTCTGTGATGACACTCACAACTGTGGCAATGTTTATACCATGCTGGTTTCCCACCAGTCCCCAAACCTGATTTGTAATGGTTATCAGAGAAATATCTCTTACTGATAAAAAATAATCTCTCTGTTCCAGTTAATTTCATCCATAAAGATGATGACTAACCTGAAGAGGGCTGATTTTGCTGCTTTTCCCACATATATCTATCCTGCAGTTTATAGTATATTTGGAAAAGTGAAATCTACTGAAGCACTTCTCTAGGATGTTTTGCCCAATGTAGCCTCCATCTAGGCTGCCTAAGCAGAAATATTTCTTACCCAGGTTTCATAAAAACTCTGCCAAAGTGAATCTGTGCGTGAAGATCAATATCCAGCACCTGTTTAAGATAGTCCTGTTTAATTAAAAAAAATAAAATTAAGTAACATCAAAGTGGCTTTACATCATTTAAGCATTCAAAGCAATTAATTAATATCAAGCAAAGATTAAAATTTGCATATCCTGAAAGTGCTACAGCCCAGCGGGGAATTTCCAGAATTTGTAAGAAAGTGTTTTGGAAAAGAAGAAGAACAGACTCATTTAGGTGCCAAACCTGACTCCATGAGGACATATATTTCTTTAAAATTCATCTGCAGCACCAGAATCTTAGAGCACCCCACAAATACCTACTACTAAAACATTCTCTGTGTCAAAGATAGAAAAAACCCTTTATGGTTCAAAGTTAAGACTTCAAATGATCTAGTTATTTAAATTTTGCCAAGGAAGCTATTTAGTTGTAGATTTAGAGATCACCTACTACCTTTGAAATCAATACTGTACTGTAGAAATCATAGTTTTCCAGGATACTCTAATTATTGTAATTTTTTGGGTCTAATGGCCTAATTCACAGTGGTTTGGTTTAACATTCCTTAGAAAGAAAAAACTGTGTGGCTTGTGATTGAGTTCAAATTAAATGATTATGCATAAACACAACTGATTCCATTATTAAAACAAATGGAATTACTTGTTCAGTCTTTATTGACAATTGCTGTGCCTAAAGAAGTAGTACCCTATCTGTTGTGTTTAGTGAGGCTAAAGACACAGGCTGTAACAGTCACCTGTAAAGACAGACATTGAAAGCAGTAAATCTGAAACTCCCTGGCAGTTATCCTTTTTTTTTTTTTTTTTTTTTCTGTGTGTGTGTGTGTGTGTGTGATCAAATACTTGGAAAGCAGCAACTCATTTCAGCCAGGCATGAACTCTCAGTCATTAATTGCCTTAATCCCTCTTTTACTTTCTGTTTACTATTTGGATGTTCACAGCTATTTCATTAAAACTGTAGAGAGCTCAGTATCAGAGGGCAGACCATCAGTGTAATGTAGAGCCTGCTGTGAGCCGAAGGTCTGAATGTCTGTAGGATCCTTCAGCAGTCCAGCCACTTCTTAGTGTTCCTGTGCCTGCACTATGTTGCCACATTCCCAATTTAAAGACCAGTTCTTGTCCTTGATTATTTTTCTAAGAATACTGAAGGCAATGGGAGTAATTGAAAGTTATTTGAACTTGTTTAATTAATTATCCATTTTCATTATGTATCCAATGATATGATTTCTACTCAGAAAAGTAGTCAAAACTAGCACTCATGTTTCCCATCTCCTAATGATCATCTTTAGTATCTGTTAGTTATAAAAGATGTTTATTTTACCTGCCAAACTCACAGATTCAGCTTGGGATCAAAAAGTAATCTGAGTTTTCCTTCGCATAAGTCATGATTAATAAATGTCCTGCAGGTTCATCTATGCCCCACCAGCATCTGTGTATCCCTATTTTCTTTGATGGTTTTGGCACAGGGATAATCAACAGGAACTCAATCAACAATTCTGTTAATGATTCAAAAGGCAAATATATCAGCTACTGGGTCTCATAAGAATTGCATCTGTAGGACTATCAGGTGCAAAATGTGATAAAACTATTTTTGTAATAGATAGAGCTTTGGCACATTCAGGAAACAGACGTGCTGAGTAAAAAAATGCTATTTATATACTCAGATTGCTTTTTGAAGTACTTTCAAAGCACCTTAATTCTATCTACCTTTTACCTGCTCTAAAAATAAAAAGAAGTCTGTTGTTTTCATGAGCTATTAACCCAGCACCTTCCTCATCTACATAAATCATTCCTTAAATTAAAACACATTTGTAAATCACTCACATTGAGAAATAAAATCTTCTCCATTGTACTATGTCAACTATAGTACAGAAAGAAGAACAAAGGGAATGAGCTTTGAAGACTATTTTCTTAAGTAATTCACATGTAAACATTCCAATAAAAGTAAGGTCCTTTTTATTAAACATTAATACAAAGGTGGTATCTTGGACAGCAGACTCTGGTGTGAAATGCTTACATATATTGTAGGAATTCATACTTAAATTTTGCATACCTTTTCCCCCATAGATACACCTCCTGATGTAATGATCACATCAGCACGGCTGATACCCTCATTCAGTGCATTCAGTAAATCATCTGGGCTACAGGAAAGAACAGGCAAGCAGATTAGTGGCATGGAATTATTATGAGTTGTAATGTAAGTCTGTGTGCACACATACAGATACATATACACATGTTTTTTAAGAGAATAACACAAGGTATTTTCCTTCTTAAGATTCCACACTGTTCAATTCAAGTCAAGAACTGCAATCTCATTAAGTGAACGCCACACTGTTTGGCACCTTTCTGTCTAAGCTGTGCAACAGGAACAGTGGGATACTTTAGATTGGGACTGAATAATGCTAATACAAGTGTCTAAGAGTATGCAATTGGCACAGTAGGTAGTAATACAAATTGTGACTTAGATGAACTGGCAGGGATATATAAAGTCACCTGACACATGAAAATTACTGACCACCAAGCAGGCTGAAGAACTACCTGTCTAGCTTATTTGATGTGTGCAGAAATGGGGGAGAGGCTCCACTTCAAACTTTGATCAGTGAAGAGTGGGAGTAAATCCTTTGTTTCTCTTGTCTGTTAGAGGGCTCTGCAGCAAAGCCACCTGTACTTATCCACTTCAGCTTGCAAAACCACAATCCATCCTGTTAAAAGGACTATTCACCTTCACGAGAAACAGTGTAATGGGAGCTGTGATATTCTTCCACACAAAGAGTACAACTGTGAAGGATATTGATGCCTTAACTCTTCTCTTTCCATTTTAGATCTAAACTGGAAACTTAGAAGCGAGCATTAGATATTTAAGAGCAGTACTGATGCCAATACAGAGCTTCAAGGCACAGAGTGGAGAAACTCCGTAACACAACTCACACAGGTCCAAAGGAATCAAAACCAATTTCCATTGTATTAAATTCATACTTTGCATTTAACATTTGTGAACTGACCAGAAGTTGACCGGTTGCTACGACTGCATGTATTATTTCTTCAACAGTGTTTTCACTTCAATGATCCTGAAAGTTTTCCATGGGAGGCTGTTCCTACTTAGAACGCCATTGAAAGAATGGGCAATAATGCTAGTGACTGTATGAAGGCCTTCAACTGGAGTACAGCACCTCAGGTAAATGCCACACTGCAATTCCAAAATGTCATTGAGGGTGATGAATGCAGACTGAAAATGGCGTGTGGGCTATCCTTTGTGAACTTTAACTGTATTTCATCAAAAAGTAGAATTACAGCACTAATTTTGAAGTTTGAGCTGAAAACACAAAAATTACGAATATTGTGCAAGTTCTAATTGACCCTTCAGAGACCAGCAGAAACAGTGTGCTTCCAAACATCTCAGAAAGAAAAGTATTTTCCTCTGGGCATCCTTTCTTTGCCCGTGGTTCAGTTAAATATAAGCAGCAGTTAGCATGACATGATGCTATGTGCACTACAATCTATGTGACACAAGAATGACTGCACTCCCTTGCTGAGTAAATGTCTCAGTGCATGCAAACTTGCACAAGCCTCGTCTCCTCAGCAGAGAGCCCTCAGGTGCCCTCTACCCTGGTTATGCCTTACAGGCAGAAAGAATCAGGACTCTTTCTCCACCATGTCCAGTTACTGAAGCACCATGTTCTTTGGCATCACAGTGTAGTCATCCTGCACAACTTTATTATCTGTGTTGGGTTACACCCCTCTCAAGGGTCAGGTTGCTTTCTAAGAGGTAGGCAACAAGATACAGCAGAAAGAAGGGCAAATTGCTGTAGACTGCAATCAGTAAGACAGAATTATACACTACTCCTTTTTTAAAGGCAACAGTGACTGCAGTATTGTGGCATGCCAATCATGACTATTGTTTAGGGTACTGGGTATCTTGGATACTCTAAATGGCCTACAAAGAATGCCTAAACTGTTTTCTTTGGGAGAAAATATATGGGCTCAAGCAAAATAATCTCCTTTGCTCTTTAGGAAACTGAGACATTTTATCAGCTGCCCCTTCTGAAATCTCAGGATCATTTTCTCCAAAACCCAGCACAGGCCTTCACTAATCACTGAAGAAATGTAGAAAGAAGCAAGTCTGCTGTTGGCTACTTCTTCAGAACCCACTGTCTGGTATGGATAGTCTAAGTAGTATCTGTATGTAATAAGATACTGTTTAAGATTATTGCAGAATTTGTAACAGGAAAAGTTTCTCGAGATCTAAGTATTCCTTAATCCTTGCCAATGAGGCTGCATGGAATGCAGTAAGGAATACATATTCATTACATAGGTCGATATTGCCATTCCTGAGGCTCAGCAGTCAGACATACACCACTATCACCAGCCTAAGACTGCTCTCAGTACATTTTTCTCATTAGGTTGTGATGGAGCTGAGGACCTTATCTGGAGCTTGCTCCAGGCTGTTTCATTTTATCTTGTTTAATTATTTAAAAGTTATTCATAGGTAGCAAGACTACCTGTCTGGGGACATGCTAATTCTGGATAATGAAGTGTGGCTTGCTTTTGGTTGTTGTTTGAGAATAATGGAAGGAACAGTAAAAAGGAAACAAGTGTATATTTAACTGTTGTTTCAGTTAAATAGAATGGAAATCCAGCTACTTACATACAGAATGTATATATGTGCTTATATATATATTAAATTACTTAACAAAGGAAAAAAATCAATAACTGCCCCCCCAAAATAAGAACAAACTCAAGCCAGGGGAGAACTCAATTCACATCTCTCCTTCTGAGAGTAGCATACCACTGGACTAGATCATCACATTTTTATTTTGTCATGTAAAAAGCTGAATATTACTGGACTTGGTGCATTTTTATAATTTCCAGTAGAATGATCTGTACTTTTCTTCACCATTTTAAAATTCTTTTCTTTACCATTTGTATAGTGCAAGACATTTAAAAATACTGCCACTAAAACCTTATCCAGCCAACAGCACTGCACATCATCTTTAACATAGTTAAAAATCCATTTAATTCTTCCAAAATGAAAGATGTGATAGAAATTTTGTTGCAATAAACTGAATGATTATGTTAGTTTGGTTTTTATTCTGAAAAAGGGAGAGAGAACTCCCTCCCTTGCTTTTGTAAAAAGTGTCTCTCTTCTTGCCATCTTTGGTGGACTTTTTTTCACTCAGGTCTGCTTAGCTTTATGTTGTACTTAAGGCTGGTAGTTCCAAGACACTGCAATAGCACCCAACACTCTTTACAGGAGTCACCTGTTGCAATCTTCAGTCAACTGTAGTGAACAATTCCCTTGCCTTTAGTGGATTTAATGCAGGGAGTTATTACTCAAATTGTGTATTAACAATGAGTTGACATACTCAGATAACAAGATACAACTTCTTGTTTCTTTTTTTGTGTAACAGTGAGCAGCTGCTCCTGTTTAGATTCACATAGAAAGGGAATAAATAATGAAAACTATTAAATTCTGAAAGAATTGACAAGATAACTTTGGCATCTGAGTATAACATGACAAGATTCTTTTAAAAGGCAGGTTTTTAAAAGGCAGTAGCCATAAAGCTGAGAAATAACACTCACTGTCTGAGCAGGTACAAATCAGAAGCTGCATTCTGAGGCCCTGCTGGGGGCAGGATACCAGACTAGCTAGACTAATGGTCTAATTTACTACAATAAATCCTTTAAAATATCTTGTCAAAGTGCTATTCTTGGATTTTTTTTTCCTTCTTAGACAGAACTGTAACAGGTGCTCAAATATAATAGTGAATACCTTAATCAATGTAATGTAGATTTTGATGGGAAGTCTCATTTCCAGATGGCAAAATTACTCTGTTTCTTTCGATGGTTTTAAAAGTCAGAGTGACATTGTGCACAAAAAGGCAGTGTGCTTGTCTAACATGCTGCAACTTATTAAGAAAGTTATACTCAGGTATGTTACGTCTTTTGTAAACACCTTGAAGAAAACTTGTTCCATAAGGACTGCATACAGGCTATGAAATTAATAATATAGATAAATAAGGAACAAATCCAAACTTTCTCTCAACACCTGGAGCAGATTGTGTCTGCACAAATATTATGTGTATTGTACATACATTTTTAAAGCTGCAAGCATAATGACTTGCATAAAGAGTGTATGTATTTTTAAGTATACCTTCATATTCTCTGCTGATTTTGCCAGTCTGATAAACTTAACTACCCAAATTTCCTGACGCTCTTTGTTCAGTTTTATGGAACAGAATGAGCAGTACAATCTGGAAATTAGTTGGAGGGTAACTCTTGTATAATGGCAGCAGCAGAATGCATCCAGTAAGCAGATGCATAACATTGCAGCTGACACTTGATTTCATTGATTCGAAGAGAGGACTTGCAGGATGGCAGTACAGCAGGAACACCTTCTGGATTCATGAAAAATTCTCATTATCAAAGTTAGTTTGTGGAAAACTTACTCAACAGTTGAGCTGTCAAGTGAGCTGTCTTTGAACTGAAAAGATATACAAGAAAGCTTAAAAGCTTGAACAAGAAAATGATGCTAGCCTTATTAAAACAGACATCAGCCATGTAAATTTTCTCCTTTCCACTCTCAAAAGAAATAGCTACGTTATAGTCAAGACCAAAGAATTCTCTGTGTTTCAAGTGCCAGTTTGAAGTACCCTAAATTACAGTGTAATTTTCTCTTTCACATAGAAATCAACGCATGTTAATTCACTTTTGTTGATCCTATTGTTGTGCTTCACTGTCATTAATTATCAATCTGTCAGCTTTTTCTGTGATACAACCCTTAGTAGCAGCAGTTTGATACATGCAATTAAACTGCTCAGTTTTATAATTTAATTTAGAAAACAAATTACAGCAAATGTTCAAAAAATCACCTACAACTCTGCAGTAAAATGAGTGATGCCAGTTAAAATCAAACTGGAACCTTTAGTTAGGACTGACTTATCAAGCCATTGTCACAGTACAGAATCTGTAGTTCATTACTAGATTCCAGGACCATTTCCACCATGTTCTTTGCCACAGGAGACTCACTCATTCAATGACACCTCATTACCAGGCAGTCACTTCCAGTCCTTGCTGTCCATTGCCATATTCAGCTGTTACTATTGGGTAACTAACAGAAACACTTGTGGTCGTTGTATTTGTCTATGCAGCAGCCTACAAACCCAGGTCTTCTGGTAACCTGTACTTGCAAAATCTGTGCATGCACCATCACAGTCAGCACCTTAAACCTGTGTGCTTTACAGACACGCTGGACACAGATACAGAAAGATACACATGCACCATAATGCACCAGATGCATGCACAAGTGTCTATTGTGAGTTCAAAAGCAGAGCTGGCCAACCTTTCTTGCCTGCTGTTTTACTTTATTTGCAAGTGTCTCAAGTATTTCAGTTATATGCTGAAAGACATGATTCTTCACAAATTCTGAGGAGCTACAGACTCCTGAACACACAGTGAAAATGGGAGTGCTAGCAGGGATCCTACACAATCACACTAAAGACCAAAGCAGACCAGCTGCTCTCTAAACTACAGTATTTGACTGTAAACTTCAAAAGTCTCTGTGCTGTCTGGAGATGCCCTGAGTTTAGCACATTCTGGATGTGTTCCCACAAACTGGCAACAGTGGCTTGTATTATTTTTGTATCTTATGAGGTCTCTTTTCTGCTAAACAGATGTACCAGAAGAAGAACAGGTTTAACTGAGGTACAAAGACCTGCTAGAAATTCCCTGTGGATGCAAGGATCCCAGTCAAACTTCTAGGTCTACCTCCGAAATAACACAGAATTTAGCAAATTAAAATTTTCATCAAATAACTAACAGCCTACTTGTACTCAGAGATCTCACCAAGCTCAATGACTTTTCTTCCTGAGGAAAAATGGGATATGTATTTGATCCTTTATCATTAACTCTCATTTTTAAACTGCTTATTCAGCTGAGGTGACAGATTTCAAAATGAATAGATGAATGCAGCGAGGCATAAAGACAAAGTCTGCCACCTACTTCTCACCTCATGGCCAAGAGAAGTATTTTGCATATCAGTAATTTGCAGGATGCAGAATGGTGAATAGATACCATTATTTTTAGCCAACCAAAACCCACCTTCTGTAGAATGTAAATTGATGAATACATTTCAATGAATGAATATTTGAAGGTAATAGGAATTCTGTTTTTTGACTAGTATGATTTTTGAAAGCAGAAAAAACCCAATTTTGATGGTGTATGTAGTAACATATGGACCCACTTCTGAAACTGCATTTGTTTCAAAATTCCCAAGTGTATTTCATCATGTTCTCATAATGTATCTTCCTTCTACCTTCTGTGGTATTTCCCTGGATCGCTCTGAACAGATGCAATATGTTTTCTCTATGAAAATAGGCCAGCTTGTGAGGAAAGCTGGAATAATTACAGCAGCTTTTGGCTTGTTCCACACGACTATGTAAGTTTTGTCTATTTGACAGCAATATAAAAGAATCTGTCTTTGGTACTTTTTGCTGTTCCTTTAATAGCTGCTGCTGCAAATAAGAATGGTATTTTGCAGAGTATTCTTTCTCATGATGCATTTATGAACTCATAGGAATTTTGATTAGAGGCCTTCAATTAGAGGTCTTCAACTTTTTTTTTTTTTTCCCTGAAGTAGCCATGAGAGCTGTCTAATGCACTCAGTATTTTTTCTGTATCTGGATGATAATATATTTTCCTGCACTGTTTCCTTGACCTGCTTCATATATATGCCAGAGTGACAAAAGATCAGAGAGGTCAGAAAAACAGCTATGGGAGTGCTACAGGAAAAAGTCTCATGCACAGAAGCCAGGTGCTTATGTACTACAGGCATATTCCTGCATGAAGGGTCCTTGACCACATCCTTGTCTGCTCCTTGTGTACAGTCATCTGCAAACATTTCAGTGTGAATTGTAACTTTTTCCATAAATGCTGAAAGAACAGGACCAAAGCTTTGATAACAGCTGTTCCACTGTACTAACTTGTGAGCACTTAATTCACTCTAAATCCAGTATAGTTTGTGTCCTCTGAGTGTAAGAAGCAGCCTGAGAACTGCTGGTTTCCACTAATTAAAAAACTATCTCTGTCTGCTTTTGCTGGATGAAGATAATGAACCTTATCAGTACACTTAGCAGAAATCCATTAGTTTTTCTAAGAAATTGGATGGGATTACACTGGTAAAGATTTTTATTTTATCTTCCTTCCTACAAAGGAAGCAAGTCAATATGGATTCACTGAAAAGTTTTCACTTTTGGAGTAGAAAATATTCAGCAGTTGTAGCTGGGTTTAAATAATATGACTAAAAATTATACCACACAATACAATAATCAATGCCAAAGACTTTGCTTATCAGTAAAGATATCAGTGCACTGGTGAGTCTGAAGGGCAGCTCTGGTTCTGCAATTATTTCAATCAGAGCACCAATGAAATATGAGAGTTGGCCTATACTGACCCAACTGAAAGTAAAATACATGATGGATGGAATTAGTGCCAGTTGTTTATACATAGCAAATACTACCACCAAATTTGATACCTGGTAAAATGGCATTGTTATCACAGAATTTCTTACCTTTTCATTTTATTTTAGCTTCAATTGTAAGAGTAAATTTTAAATAAATTTAAAAGTTATTTTAAGTAAATTCATCCTCCCTGTAAACTGGTATAAGTGCTATTGATCTACAGTATGGATGTCTCTATGACAGGTAGAAATACAGATCCTAAAAGCAATGCCTCAAAATGTAGGCTTTCTCTAGGAAGCTCCACCTTTTACAGAATCATAACTTAATCACTTGGAAAAATGTCTGTCCCCGGAACAAAAATGACTTGGAACCCTCAGGTTAGAGACATTAAAAAAGCTTTTTAAAATTCTCTGTCATTAGCTGTGTCCTAAAAAAAATAATTATTTTTTAGCAAATGTCAAATGAAATATGACATTGATTTTTTTTTACTATTAAAAAAAAAATCCCCAAGAACAGTAAACTACAGTATTAGAAATAAATGAAGAGAAGGAATTGAGAAACTTATCCTGTTTGAGACCAGCAACTCAGTTTTTTTTGACAGCTGATAGTCAGTGGAAGGAACTAGAACTTCATTTGTCACTACAATACTGGACCATATTCCTTCAAGCACAAAAATGTTTTTAGCATCAAAAAGTGCCCATTGCCTTTTCTCCTGCTATCAAAGCAGAAGCATTTTCCTATTGCTTGTGCTTTGGGAAGCAAGATTTATTCTAGGGGCTGGTTTTTGTTGGTGCTTTCTCTCACACCGCTTAGAAGAGCCCTAAGTCTCATTTAATGTTTTAGGCAGTAGCAATGAGGTGTGAACTGACTTGTATGAGGAATTCCAAGTTCATCACCTGCTGGTAGATTCCATCTTTTAAGTAATTTCAGATAAAGCAGTCTGTATCATGTTCTTCACATTAATTTAAAATGCTTTAAATACTGCAGGTTCTCATACATTTTTTTTGGATGTGTAGTATAGCAAAAGGCTCTAGTGGGTTGATCTCTTTAGTCCATTACATGAGGAAAACCTAGATTCATAACAACCTGGCTTCAGCATAAACAAACTAATTGCTGAAGAAGAACCAGTTTTTTGAAAGCTAAGGATATGGCAGATTGACTCAGTCATGAGAACAGAAATTTGTTTTTCTAGTATGCAAAGTGAACATTAAGCTATAACCCAATCCTCCAACATTTCCTCATAAAAACAGGCTCATTTACCCCAGTGAGGATCCTCACATCTGAAGTTATCAGGGATTAGCCTTCGATAGGATTTTCATTTCTTTTCTACCTAATTTTTCTACCTAATTTTATTTCCTACATGAAACTATAGAAATTAATGTATTCTGATTTTAATGGAGGAAATGACAGGTGGTTTACTCTCCCTCTGTCATCACTCCTGCTCCATGGGCCTGTCTGTGTTTAAGAGGGCAAGTTCTGAAAATCAATCTGCATTATTAAGCCATCTCCCTAAGCAAGATGTAGTATGTAACTGTGTATGTAGTTTGGAAAAAATGCACAGTGCATGGTTTAGAGATTTCCTGAATGTTCCAGTTAGCCTGCTTTAGAGATGATCAGCATAGTGGTGGAAAACCAAGTATGCAGCATCACAGAATCATAGAACAGCCTGAGCTGGAAGGGACCCACAAGGGTCACTGAAGTCCAACTCCTTTTATGACTGAAGAATCATAACAGTGACTTCCCTGGACTCCACTACAACCTTCCAGCAGGTTTTTTCCTAATTTTCTCAGTTTTTAAAAGGGAAAACCCTTGATGGATAGAGACGCTTCCTGCTACTGATGAGTAAAGTAAACATTTTCATTTTCTCAGTGTTGTGGAGCCATGTAAGTCTACAGTGCACTGGTGCATAAGAACTTAACTGAAAAGGCAGTGCTACTTAATGGACAGAATAAAACACCATCTGCTCCTGTACAAATGTTGGCTGGATCTGTGCTCCAAGCTCTGCCCTGACAGACACCTGGCTGAGCCTGCCTGTGAGCATGCACGTGCCTCAACGTCCCAAGTGGTTTAAAAACAGTGCTCACCAATCTGGTAGGCCTGTCTCCGCAGTGTTCTGGAAGCTCTGAGTCCCTTCTTCTTTAAAAACATCTGGCTTCCTGAGGGTAAAGGAAGCAGAAGGGGTATAATAAAGAGCCAGGGAAGGAGAGAGTCTCCTGGGGTCAAAGGGAAGCTCTGTGCCCAGCTGTGTCCCCCTTGGTGGCTCTGGATATTCAAAATTACCACGGGAAATGCTTCCTCTTTGCAAGGCCAGCCAATGGGAAAGAAAGGGAGTGCACGGGAACATCTTTCTATTACAGTTTGGATGGGCTTCTCACAAGGAGTGATGAGTAAATTTATGGAAGGATTTAGGCTCAACTGGGCATGCCAAGAAAGCATAGTTCATTTTTCCTTGCAATGTCTATGGAGAAACTTCTTTACTCTTGACTTCCAAACAAAGCAAAATGAAGTATTAAACAACTTGACATTTTGGAAGGAGAACCACAGGTAATGGGAAAATATTTGGAGATGGGCCCCATTGAAACATTTTTACTCACACTTTTAGCTTCTTATTCAGGAAATAGGTCTCAAGGCATAATAACTGTCACCTTCTTAACTACAAGGGGGAAAGAGCTGTAATTATCCTAATTTTATAATTCCAAAGTCAATAAAGATGCCACTTCATTCATGAGAAGCTTCATACCCTGCTGCAAGAGGCAGGATTAGAAAAAATGTCCAAGGCTGAGAAAATTACTCCTATCAGGACCTTATTTAAAACAATTAATGATTTGCTACGAATTCCCAATTTATAAAAGTAGCATTACCTTTTACATATACTTCTTCCAAGTCAGTTTTTCTTTGAAAAAAACTATTTTTAGATAGTGTCCTAGTGTCCTTTGTAACAGAAATATGAAATGAATAGAAATTATACTTTTAAATGTAAGGCAATTAAAGGTAAAATGTAAAAAAAAAAATCTTCACTGGACATGAAGATTTATAAATATACCTTTTTAAAAAACCTGAAATCAGGTATTCATGATTGAAATGGAGCGTGTCATCAGTCATCACTGTGTGACTCTTGAGCCTTTGTATCAGCTGGCTGGACAGTTAACAACAACAAAGGCAACCTCCCTCCCCAGCCCAGGGCCAGCTGATCCTGCACAAGGCAGCTTCAGTCTGGAATTTCAAAGATCACTTCTGTGCACACACATGTCCTGTCTGACTGGGGAATGTGAGCAGAAGACTGGCCCAATGTCCCTGCACAATTGTTACACATGCCCACAGTCACTGCTAACATGAAATCTAAAATCCTCTTTTATCACCTTGTAAATCCATGCCAAGTTTCTCCTCATAGTTCATTAAGAGGGTCTAATGCAAACTAATGTTGATAGGAGGCGATGGAAAATTATTTGAGTTATTCAGGTTAAAAGTATAGGTGTCCATTTCTTTCTGACAGGCTTCCCAAGAAAGCTGTTTCCTAAAATGCCTTCAGTCCCTCATTTGCTCTTTTATTCATTGCCAGAGTACAAAGTTAATTTTTATTTCTCAAAACAGAGTCCCTGTGTCATGAAGTGACACACAAAAGACTTGGAGATTTCATGAACAATCTGGTTTAACCATCAACATTACAGACAACAGTCTCAAAAATCCAAAATCTTTTCCAGTATGATGCTAAACTCTCATGTGTAATTTCTGCTGGTATTACTCTTCTGATTTTGTGCTGCTACTATGTTTCATCCATTAGAATAACACAAAAATTAATTTAATTCTCTGAAATAATACTCAAGAGATTATTTGAAACCAGGAGAAATAACTCTTTTTTTTTAAATGATTTAGTATTTAGAATAGTCTGAGAACCTCCCTGAACTTGCTTCTGTTTGAATTAATAAATAAACATCCAATCTCACTTTGAAATGAATATCAAAGCATTTGATTTAGTTTCCCAATAACTAATCACTATCACTGTAAAAATTATGTTCTACTCACAGTCTGAACTAGTCTAACTTGAATATATAGGCATTGCTGCTGAAATAGAAACTCTATTCAGTTTATTATCCATGTGATTCAGTACTACTGGAAAGTAATCAAGTGATCTTGTAAGAACATCTGTTGAACTAAAAAGTTCTGGTATTACTTGAGTTCATCTTTTAACCACTTAAGAAATTTAATGGTTCTTGTCCTGGGAAAGCAAAGGTAAGGTCAAAAATAACCTTCTAATTCTATAGGAGATTAGCTCTTTATATATATGCTAGAACTTATATATTTAGATTATTCTAAAATATTTTCTTAAATCTTTACTTCTTAGGCTATAATCCTCCATCCTGTACATTTTACTTATATTCTTTAATCCTCTATATATCAATATTTGGGTATATTAACAATATACTTAACCCAGCTTTGTAAGTGTTTCCTATCACTGACACAGTGACCCATCTTCAGCGTTCACCACTTCTTTGATTGTTTGATATCTAGTGCCTTTATTAGTTTTCATTATTTTCTTCTAGGGTATTAGTAAAATTTCAAGCCTCAAAAATTTCTCAGTGACTTGGGAACTCAAATTCCTATATATGCTCTAGGCGTTAAGAAGGCTGAAAGTCATTTAAGTGAATGATACTTTGGCCTCTAGAAGCTGAAGTTCCCTTGAAAACAGAACTTCTATCTCTCTAAGTACTTTTAAAATTGTTTACCTATGCCTCAAACATAGGCTATAAAAATAGTAGTTTTTATTTTCCTCCAACAAATAGACTGCCTCTGTTTTCAAAGACTGTATTTTCAAAGTATTCTGTCCTCTTTATCTGCTCTTTACTGTCATGTGCCAACTCTGAGCTGTGATTCTAAAAAAGCTTATTCAGGAAGGAGCCTATGCTTGTGTTGAACACAGTTAGGAAAATGACACACTGCTGTGCATTAGCTTTGCACCTGTCACCTCTACAGCATGAAATTTTATTACCTGTCACACTATGTAGTTTCCTGCTGGCACAGAAGGCTCCCTGGGACTTGCACTGTCCCATTTCACAAGTTCTTTTTTCACCTCTGCTTTGGCTCAGATGTTCCTCTGTGCTTTTGGAACATGTGCATTAGATGAGATGACTTGTCAATATGATAACTTATTTGAAGATTTCCCTAATGATTATCAAGAGTTGTTGTGACAACTAAACATTTCTGCTTAAAGAGGAGAATATTCTTGGCAGGGCACAATGAAGGAGAGGACCTCTACATCTGAATCACCTTCAAGCCATTACTCTGTGTCCCTGCATTCATTAGACTAGAATCAAAATTTGTAACACCATCAGTCTTTGAGCAGAACTAGAAGTGAAGTCACTTTAGCAAAACCTAATATTGTGACATTTAATGTAAGGCCTTTTCTCTAACAAGCATTTTCTTGCAGTCATTTGTTAAATGATGCTACTTCTACTACTACAACTACAACTACAACTACAACTACTACTACTACTACTAGTTTTGTTCACAGTGTATTTGATTTTACTCAAGCTGGGCATTAAACTGGAGCAGGGAGAGACTAGGATGCTGTGCCTGGATTCTGCCCATAACTCAAGTTCTAACTCATATGATGACAAGTATCAGGCTGATATTGCATGAGAAATTTTGGAATTGGAGTAGTTTCTCCACTCTCCTCCCTCCACTCCAGATGTTCTATCTATATTATAATGGTAGTAATTACGTGCAAGCCACACAAATACAAAAGACTTAAACCTTTTTTTTTGGGATGATAATTAAAACTGAAGTGGACTAAATCCCTCAGTAAGACCTCAGTATCCATTCTAAATATGAAGAGACTCTATCAAAGCTTTTTTTTTTAACGGATATTATAGAGTAATGCTGTTACAACAGCAAGGGCAATTTTTAATAGTTTCACCTGTCATTTAGGAGCTCTAGGTCCAACAGTATGTCAAAAAGGAGAGGTATACAAATAAGAGACTAAACACTTCTAACATAGAAAAGCTGTCATAGACTGCTGATTTGGTAACTATTCAGATAAATCTTTCAAACAAGTGAGGAAATAATGTGAATTTCCTAAATTTTTCTCCTAAAGAGAGAGATTCCTTCTCTCTCCACTGTGAAATGACAGGTTCATAAATGAAAATGCTGCTGGAAGCAACTAAATATTACACTTGTCTCTGAGAAAAATGATAAGGGAATTAGCAAATAGGGGAAAGAATGTAGAGAAGGGGAAAATGCACTCATGTAAACAAAGGTAAAAGCAGAGGAAATTGAATTCATTACATACGTGATCAAAGTTCCTTAGCAAGCTTAATGAGAAAGTCTCTCATAGAAGAAAAGCTGCCAAAACGGAAGATGACTTTGTGAAACAGAGGCCCAGGCACAGCAGACTTTGCTAGGGCTAAACTTGACACTTTAAACAATGGAAAACAAAGAACAACACAAATGAAATAATCAGACACAAAAATATCCTGATAATTAGACATCTATAGATCAGATCAGAAATGCAACTTATTTTTATCATTGGTTTCCAAAAAAAAAAACAAACAATGTCATAGACTACAAGCAGGTAAATGAAATCAGATGACTTTTTAACTTGGTCTTGTTATTAGGAGGCAACTTTCAAAAGTACATTGGAATACCAACTTTAACTGGGCCGGCTGTTTTTTTCATTTTTTCTTCAGTGAGTCTGAGAATTCAGACAAGAAATGTAAGACACACAGTAACAACAATATCAGAAGGGTTCTTCCTTTCCTTAGTTTTGCATCTGTTTCTTGTGTTTGGAGTAGCTCTGGAAATGGATATATCTTCCATTTCTACTCAGAGATGTGTATTTCCAAACAGCCTGGCTTTTACATGCTAAGAACACAGATAGAGAAGATCTTGGCTTCTAGCCAGACCTAACTTCAGTTGTATTACATTCTCAGGTTCATTCTTTTCTCCTGTTGCTTTCTTCTAGGATTTCAACCTTATCTATGGGTTTTGGAATTGCTCTTTTTATTTTCAATATTGAGTGATATATATAATTTATGAGAACAGAAATGACAGTGACAATCTCAGAAGTTGTTAAAATGTTCCCAAAAGAAATATAATATTCGTTTTAAATGAAAATACAGCTGTAGGCTGTCAGACTTGAGTGGTCAGTTCAAAATGTAACTTAATGTACAATTACTATGCAAAGGCATTTTTAAAGTGCTTCTAACAGAAACCCAGACACTCAGTGTGCTTCCCCAGCCTTTCACATTCTCTGTTGGCATGTGTTTACATGTATCACAATCCTGGGCTTTGAAGCACCTGGACAAGATATTTTTTTACCTAAACAGCTCTGAGTGATTTGCATGCTGAAATGATATACAGGAATAACCTCTAAGTTTGTCTTTGCAAATACTACTCTAAAAATTTTTTGTGCTTGAATATTATATCTGAAAATATGACTGAAGAGGATTTCAGCGGTTGTTAAACACCTTGACCCATTACAGCAAGTGCAATACTCAAATGTGCTCCCTAGTAGCTGCTGTCTCAAACTCCATCACTGCTTATGGTGTACAGGAAGTGACACTCCCAGTAAAATGAAGTAGAATTTACCACATGAAAATTGTATTAAGAAAAAGAAATAGGAAACACCCCCAAATCTACAGTATGGGAAGGAAGAAATATATTACCATGATACATTAAAAAAAAAAGTACAGGTTTTAAATTTTTCCTTCTGAAAAGTATGTTTGCCAGTATTTTTACTACACCAGTGGATATTGCAGGCATATAAAATCTTCCTGGTTTTCAATGTCTGGATACATATTATACATACAAAATGCACATATACATGAGCACACACAAACACACAATCTATGGTTTAACTTCAGTAAACCATAAAACAGACACTGAAGGCTTGCTCCTCTCTTCTACAAACATGCTAACTGAAGTGTTAAAATTGTACCCTTGGTAACATCTTTCTGGTAAGTCTCCTGCTTTTTTTCAAGTTCCACAGTTCTCCATCAAATCAGTCATGTTAGTCCAAAAGATACTGGAATATTTGTAAGGGCAACACTGCATAATGAAATAACACTGTACTCCTTATCAAACTGATTTACACAATCAGATTTTCCTTTTGAGCGACACAGAACTGCAGATGCATTTTGCTGTAAAGATATGGATTGGGCACGTGAGTGTGGAAAAATGGCAGAAGACTTGCTAAGAATGAATCGTGGTATGTGGTGCAGAAGATTTTTAGCTAAGTCAACAGTACTGAATTACTCTTTTAAAACTTAGTGCAAAGTACACTCTGTGATTGGAGGCTCATTATTTCTGTTCTATGAGCTAAAGTAACTACCTCTGCAGAAGCTGCTTTGTTAGCATGAAACAAAAAAAAAACAGGAAACAAGAACTCTTACTGCCTTTGCCAAGGAAATACTCTCTCAAGACTCAGATGATTTTAACAGCCAAGATTCAAAAGATTCAACCTCTCTTGGAACTGAAAGCAAAGCTGCAGGCACTTCCTTAGACTGATATATTTGTTTGCTGCCTGGTGTTCAGCTAGCATCTGACAAGGAAAAGGGGGTCATAAAATATATTTGTAAAAAATATGGAAAAGCAAAAAGTTTACTTGGGCCTTAAATCTCACTACAAGAAAGACATTCCAAAGAAGAGCAATGAAGCTGTTGAAGGGTCTGGGGCTCACGTCTGATGAGGAGTGTCTAAGGGAGCTGGAATTGTTCAGCCTGGAGAAAAGGAGGCTCAGGGGAGACATTATCACTCTCTACAAGTCCCTGAAAGGAGGGTGTAGCCACGTAGGGTTTGGTCTCTTCTCCAAGTAACTTGTGACAGGATGAGAGGAAATGGCCTCAAGTTGCAGCATGGGAAGTTTAGATCAGGTATCAGGAAAAATATCACTGAAAGGGCCATCAAGCATTGGAACAGGCTGCTCAGGAAAGTGATGGAGTTTCCATCCCTAGAGGCATTTAAAAGACATGTATATGTGGCACCTAGGGACATGGTTTAGTTGTGGACTTGGTAATGCTGGTTGTACTCGATGATCCTAAAGTCTTTTCCAACCTAAATGATTCTACGATTCTAAAGTTGTTTGCCATTTATCACTGAGAACTTTCATGACTATTTATCTTCACGCTCTCCATGCCTAGGAGGTCACAGAAACAATTCCTGAAGGCAATGGAGTACCTAGCTACAGTTCTGCACAATGACCTTAAGTTAAACTCTCCTTTTGATAGTGTTGACTTTACAGCAAAGTTGAGACTATACCTATTTGAGTAGGACAAGGCCATAAGGAACAAATAAGGTTTACACTCTTGTTTTTCCCGAGGGAGCTACAGGGGAAGCATCTTTTCCACTGGATGAAGCCATTGGTAATACAGGATGTAAATTGTCATTGACAACAATGCTGGTAACAGTAGCTGTTACTTTTGCTCCTGTGGGTGGCAAAAAGTTCCACCTACAGTATTTTGTTGAAGAAAACGCCTGCCAATCCCTCTACATAGAGATGACTCTCAGGAGCTGAGAGACTTTTTATGGCTGTTTTCTTTTTTCCTTAGCTACACAAATCTTGAACCTGATATAATAGTTTCATTTGAAAACTTTGCTACTTAGGTTCTAAAGTTTAAAAAGGCCATTATAATATAGAAAACTCTAGTGATCCAGGACATTTAGATACCATTCCTGGAATGAACAGTCTCATGAGTTTACACTCTATATGATATTACCACCTGAAGCATTCATGGGCAGGAGGCCTTGATATTTATTGCTGTTTGAAATTGCAATGGTGTTTTGCTAGGCTAGAGAAGCAAAAAGGGATACCTGGATGCAGTGAGAGTATCCAGAAGGGTTTGCCTTCCCTAAGATCATAACTGTGATGTCACATTCCCTGTATGAATACTTCAAATTCAGCTGCATTTCCTGCAGCCACCATGCAGGTTGGTTTAATTATTGTAAAACCACACAGTGGCTGGCCCATTCATAGACTTTCTGTCAAGCTAGGGATTGTTTTGTATTGAATACTGCTTTAGGGAAGACTGAGTTTGAAATTACCTGCCCTGTAATAGTAAACTGGTTGGATTCCCTTTTAGTCCCTGACTGAGACCTTGTCATACGCTCTTTTTTTATTATTATTTTAAACTTTTAACTAGGACAAACTGAAAAACTCCCTGTCTAGCCAAGTCTGTCAGTTGATTTGATACCCAAATTGATATGCAAGAAAGACTATTCAAAGCCTCTGGATCTCAATAAATTGAGGAATTACATTATTCTGAGAAACTCATGCCATGGATGGCAGTCACTGCACAGTCTTGTGAAGGAAAAAAAACTGAACACTTCAATCACTTATCCTAAAGCTATCTCAAGAGAGGTCATTTCACTACCACTGGGAAACAAGGAGCAATTGCTGTCAGATGAACAGAAAGACTGATCAGTAGGGAGCTACTCTGTGGCAATCAAAGTAAAGACCACTAAAGCGAAAAGAAAAAAAAAATATTCTGCTTATTTCTGGAACTGTTGACCAATATGCAGCAGAGGGGCCTTTCTCAAAAGACAATTACTCAGAATATGACAAAATTTTATACTCTAAATTAATTTTGGCATGGAAAATAAACTCTGAGAGAAACTTTCCTTCTCCCTTTATTTGACCAGAAAAAAGTATAGCTGCTGTAGAACTGTCTCCCCTTATGTGTTTTAATATAGTGCTTGGAAGGATACTGCAGCAATAAATTCAATTTGCAATAGGAAATAGATTATCTGTTTCAACAAACAGAATGCAAAACAAATTAAAAACCCTTAAATATTTTTTTTCAAAAGATTTGTCCTAATAATAGAATAGACTTATTTCTTGCTCTAATGAATAGGGTGAAATACTTTCTCCAAGATGTGTGTTGTCACAACATGTGACACTTGTAATGAGTGACATTTTCTCTGGGATTTCTTTTTCCCATGGATGCCATAAAGTGCATCGCATGAATATGAAGTGACATCTTTACTAACATGTGGTACTTACTTATCACCCACAATTCCCAAGTTGATTGTTGGATAGCCATGTTCTTGGATTGTAGCTAGGAGAGTTGAACGGTTACTGTCCCGAATCTTTCCTGGCAAGAGGTCATCCTCAGGATTCAGCAGCTATAAAACCACAAACACTCTCAGTCAGTCTCCTTGGATTACTGTGCTTTACACAGGTGAGAATTTTTTTCTTTGGGCTGGACAAGATATTTTTAGACACATATCATGAAACATATGCATAAAGTGTTTTAGTGAATTTAAATTAATGATATTGAATGTGCTTGTATAGTTCAATCCTCTGTGTTGTTTAGTTTGTTTCTACTGGTTCTGTGTGCAAAATGTTCTTACTCCTTAGAGGTACTTGGCTTCTAATCACAATTAAAACAAAAACTTTTAAGTTTTCACATTATTGTTCCTCTTTAAATGGTTTTAAGAGAACCTCATTGATGTTGTTAACCAGATTTAAATGTATTAATGAACATTATGAAGTTCATTGTCTGCTTACCAAAAAAGATGTCTTTTAAATACAATAATCTGCATTGGATTAATAGACAGAAGCCTTATGCTTAGTTCTTATATTAATTACTGTTTTGGATTAAAAACTTTCTCTCAAGATAGTATATTGTGGCAATTACCTCATATGTATTTTGGAAGCTAAACTACAAAACATACATATGTAAATGTATGTTTTATATGTATTAGACATTCTAATGCAGGACACAAAAGGACAACACAATATTGACAGGAAGTAAATAATAACACTACTAATAAGAATGTATGTCAAAATCCCAGCATTAGGTAGTAAGGTAAGAATAATGAAAAACGGAGCATGGGTAAATTTTATGCTTTGGCTTGCAGCTCTGTTTCTGTGAAGATTTTCACAGGTTGTTTAAGAAACCCACTGTGCGGGGTCTCTTTAACATTTTACGAAAGAGGATGTCCACATCAGTAAAGGACCCTTTAATGACATGTAAGATTCTTCAATCATATGGAAGTTACTAATTAGAAAATCACCATCTGTAATCCTTGTAGCTCTATGGATTTATTCTTCAGTTTGCTGTTTGGTTCCTGCATGCCACACCCTGCTTATGCTATGAAATCTGGCAAAAATCTGTACACCAGATGACAAAATCCAACCTATTAATTAAAAGTTTTGAAAATCTTTCAAAATTGAACATATTCAATCTGTATGAGAATGCAGCTACTGAGCTAAATGTTTGTGTCTGGATTTCAAGAAGTTTGTCTTAAAGGACAGTCAAAACTTCATGCTGTCTTAATATCTCAACCCACATGTTCTTTAGGTTTTGCTCTTCCTATTCTTTCTCTGTCATGCTGCTGGAAGAAATGAGAGGGCACAGTTGCTGGCCTGGGTCAACACACAACATATGTAAAATTAGTAAATTAAGTTTACTAATCTTTTTACTAAAACCTGATTTTCTCTGAAGTAGTTAGAGCAATTATGAAGGTGGTCTGCCATTCTACCAACAGGAGAGTGTTTGGATTTCAGCATGTGCTACTATTAGAATGAATATTGAGGCACAGTTCTGCAGAAGGCATTTGGTAGTACTATTCAGTTTTCAAAGAGAGCTTGTCTGCCACTTCCATTATAGCTATAGAGAAGTGTTGCTTAAAAGAAATTGCTCTTCAGTCATGATTGGCAGCATGAATTACAACCCTGACTACCCCACAGGTTCTCCCTTGCTGGCAGGAGGAAAGCAGCTGGCACATGGTTGGATACATTACCAAAATTTTGGCAAAGATAGTGTGAGACCTGTGAGAAAGCCCCTAAGGGAGAAAACACAAGCAGATGATTATGGGTTGATCTCACAAAAATAGCTCATGTCAGCTTGAGTTACAGTTCAAAAAGTGAATCTGCTCGGGAATAGGGTGAAGTCTCTATCCAAAACAGTGCTTAAAAAACATATCAGACTATAATTCTAAACAAACTTTTCTTACCTCATTCCCTGTTGACATTACTGCAACCACTGGAAACTTGTTAACTTCTACTTCAGTTACTCCAACAGTTGCTAACAGACCAATCTCAGACGGACCCATGTGGGTTCCTTTAGCCAGCACACATTCACCTCTTTTAATGTCATGTCCTATGGGTCTGAAAATTGGGACAGAAAAACAACATGGAAGAGAAACAGAATGAGAATCAAAGTACCTTTCCTTGATTGGTCCTGCTCCAGATAAGGAGTGTCCATGGACACTCCTTAGTCAGACTGTCAAAATGTCAGCACTACTCATGATTTAAAAACTACTTTGAAACTCATCAGCCCTTCTGTTCCTTACAGAGATATTTTAATAAATACAGACCTTATATCTTGGCCTGGCCGAGCTTGCACCAGGATTCGAACCTCTAGTTCTTCAGTGCCCTACAAACACAAGGACATCACAATATGATCAGCTGAGCTATTCAAGTAAGATTAATGTTTAATTTCTCAAAAGTCTAAACAGCTTACAGCACTCATTACTCTGAGACATTATGGTTTAAGCATCATATTCTTCTTCTGATTTGTTTGTCATGGTTGTAACACAATGTGTGCTAAAACTGAACAGCATTTTAAGAAATGCTCTTTATGATGAGCTCACCAGGGGAGGACCAGCACTGAATATGTAGTTTTAGCTTCCTATTTCATTTTCAATGATACCTGAGTTGATACAGCTTTCTTAGGTTACATTTGTTGATCTGGTACACTGAGAGGATTCGTTCTGCTCTTCTCAGGCAACTTGATCTGGTCAAACCATTTCAAAGATGGCACTTGAAAAGGACCATTAGTCTGGCAGACAGCAGGCCACTACATTAGCAGAAAGGTGAAAGAGGCTACGTGCTGCAGCTGTTCCAGGATTTTCATGTAGATTCCTGTAGTGGATACTCCTACTTGAGAGCCTTGGAGGAAGCAGAAAGGGGCTCATTTCTCTTGTTTATTTACTGTGAACAAGAGACAGTGGCCTGAAAAGTCTGATGCATTTCCTTGTTCAGAATGTCAATGGTTTGGTGATTCATTCAATGCCAACAAATGGCATAACAACTATACTGTTGATATTTAATTTTAAGCCCTGCAAATGGGTTATGATATATACACTCAGCTTTGAGAGAGTGCCAGCCTGTCAGCAGCACTAAATCTAAACTTAGATTGGAACAAATGTTGGTTTTACATTATCATGTAGTGCTTCATATTTAAATGCTTCAAAGTTATAAATCAGACACTAATATTACAAGAAAAACAAGGCAGATCAGTGTCAATTGGAATTTTTGCAACAACAGTAATGTTGCATGGGACATGTATCTTTTCTTAAAGGTGATATGGGCCTCAGTTTCTGAGTTCAAACTAAATGCACTAAACTTAAGACCCCGAAGTTAAAACTAATGAATGTGTTACAAGAGATTATGATTCTGTTTACCTACTGTGAAAATTTAAATCCCTGAAAGGAAAAAAAAAAAAAAACTAACAAAAAATTTCTTACTTTATACCAGTATTTTCATATGCTTTTCAGAAACTTGTATTGCAAACACTGTTTCTTTTGTACTTGCTCTTTTTGTATAAGAGGTGATTTTTGCCAGTGAGTGTTCAAATTGGCTGTGCTGGTGCCCAGAATGGCCTTTTGCCCCCTTTTTGCCAGCTGAGGCTCTAAAAGACACTTGAATCTTGCAATAAAAATTTGGGGCAATGGTTAGTCCCAGAATTACTTTATTTTTACCACACTCTGGGGATGATCGTTCAGTCACAAAGACTTGAAATTTCTGCATCTTTGATAACATTCAGAATGGATGGAAGATTTTAAGGGAATCAAGAGGATTGATATTAATATTAATTAAATGTAATCAATGATGATTAATTAAATGTAATCAATGATACATTTAATTAATATAAAAGGCCCTGTTCAGGACTCCTGGATTAGGGGAAATAACTTTAAAAAAAGGCTTTTGAGGACTTCAGCAATCCCAGGTTTAAAAGGCACTGTGGAAAAGTGTGACTATGGACAACATGGTGACAGATTGAAATTGATATCTATGGAACCGTTGGGTTTCCCAGAACGTTTAGGGAGTACAATATAATTCAAGGTGGCTAGAGGTGCTTGCACAGGTATGGCATTATGCTGAGAACACCTTTCCTTTGGTGTGTGTCAGGCAGCATTCTTGCTGAGTATTAATATTTTGAACTATATCTGAGCAGCTTGTTCTGGTGGCTGTGAGCAGTTGGCATCCATGCTGATACACTGATGCTTGGGCTTGATGCAGGACCTAACTCTTGTTTTGGCTGACCACACTGGGCTCCTTTGTCCTACAAGGTGACATAAAAACCCGAAATGAAAAGGGTGTAGACATGTTTCTTATTGAATGTGCCCTTGGCAAGCTGATGAGACTTTTTCTTCCTGATGGATAGATGTAATTCCTTTCAGGCCTATGACTTCTAAGGTCATTTGGGGAATGCTTGCTATGAAATTTAAGTAGTGCTACCACAACTAGAACTCAAGGAATGAGTTCCTTTGAAAACTAATCTCTTTTCAGAAGAATATTTTTCAGAAGATTTAACTTCAGTTAAATCCCAGCCCTGAAGGAGTTCTGAACACCAAAAAGAAAAATATTCTTGAAATATGTAGCCACCCAGACATGAAAAGGAACAGAAAAAAATAACATATTAATAAAATGATACTAATTATTATGAACACGATTTGTAGAGTGGTGGACTCAAAGACAAGCAGAGATTAAAGAGTTCTACCCCATATTTACAGACAGGAAAAAGAAGTTGAAAGTGGCTGACCATTCATGAAAAAATTCAAAGTTTAGGCACACGGCCAAATAAACTGTTCTCACATGAGGAGGAGAACATGCACATAAAAAGTGGAAGGCAGGACAGAGTCATCCAAAGAAGAAGTAGAACAATAAAAGTTACTATGTGTGTTGCTCTGTATCATTATAGTCCTCTCAAGACAAGGTGGGCAATGGCCACAAAAAACTTGCTCAGAAAGGCTAATGGAACAATTAACAAGCAATGAAGGCAATGGTGTATTTTGCAGGAATAATGTATGATTAATAATCTATATATATACATCTGCAACCTCAAAGCAGGATTGGTAATTTCAATTATTTCTCTGATAGGAAGAAGAACAGTCTAGACAGCTTGCTGAGTTAATTAGAGTTCATTAGTAAAAATCTATGCATTTAAGAAGGCGTGAGAAAGGACCCTGAGAGTGGGTTTCAGTGTTTGCAGTCTTTATCGGTTTTCAACACCAGAATTCACCCCAGCTGCAATCACAGTGCTGACACTGAGCTGTGGCAAAGTGGAACAGCTTGTCAGAACAGCAGCAGAGCAAAGGCTGATTTGAGCACAGAACCATACACACAGTTCTTTCCAAAGCTGGACTTGGAAGATGTGTCAATAAGAGATGTATCTCCTTGCCTTGATATCTCTCAGATGACAGCCCTGAAATCACAGCTGGGATTCAGAAGCAAACACAGCAACACAAAGGAAGTCTGAGATGGGCTGTTTGGAATAAAGCTGTCTACAGAGAGATCCTCTGCTTCATAAAAATCACATCTCACTATGTAGAGACAACTGTGCATATGGAATTAGTACTACAGTATTCATATTTTTTCTGTTTTCTGTGTTCATATTTGCATCTGTAAGGTAGTGCACTAGTATGATTTAAAGGTAGGCTGAAAAATCAGTTCAAAAACAGGGTTATTTCTGCATTCTGGAGAAATATTCACCCTATCCATTTCTTGGTTTTCAGAGGTCTTAAATTCAGAAATGTTCTCATTTTAAAGGAGCACAAAGGTCTCTTAAAAATCTTAGTAGTAGTTTAAAAAAATTTGGGAGGCATTTACTTCCCCCATTTAATAACAAAAAGCTTTTTTTCCTAAATAGATTCATTGGAAGGTATTTGTACCAGATGTATTCTCCAAAATCCACCAAATTCAGCTTTGCTGAAACAAGACCAACTCTGATAATACAGAACCTTCTTCATATCACAATTAAACAGAACCCAATTCATTCCATGGATTTTGTGGCAGTTAAAACAGTTCACTTTCCCACAGAAAATAATATTCAGCTTTAATTACATCAGCAGTAGTTCAATGTATTATTCTGAGATCAACATATAATTTAAGAAAACATTTCCCCTTATTTGGTGAGATTTTCACTAGCCTGTATTTTAAAATGTGAATACAGTAGGCATTCAAATTGGACTGCAGGCATGGATTTCCAGGAGGCATTTGCCTTTCACTCAAATCATGCTCCCAAGCATTTTAGAGACAGCATTCAACAATTTCGATGGAAAATCAGTCAGAACAGGAAAGTCTGTGGTACTGTTATCACAGCCTGAAAAAGTGAGAATTGCTACTAGGAACTGATGCAAAAATCCTCAAACTTCTGAGAGTACTGAAGAGCTTTTCTGTATGACTGCCTTTCATATTTACAGGATTGTATCATGTACCATTTACTGCTGCACACAAAAGAAAAAGGAGTTTTTTAACTTGTGACTCACATCATCTGATTCCCTGATGAGCTCTGTATCTTCCACTTGCACCACAGCATCAGCACCACATGGAATTGGAGCACCGGTTGTGACACGCATTACCTGACCAGGCATCACAGTCTGAGTTGGCTGAAAAATAAAAAAAACCAGAAAGTAATCTACTTTAAAAAAAAAACAACGTAATTAAAACCACTTGAAATTCATCTGAAAGACCAGAATTCTTATTTGCAGCATGACTCTTACTATACTGTGAGCAGTATCAACAGGTACAATAAACTCCAATTCACACCTGGCTTTATTTATGTGGTCACATATTAGGTGGCTTCAGTTTTTACACCTTTTATTTCTATCACATGAACAACTTCCAGAAGAAGAAATACACAGAAAAAATACTCAGCCACAGAAAAATAACTGGCTCAGAAATTTAACTGTTAGATGGTGACCTTCTGGGAAGTTCTATGAGCAAAAATCTAGCAGTTCTCGGTAGATAAATATTTTTGCAGAGCCCTCTGGTCGCCAGGGTGGAAATTGCTTTGCTTTGTTTGGCTATTTGGAAAACCACCATATAATAGTAATGTAACCAACTGTTTAATTTGTAACCAGATTTCCTAATACTGAGAGACAGCTCAATACTGCTTCACAGAGAACACCTTTGTGAGGGTCAATTTAGAATAACCTAAAATTGATAGTATTCTACAATTCTATAATGTACAGAACATTAAGAAGTTTCAGCAGAAGCAATACAAAGAATAGAAAAATATCAGAACAATATGATAAAAGGTATTATATGGTTTTAATAACATTTCTATTTTAATAAACATTTGTCAAAATCCAGGGTAAAACTGTAATTTGACCACTACTACTTAAGAAATAAATAAGTAAAAAAATCTCCTAAAAAAAAAAAGCTGATGTGATGACTGAGATTTCATTGCTGGCTCCCCCTGGCACTGCAGAAAGCCTGGCTTATTTAGGTTTCACTGTTTTTAGTGAACATGTGCTACACACAGACCTATGCAACTGTGTACACATTCTGTACGTGTCACACATATAATTCATGTGCAGATTGCCTCTATATTCCATATGCAGAGCTGGAATGCATCCAGGACTTCTCAAAGTGTAATTAGCACATAATTGGCAGCAACCCACAGGCTGCAGGCAGGGCTGCCCAGGACTGTTACCTGCTCCTGCCCAGCAGGCACTGACTCCATGACTTCTGTCAGGAGGCTGATGGACACCACCAAACTCTAGACCAGTGGCCAACACTTCAGCTGCATAAAGCTGTTTTTCCCTTGCCCATTCTTCTAGTCCACTTCAGCACTGTCTAACCTCTGAAAGATGAGTTTTACCTTGAAATGTGTGCATTTCACACATTTGGGACAGAAGTCCTAGGAAGAGGAATGGTTTTTATCTGGCTTACCACAGTATCACAGCGACCTTCGTATCCCAAGGAACCACTGAACCTGGAACTGACTGCATCTTGACCCTTTTATACAGGTAATGGGAATCTAATACCCTTGGAGAAGAACATACATAAAATTCACACTTGCCATATGTCATGGTTAGTGTCTTTTTAAGGCAAGATTCATGCTACCCTAAAGTAGGTATCTAAACCAGATGACATTAAAAAAAAACAAACTTTTAAGAAAGTGGCATTTATTCCTCACCACAGACTCAAGGAGTTGTGGATGGATAGCAGAGATACTCCCATTTAAACTACTGATGTTTAAAAAGGAAGAGTAATGTTATCTAGTGTGTAATTTCAATTTTTATGAAAAGAAATGTTACAAAAGGCAAAGCTTACGCCTTGGATTATGTATTTTGCATACCATTGTAGATATATTCTAAAGGTACATTATAAATAAGTAATACTGTTTTGAACTTACTAAGTATTGCTGACTTAAACAACAGTTTTCAGAGGAAAAATGTATTGCACAAAAAATTTCTCTGATTTAAAAAGCACAACAAAGAATACAAAATGTCTACTACTGCCACAAATCAGAGCCTATGGTGATAAAATGTGCTGTAACTAACCATGTTTTTAGAGTTTATTGTTAGATGAGTTAATTTTTTGAGATGCAGTGATGTGATACATTTAAACAATTTTATGAGACAATTGCTTTTAGAACTGATTATGCTGCTCCTATATTTAATTCCCTTTTTGTCTGCTGAGAATTTGATCAGATTAACTTTATGAACAAAAGTCAACCATCAGATTTATTTGTGAATCTCCAGGGCTGTGCTCCTCTGTGATAGAGACTATGAAGATAAAGAAATAATTGCTTCTCAGAAAACATATTAATGTGCAAAAATTTCACAGAAGCTCCTCTAAAGGTATTTGAGATCTCATTTTTACCTGCAATGGGGCAATACTGGTTTCTGTCCTTTGCCTTCATTACTAATCTACTCAATTTTAGTCACTGAACAAACCCCAGAAATAATCTCCTAAGCATAACTCCTATCTCAGCCATTTTCTCCTGCACAGGATTACACCCCTCCTGTGATTTAGAATCATTCATGCTCCTTTTTGTAAAAAGGCACAAGTTAATTGAGCAGTGGAAAATGTCTGCTTTTCATCCTATATTGTAGCTGGTCAGTTGTAGTGCCTCTTACAAAAACCTTTAGGAAGTCCTGCAGGAAATGCTATGGCCTGACTATTTAAGTCTACAGAGGAAAACCATTTTTCCATGGCTGAGTGGAATGCGTATGGCTTGTGACCAGTCATCTCAAGTGTGCCCTGACCTTCCCAAAGCAGGGTAGTGTCTGAAAGCTTTCCTTGGTATAAAAAAAATGGTTACCATAAACATGACCATTTGGAGATGGAAATCCAAAAATACACAAATTAAAAATTGATTCAGAAATATCCAGCTTGGCTGTATGGCCTCCCTGCAATCCTCAGTCCCATCTTCTTCCTTGCTACTACCATTTACATAACCTTTTTCCCCACAGGAGGAGCCAAATCTAAATCTATTTTGAACTCCCTGCTGTGAATCATTCTGTTAATTGGTCTGTAACATGAAAAGCAGAATGTTGCTGCTGAGAGTGACTGAAGGGTGAAATGAGACTGAGGAGCCTTCCAAGGCTATAAATAATTTCTTGGGAAGGAGATGAACCTGAAGATGTGTTTGCCCCAGAAAAAAACTTTGACCAATTATTCTGAGGTCAACAGCCTTGTTTTTCTAAATTGCCACTGGTATTTTCAGAAACAGTCTCTCTTTGCATGCCTCCCTCCTACCCAATTTTTGTTCCTTGCCAGAGAGCCTTCCTATTCCCCGTAATCTGGGAGGACAGACTGTCCCTGTAGAGAGATATTTGTGAGCTCTTGAACTTTGTAGGAGGGAAGCAGCTTCCATTTGCCCTTTTATCTTTTGTATAAACCTGCTGAACTGATTAGGACACTGAAACACTTCAGACTTCTAATGAGAAGTACTCCCCATTAGAGACAACTTCAACAGCACTGCTTTTAAGCAAGACTGTGCTGTGATATTTAACTAGCAAAATGATAATATTGATGACAGGGGAATATTGAAAGAAGTGATAATCCAGAGAGTTGCTCTGCTGATTCTTGCTATCTTAAAGTGATCATAAAAAGGGTAGCAAAAATAGTTGTCAGCCTTTTGGATTCTGCACCAATGCTTGAAAACAAAGTCAGGAGGGCTAAAAATTCAAGGCAAGTTAAAAAACTGCTGAATTAATTTGCTTTTGTTTTTTTAGGATTTAAAGTAATTTTACATATTTTGCACAACAGATCCATTTATTTAAGTTCACATGAATATCAGTACTGAGAAGGTGTCTATCATACCAAAGTATAATTCATGATGATGGATGGGACCTAAAACAAAAATAATTTTCACAGTTCTTCCTGTCTATTATAATTAGCCAAATTAAAGGCCTATTACACATTTAGAGGAAGTTCAAGTCCAATAAAAAAAAAAAACAACTGAATAATCCTGCAACTGGTAATATTTCTAGTACCTGATACAACTTTTGAAATATGTCAATTTTACTTGGGCATTTTTGTTTAGCAATCAAAATGGACACACTAAAATCCTTGTTAAAATCGATCAATTCTTTGTACTTATCCCTTTCTCCATCACTGCACATACAATATACAGAATTACAAACCAGGCCTTCAAATAGCTGGAGAAACATTTTGGATTAACTCATGCTCTCCTGAACCCAGCTGGTAGGTATGATTAAATGGACAGAATAACAGTAGCTGAACAAAACTGATTTTTTTCCCCTTTACTCCAGTATTAGTACAGAAATTCCATAAAATATGCTCTTGAATTTGAGAGCAAATCACAAAACATGCCTATCATGAATATTTATAGATCACAGCAGGTCACAAATGGGTCATGCTTCAAGTTGCTATTAAAATCAATCCATGTATCTGCTAAGGTGCACAAACACTCTTCTCACAAACAGGACTCAAATGAGGCCGCTACCAGGCATCCTCAAGATTGTTCTGATTGTTACCTATCTTTAAAAGCTTCATATAAAATTTCTACACTTCATTTTGCAGGTATCAGTGTGAAAAATGGAAGCATCTGTCAGCAAGAGGGGGTTAAATCATTCTTTTCTCTGCTTATGAATTGCTGCACCACTAGAAGTCTCATGTCCTTAAACATTGTACCAGGGCAGAACGTTACTCCTATCAGACATGTCAGCACAATGCTCTGAAGTATTCTGGGATATCCTTGTTAGTTCCTTATGTAACTGTACCACCTCACTTTCTGAAATCATGTCCCAAGGCACATAGCGGGAGGGTCAGTACAGCTGTGTCCTACTTCACACCACATCCAAGACTACTGAATTTTGGAGCACTAGCAAGGCTTGCAAAAAATACAAAGCAAAACCTTAGAGAAGAAAAAACATTGAAAAAAGAGCAAAGAAATTGTGCTCACCTGCTCACCAGCCTGGGATTCCCCTATGATGAATCGATCTCCTGGGCCATCAGCAGCTGTTAAGAGGGACAACACAAATGGTAAATGCTGAACCAAAACAAATGATGGCATTTTAAATCAGGAACAGGAGAAGAGCAAAGATGATCTAATGTTTAATTTCTCCAGCATTAGGATGACTAAGGTTATAGAAGTTCTGCAAACATTTTACCTTTTAGGTCCGTTTAAGATGCGTTCATCATTTTGAAAAACACAAGTCCTAGAGAACTGAGTATTTTAAACTGAAAATTTCTGGCCAGTATGAGGTAATGTAACCAAAGACTAAGAGGAATTACATTAATAACAACGATTTAAGGGTGTTCATGACAGTATTGCCATACTGAAAATTAGGAGTCAGAGATCACTGATTTAACAGGTCTTCACGATTTCCAGTTTAGCAAATCTGCATTTTACAGGGACAACGAAGGCACAATTACTAATGACATTTAAGCTCCTGTCTGCCTCAAAGGTCTTTCAGCAAGTGGCATTAGTGATATTACAGGTTTTACCATGGTGTAAAGCATGTATGAAGCACAAGCAACTCTGCCTTTCCAAGCACAGCAGTCATGCTGCCAAGAGTGCTCAAACACACTAGGCTCAAATGATCACATTTAAATACTTCTTCTTCTAAATCTGTAGCTGTCAAAAGTTGGATTTCCTAGAGATGAAGTCTAATCAGTGACAATCTTTATCTTAATAACTTTTGTTTCACTTCAGGAGCCCTCAATACACACCTAGGTAACCTTGTATCAAGAAGTGCTTTTAGCAAGGATGCCCATTTAGTCTATAATGATTTATCACAGTTTTACTCGTGCATTGGCTGCAGCTTTACAGATCATTATCTATGGTACTCAGTCATGTTTGAAGACTAATAATTAACTTAGCTTAAAAAGCCTATCAAACAGATTAATCTATGAGCTTTAGAGCAAACTCTAAAATAAAAAAGTAGAAAAGGACTCTTAAACTAGATATTCTTGAATAATGCATGTAATACTACAGTTGCCAGACCTTCACTGAAAAAAATGCTCTTGGTTGATCCAGCAAAAGAAGAGAAAGAAATCCCTAATAGCGAAATTATTTTAAACCTAATAAAATGCTACTGAATTACATTTTATTCCCCCACTAATAATAATATGGAGACAAAGTTTATAGATGATGCACAACTGATATAAAATGAGAAGGGGTTTGGGCAGACACGTTATGCCAGTGAAAGCTAATCCTTAATTTTTTTGTAGGAAGTATCCATTAATGTAGTCAATATTATCACTGCCTAAAAGCTTTTGTTTTTCTCATATCCTAAGGTTCACAAGAACAATAAGAACAGAACAAACCAGAATAGACTAGAACTGCCTGATCAATTCAGGGCTATCCAAAATGTAAAGCAAATTATTAAAGGCATTCTCCAAATGCCTTTGACGCACAGACAGGCTCGGGGCATCAACCCACTCTCTCTAGGAAGTCTTTTCCAGTGTCTGCCCACCCACCTGGTAAAGAAACATTTCCTAATGTCAAACCTCAACCTTCCCTGTCACAGCTTTGAACCATTCCCACACATAACGTCACTGGACACCCCGAGCCCTTCCCCTCTGCAGGGAGCTGCAGAGAGCCATGAGGTCTCCTCTCAACCTCCTTTTCTTCAAACAAGACAAACCCAAAGTCCTCAGCTGCCCCTCACAGGACGTTCCTTCCAGCCCTTTCAGCAGCTTTAGTGTCCTTCTCTGGACGCATTCAAATATCTCAGTGTTACTCTGCTTGAATCCACCACCAAAATTAGGGTTTGTGTACAGGCTCTGACAGAAGCTGCTGAAGAGGGCGTTCACTCTGCTCATTCTGCTTGTTTACTGAGATTGTACTCGTGCTTTGCCTTATCCTGCAGCAAGCAGGTTGCAAGACAGCATTGGCTTGATCCCAAGGCCCTTGTCACTCAGCATTCTACTCAGAGCTCACTCTCTTAGCTTTTCCCAGTGCTACATTACCTGTATTTCTCTGGCTACATATGCACTCCCTTGCTGCTATTACTAGTCATTTCGGTCTGCCTGTCTCTCACACACATTTATCTTGTGGACCTGAAATTTTATTTTTATATCAGATCTATGGGGAAGCTACTGGATTACATCCGATGCCTGGGTCTGCAGCCAGTCTATTTCATGGGCAGTTGCCTTCCATGGTTTCAGCTGCCAGTAAAAAAAAAAAGGTATTTTAATGTCCCTAGAAGAAACCTGGGTATTGTGTACAAATTTCAACATGGTATCTTAATGATTCAACCACTATCACAATTAAATCACTACTAATATGATGTTCAGTTCTGTATATTTTAAATTTTCTTCATAAATATATCAGGTGAGCATCATTATTATTACTTTGCAAAGGGAAAATCTGATGCACAGAGAAGAAATTAGCTCAAAAAGATATAGTACCTAAGGGTCATACTTGAGAAACCATATTTACTGCTTTAAATGAGTAAAATCATACAACTTATTTTATTTATATATGGCAGCTACAATATTTTTAAAGAATCTCTTCTTTTGAGGTGTCTCCATAACGGAACATTCTGGTAAGTTTTTTGAAAATTCTCTGATGAAATCACTATCTGTAACAGTTCAACAAAGTAATAGATATATCAGCCTCATTAAATCTCCAACAGAGGAACAGAAGATGAATCTGTAATTCAGAAACAGATGTCCTGCTATTCTCCTGAATTTTAAACGTTTCCAAGAAATGCAGAGCAACAGAGGTGCACATTTTGGAGCACAGGTGGATGTGCATTTGCTCGTGTACACACGTATCCACTTGAAACATGTGAACTCGGCTTTATGGCCTTCCTGCATTTTATATAACTGTGACCTCAGCAATGATCCGTATCAAATCTAAACCAAAATAACCCCTGCTGGATCCAAAACAGGTGAATTAACACATTATAAAGCAGCAGACACTCTACTTCATGTCCACAAAATGAGTATTTACCTCTGACAGCGTAACCGTCTTTTACTGATGCTGGAAATGGTGGCAGATTATCTTTTGCATAAACATCTTGAGCAAGGACTCGCCCCATTCCATCTAGAAAAAAGAGAAAAGACCATGCTCTGTGTCATTACAGTGAGTGAAAGGGGGAAACAAACTCTGCCCTCCAATAGGTGAAATGTATATGTATGGGACACATAGATCTTCCAAGCATTTGATTTTTTGGCTCTACTTACAGGAGAAAAGACTGGAGTCTGAAAGTAATGATAAAGGATTTGTTTAAGTCTGTGCTTCTGGTTGGGGTGAAATTGTTGACAGTAGATTTGAATGTAAAGTATCCAAACCCAAAGGTGATAGGTCGTATTAAGGACCAGACAAGTATTTGTTTCTTCAGGACAAGTTTTTCCCCTAAGATCTCTTAAATACATGGATTTTCTTTCTTTTCCTTTATTTGAACTTTTATTAAATTTATTTTTTAAAAACTTGTAAAATGACATTTCAGAAGTGAATCCTGTGCACAAAAGATGAGAGGTGATGAATTGAGAACAGTAACGATGGACCAGTTTTTATAAACTGACAAAGAAGTTTTGCAATAGATTAGCTACACCTAATTGCTGAGAGCATTTCTGCTTAATGGAGGGTGCATGCACATAAGTGTCAGAATTATTTATATAAATTTACACTGTTATAGTTCTAAATATTTTAATAGCTGTTTCAAACATACTCTTTCTGTTCACTTAGCAACTATGACTGATGAGCTGTAATTTGGCTCAGCCTTCCTGTACTGACATGAATTACTTCACCCTCACTCAAGTGGCTGGTACTTATATGGCACCAGCAAGAGCTCTATTTTTTCGTATGAGACGGAACAGAGTGGAAAATATGTAACTTGCCCCTTGATACAGTGTGAGAGAGAAAGCAGATTTATTACATGTGTGATTAGATGAGTCTGGCTTGATTCCAGTATGTCTAAGTGGAAGAAGGGAAGCCCTGCTCATAATAGAGGCCCCTGTTCCTAGGGTGCACTGTGGCACAGGAAGGCAAAATCCAGCTGAAGGTATGATGGACTGAGAGGATGCATGATTATTTCTGCCAGAAGAATTAGCTAGGATATGTGCTTTAGAGACTGTGATCTTTGAGACATGCAAAAAAGAGAAGTGCATAAAGTGTGTTTCTTATTCTACAGACACGGAATTCAGCGTGGCTCTGGATTCACTGGGAAGGCAGAAGAGCTAGTGCTGCACACTAAATGGACAGATTTTGTTAAAAAGTGCACCTACTTGTTTTGAAAACGTTCAGCTCCAGTGAAGTGGTATTATAATGAAGATTATATTTTACTTACTAACACAAAGAGATTTAGTTAGCAATTAATTATCGTAACTATACCATCATTGTACTCACATCCACATATATCAGCTTTCAGCCTGAAGTTACTATTTGTGCTGCATTGCTGAAATAAGTATTGCCATAAAAATGCTGCTGAAACCCATTAAAGCAACTAGAAAAGCACTTTTGCAATGGCCATTAATTCACTTGTGCAAACCTGGGTGTCAGTGCCTGCGATACACAATACAGAAGTTACTAGAAAGCTCACAAAAAGCTTGTACACTTATACTGAATAAAAGGATGCAGACACAGACATTTAAATTATAGCACAGAAAAGGCAGCTATCAAATGCCTAGTAAAAACACCCTTTGTTCATAGATGCACACAAAAGTGATACTTCTAATTTTAGCAGTCATGTTGTGCCTTCATTTTGCTTCTTGTCTGCATGCAAAATCACACCAATTAGAGCAAAGTTGAACAGTATGTTCTCGGCATACTGCCATGCAGTATTTGAAAGGAATAAATGGCTAGCCAGTAATAGGAATGAGTTTCATTACAAGAAAAAAAATCTAAGAATTATTTGCTGAAGCAGCCTTAGGCATTTAAAATGAAACAAGTCAGCAACTAGAGGACAATCTTGAGTACCTCAGTACTCTCTTTTATTTAAGAAATTATTCTAAAAATATATTTTTGATTAATTGTAATTCAGAAAGATGTTCTGGATTATTTTAAAGTCATCAAACTTCCCCTTGTGATGCCCATAGCTTTCTGACACAAAATGGAGAATTACATTAAAGTCACTTTTCAAACGTGTGTATCTGCTAAGCTTAGGTGGTGAAACTGGTACAGTTCTGTGAAGAACTTTGATTTCTCTGGGGCACAGCAATAAGACAGCTCTTGTACTAGGAGGTGATGGATTGTGTAAATACTGCCCTGGTATCACTTCAGTGTGATACGAAAAGTCAATGTTATCAAAACAATCAGTGAGGCTCTTGGACTAGACCTGAATAAATATGCTGTTCTCTGGCTTAAGCCTATAAATTAGATTGTTTCTGCACTATAATTTTATTATCAATTAAACTTCTGCCTCTTCTTAGTTTCAGAAGAGTAATCATAATCATGTTGTCTAAAAACTTAACCTTTTATGCCCACAGAGCTATATTCAGGTAACTGCATTTATTTGGAATAAAAGGCTAATTGGGGGCTTCATACCAGATATTGATGATGGCAGCTGGGAAATATGCTTCAGGTGCCTTTGGTGTATGACACTTCTGTGAAATGGTTTAGGACTGTCCATTTATTTTTAAATGTGAAAGAGGTTAATTGATCAATACAGCCACTGAGCAACACACCAGCATGAAAGCCATGTTTCAAAAGATAACTTTAATAATCCTCTCCCTTATGTTTGGAGAGAACAGATAGATCTGTGCGACTACAGCATTCTTTGTCTTCATCAAGAATAAAATCAGGACTTAACTGGGTGTTTGTACAGAATAACATTCAGTAGCTTTATTTATGAGGATGAAGGCTATGAAATATGTTTAGTAGTGTAAGTAAGTCAGGTTGAATTAATTAGGCAACTAGTACTCCTAGAATTTTACACATTCCACTTTCCTTGGGGAGAAACTGTACTCCTGAAAGATAGTTTCCAGAAGCTCAGTGTTAATTCAAGACACAAAATCACACAGGAAACACACAGAGCACAATAGTGCTTTTCTCAATACAGTTCCAGACCACCAGAACTACATTTTTATTATTTTCTGAAATTAGATGTATATGAACAGAAAAAGAAATGAACCTGTAACTAAATGAAAAACTGGTTCTTAATTAATTGCATTCTTCAAAATTAACATATTTTATCAAACATGTATGTGCGCACACACACACACATAATATACCTAAACAAAATAATTCTACGTATTTGTCATAACATTATGGTGGATCACATAAGAACTTCTGAAAATGCATTTCCATCTCGAGATTTGTATCTGTAGATTAACAGAACTGAATGTGCAGTATCACAGACCCAGACATCCTTTAGGCTGTCTCTTATAGGCTCAATCCCAAAATTTCATACTATATACTTGGAAATCTTACAGTGCTAAAAGAAGTGCATACTACTTGAAAAAATAATTGCAAGACAAAATTTTGCACTATAGTGCAAAAATATGAAGTAATTGTTGGTACAATTATATGAATATTAAGTCAAGAATCTGTCTCTGAACCTACTAATGCTACCATCAATCTAAGGCTTGTGCTTTGGGTGAGAGGGAAGAGGGTCAAAACTAAAGTGACTCGGCAGATTCAGCTTATTATTTTTGAAAGAATATGAGTGCCAGGAATAACAATACATATATTCTGGAATTAGAATCAAAACTTCTTTTATGCAAAGAAGAATAATAATCCTACAGTACCTTAACTGTATCTGACATACCAAAATAAATATATAATGCACTTATTTTTCAGGAAGGCAGATTTCAGTCTTTTATCCTTTATTTTAGGAGTTCAGTGTTGCATACATAGCATTTATTTGGACTAAATGTACCCAACACCACAGCTCATCACACTGTTCATAAAGGGCTGTCTCAGTGAAGACATTTAACTGACAGCCACCCAAAAAGGCCCAATAGTTAGGCTCAGGCATTTATGCCTTAATGCCTTCTTCTAATCTGCACACCATTATGAAAGGGTGTATTATGCATATTCCTTGCTGATCCAGTATTGGTACTGTTCTGAATGCATAGGATACGGAACATTTTCTCAGAAATCCTGCTGCCAAGGCACAGGGAGCACCGAACCCTGCTTGGAGTCACTAAATGCACAGGTATAATACTAAATACTAAATCAGTGTGTCAATATGAAGACACCTTATCGCTGTCCCTGGTGGTGACCGGCTGGGCACGGCTGTGACCTTCTGAGAGCGTCTCCCCAGCCTGGGGCAGCAGGACCTGCGGGGAGCTCACACTCACAGTACCCAGCACACACAGCCCGGGGGAGAAGCGATCCCAGCGGCACAAGGAGCACACAGGGGGCTCTGTGCGGGTTCCAGGTCCGGTTTACTCCGCAGCCTGGAGGGTCCAGGGACAAAGACCCCAAAAAGGCGGAACCCGGCCCTTAATGGGGTGGTGTTTCCAACAACCAATAGGGAGCGGGCTGGGGCGGTACAAGGCTGATGGATGGGCTGGGGAACCAATGAGGAGGGGCAGGAGGAGGGACCAAGGAGAAGGGGCCAATGGGGCATCGAGCTGGGGAGAACATTCCAGAGAAATTCCAGATAAGGACAAAAGGGGCGGGAAGGCCAAGGGGCCAACTGGGAGAATGGAATGAAAATAAATGTATATAAGGCCTTGGGGTGTCTTGGGGAAGAACTTTGGATCACCCAAACTGTGGAGGATATCACAGCCCTAGGGGCTGTGTTACCAGTAGGCCCTTTCAGAATCCTGGTCAGAGGCCCACTGGCCTCCACAGCTTCTGGTAGCACAAAGATTTGGCAAAGAGCATGAAAACTTTGACCTTCCAAGCCAGAAGGCAGAATATTCCATTCAGAAGCCATTCATTTTCTCTCTGCCGTCTGTAGCCCACCAATGTCCTAAATGTTTTTGCCTCTTGAGGTTTATAGTTCCACAATCCCTTCGCTCACCACCTTACTTTTGGACAATCTGGAAGAATCCCTGGAAGAGGTTTCTGCTTCCCTACCTACTTTAGGTTTACTTGTCAGCATATTTCCTGTCATGGTTTTGTTATGAGCCAAGAACATTCTCCCACATAATGCCGAGACTTGATGTAAGGAATAGCAGAAACAAGGGAAGAATCTAATAGGCATTATGAACACAGTATTTGAGGAAGGAGGATAGTTTAGCTGAATAAACATGAGAGGTGCCTTGCTAATTCATTTTAGGGCCAGAAAATCACTTAATCTATCCCTACTTATTAATGAGTATACATAGAAAATCTAATATTTTGCTCACTATTTGGTGCTTTTGAAGACAACCTCACTGTATAAATCAACCCCCGTTACTCTTTAATTACAAAGTTTCAATAGATCAAACATTAAAAGGATGTAATTTCAGAAAATGATCACATGTAGTGGCAAATAGAAAAGGAATTGTATTATGAGCAGAGGAAAATTCTGGAATGACTAGTAGGCTAACTAGTAGAAACTGGAAAAAGAAACTGAGCTGAACTGTTAATGATATAGACATAGAAAAAAGTGATCTGGAATCAATAATCACTCTGCTTTGATCATTAATCTCAGATTGGAAAGGGGCTTAGTGAGAACCTTCCACAGTAAGACAACAGAAGGAACCAACACAATACAAATTAGATACTTGGCATCTACATAACTCCAGTGTTACCCACTGAGGCGCACTGAGGTTGAGTGTAATATGTTTGCTGCATATAATACAAACAGAAAGAAAATTCACATATTTTATTAGTGTTCCAATTTTATTAGTGTTCCAATACAGACTCCTTCAGGGAGTACCACTGAGTTCCATTTTTGTAATTTTGAAAGATTTTCCCTGTTACTGGTGTTTCCTAAAGCAGTTTCTCCTGGAAAAAGCACTGTTTCAGACACCTCGCAACATTAATAAAAGAGCGAGAAGGTTGCCAAATAGGGAAATAATCGCCCTCATGCTCACAAAGAATTCAACTTGAAATACCTCTGTAATTGATGATTTCTGTTCCAAGCACTGGGGTCATCTCCAGAACTGTGATGAAGGCCTTGTCCATAGATGTCAATGGGAATGGAGACATGCGATGTCTTCTTGCTACCTTGGTAATGTCAACAGCACTGTGACCTGCAATGAGAAAGAACAAGTTTATGTGTGTTACACTGAGCAGACTCGTGTAGTGATGTTCATTTAAACAATTTTCCTGAAAGTAATCTGGCACTTCGGAGCAAATTAAATTCGTTAGTTATCACTATTGAGCTTTCATGTCAGACACTGGGAAGACATTGTATTCAACTAGAATCAAGAGAGTGTATATCCTTAGTTATAATAAAGAGCACACTGAAATCTTGATGAGCATGAGAAGATTGGTTAATTTAAAACAGAAGCCCTTCCAGGTGATACAGTATTTTACAGTGAGGATGATAATCTGAGACTAAATCAGTTCTATGACCTTGGGACAATTCACTCCATTCTGTTCTGCACAAAAACATCTCAACATGCTCTTTGCCGTGCACAGATAAAGTACAACAATGAGCACTGTGCCAGTGAGCCTCCAATCCAAGAGTGAGATGGGGGTCAAAAGGTTTGAAAGGAAGACAGAGAGAAGACACTGAAATCTCTGGGCAGTCAAGCCAGCAGACAGTGAGTGTCTCCAGCTTGTAGGCATCCTACCCATTGTCAAGATTTTGTCATCACCATAACAAAGTGATGTTTAAATGTATGATGAAAGTGAAGGCAGTAGGACAACTTAAGGAAAGTTTACTTTTTTTAAGTGTGAGGCACAGACAGGGAGAAAATATGACAGAAGTTGTCTGACAATGAAGCCAACAGCATGTTTGATTTCATGATACTTACTGAGAGATTAAACAATGGGACAAGAAGCTTTGGAGGATTTTGAAAGTGAAGATAAGCAACCGAAGAGAGAACTATTGCAGGAATACATAAACAAGAGTAACAGATACAAACCAAAAGATTAAGACAATTACAATTGCAGAGTATCTTGAAAGGATTTACCTAGAACAAGAAGGTATTTATGGGAGCCAAAGTGGATGATGTTCTAGAAATGATATGTAATGATATTCCTAAGTAACATAAATTAGAATACAGCAGGCATTAACAAATAATAGAAACTAATTTTTAATGACATGATTTTACTTTGTAGTCTCTACGTAAATATCTCATTTGTTGTTGCACATGCCTTCAGATTCTGGAAAAAAACAGATTATTGCTTCAAGTATAGTCTTCTAATAAAAAGCAAGGAAAAAATAGCACAACAATCCCACTAAGTCTAAGTCCTTCCTTCAGAAGAAGATATTTCTTAATTAATCTATATATACAATACTTGTTCAGCACTAACACATGCTTGCCTTTTTATGTGAGAGATTGTTCACAAGTATTTTTTGCTATAACACAGGATCTATCTTTCAGAGGAAGCAGAGACAAGTAAAACTGCCCACGAAATTCTTCAAGGAATCATTTTGGAAGAAATTATTTGAACAATCGCTTTGTACGTAGTTAGAAGATAACATGATGAAAAAAGCAGGCTCTGTGAATTTGTCAAGCACAAATAGTTTTTAATTGACTTAGTTCCTTTCCTTAAGATAGCAGTTGGCATTCTGAGGAAGAAAGAAACAGCTGATGAGACATTTTCTAATTATATTAAGACTTTGCGCACTTTAAATCTAACTTTCTCATAAGAAAATTAAACTATTGTAAGAGAAAAGTGTAACTAATACTGCATTCCTGGTTTTAACAACAGGGATCTCCCTAGCAAGCTTGCATTTCCAGTTATCAAGCCTGTTTTTTGTTAACAACATCATTAAAGAGGAAAAGGAAAGCATTTGTGAAATACAGTCCAACTTCCCACACCCGCCTCTGCATAGAGAAAGAAACCCTGCTTTAGCAGCACTTTAATTCCTGCAGGCCCAGCAGACTCCACACAATATATGCTAAAAACATTTTCCTGATGTTTCGTTATAAGTTGGAAAATATGAAAGAAGATGCAAAGAAAAAATATGTCCCAGCAATGAAAGCCGAGGGAATTGTGTGGCAGTGAACAACCTTTATGCTATTGCCACTAAGTGCTTTTACCACTACTAGTTCTACTACTTAGAACTACTGTTAGCTGCTTCAGAAACACACATTTCACATCTTTAACCCATAAAAAGTGATGGAGTTCACAGGTTTTGAATGCTTTGAATGGTCCCCAGAGAGCAACCTTCAGATTCACAAGTCTGTCTCTAATGCATGCCATTTGCTTAAGTCAAAGGTTCTGTTAAAATCTTCTGAGAAATGCATTCTCCAACACAGATTTAAAAAAAAAATAGATAAAACTCCCTAATCTCTGACATCTTTTTTCCAACAGCAAAAGTAACACTCATTATTTCTGCAAGAAAAGCCAAGAAAATAGAGCCCTTTTAGGTTTAACACTAGCATGATAACCTTAATAAAGAAAAGAAGAAAGATGTTGGTGTTACTGTAAATCATTCTCACTCCTCTTTCTCCCTACAAACAAATGGTAACTCTTCTATTTGAGGAATCCCACATCTAAATAGACCCAGAGACAAACAAATGATTTTTCAAAATTCTAAAATTACTAAATGGTACTTTAATTACAAGCAAGTGACATTAAACAACTACTGAAACGTTACCAAGTTATCTTTCACTAATGTGAAATGTCAGATAGCTCTAAAAATAACTACTTAAATTAAGCTGCATTTTGTATGACAAAATAATCCTCTAGCTTTGAAGCAGCTAATTCAATTGGTTGCATAAGGTAGAAGATTCTTGACAGCCTTCTCTTTTACCACCAAAACAGCTTCCTATTCCTGTCATTATACATATATATATATATACACATACATATGGTGGATCAAATTTTAGACTAGAAAAAATTCCCACAACACAGAGAAAAAGAAGTGTGCAAATTAAGCTACACATGATTTGGATCAAATGTGAATTCTTAACCTTTGCAATTTTTTTTTTGTTTGGTTCTGTGTAATCCAACATTCAAATTCATGTTCAAGTATGAAAATAAAAATAATGTATATTCAAGTTGAGAATTTCCATTTTCATTGTCTTTGAGTGTTAATTCTTGCCCTTAAAACCTGCACACATGCTGATTCACGACAGAACATCACAAACAACACAGACCTCCATGTCATTAGAAAAACAACTTGGAAGGTTAAAATAAAAGGTGACTCCATTAATACATGAGCACTAGGAGCTATTTACAGTTTTTCCTTTGGACTGGATTTCACTGTCCTAAGTTATTAAACTTCTTCTGCAAATCCACTTAGTCCCACCTCTCATCTGACTATCACTTGCTGTCTTCTGAGCAGTCTCAGTTTCTCAATAGAGGTAAGAAGTTTCTGTACTTACTTGCTCTGAGGATGTTCTCCTTGCTGCTGCACCTAGACTGGACCTGCAGAGAGAGCACAGAGTCTATGAGCTACAGAAGTTAACAAGAATGCAAAATACAGAGATAAAATGGGCAAGCTCCTGGGATCTAAGACAGAGGCTCTACATATTTTCAGCAACATTCTCACATATTTTGCATGAGGTAAGTGTATTTAAGCAGAAGGGTACTAGCTGATGGTCAGAATCTGATACAAGCAATTTGATTCCACACCCCTCCCATAAGAAACAATATGGCCTCAGGACATTAAGAGAGAAAAATCAAAGAAGAATGCTTAAAATTATGTTTTAATTATTTTCAGCATAAAATCCACATTTTCTTATACAGTTGTAGTCACAGTACCTCTGATCTAGGTCCTGTTTGATGATTAGACAGAATAATTACAAAAGTACATGACCTGATTTAAAATACTATTGTTGATATTTTCAGCTAATGAGAGTTTAAAGTATTCAGTTTCAATTGTGTTGATTCTGAAGATGTTTAATAATCTTCACAATTGTATAAGCAACTCACAGTTGTATAAATTGCTCCTGAATGGAGCTAATAAATTTACTCTGCTGTTCCTATTCAGTTAAAGGAAATGCAATGTTCAGTATGAATTTTGTAGTGGAATTCTACTTTAAAAAGTAACTGCATGAGACCCACATGGTTTCTCAACAAATCCTCTTCCTTGATGCTTTGCTGCCACTGTGCTATTCCAGATAGATTAGTCGGACTACAGGGAAATTGGACAATCCACATTAGTCTAATATTCTAGTAACACTGGATATTTACAATTCCATCTGTTTACCATGCAGATTTAGAAAAGAATTGTTTTCATAAAGAGTATCAGCCCTGCAAACACAACACAATTTAAATTTTATCTATAGGGAAGCATCAATTCTTGTTAATTCTTCTCAGATTTGGAAAGATACCACCACCCTAAAGTTGCAAGTTCTCAGATGGACTACTGTCAGGCCAGATGACTGAACTGGCAGCACTTGAATAAAAAGCATTTTGTGTGGACAAAACTCCACAAAGTTAAAGTAGACATCACAGGAGGACAAACCTCGGAGACAGTAAGAACTGAATCCTTCTCTTTTTTACTTTATTGACAAAGGTATTTTAAATTTCTATGAGAATACTAATAAAAGAAAAGTGTGCACATGTAGTGAAAGAAGTGGAATAGCACAGGTGATGCTGAGGATGTAATTTCCCAGCAGAACATTTGTCTCTGCTGCAAAAGCAAAGAAGTGAATCCAGATTATCTTTCAGACCTCACTTTGGACTTGCAGTCACAGAAAAATTGCCTAGAAAATGAATATATATGATCTAACAACATAGACAAAGAATGGTAAACCTCCAGCACCTCAAAAAACTGTCTTCAAAATGGAACAACAATTTAAGGCTGCAACGAACTGTGCCCCAGCTTCTAAACCTCTTTCTTCTGTTCCACAGCAGCTTGCCCCAAATAGATAGTCACATAAAAAAACTGGATTCTACAGCGCAACACAGTCTACTTATTGTAATGGAATAACTTATGGAAAGTAATGTTGCAACTTATAGTGGGTTATGGTGTCCTTCCCTGAAAAAAAACTCTTGTTTAACAAAAAACAAACAGAAAAAACCCCACACCCTCCCCCCTTCCCACCAAAAATACCATACAAGAAAACTGCAAACAAAATATTAATGATGCTCAAATTTGGCCCAGAGTTGTTTTACCAGATTTCAAAGGCATAAAATGAACTCTCTTTTGAAGAAGTAAATATTTACCTATAATTTACTACAGGACAATTCTGGACCAAAAAGGTGGTATAATGGTCGGAAAGAAAACACAAAAGAAAGAGAAGCACAGTTTGAGAGGGAGAGAGAAGCAGGATGGATGTGGCAAGGCAGAAGATGGTGTATGCAAAAGGAGACATGGGCCTATGTGTGTAAGACTACTGTTTAAAATGGAAGAGGCTCTCTGATTTCTCACTGAAAAACATGAAAAGAGAAAATGTGGAATGGACCTGCTGCAAAATAACCAAGCGATTCAGCAACTGTGGAATGAAATTCAGTGAGATAACACAGTCCTAAAGAAAAAGGCAAAAAACTAAAAATACAAAACACAAACATTTGAAACAATCTACTAAAACAAGCTAAGTAAAATATGTGATCCAAAGGACACAGATAAAAGCTACTAGAGAAGGAGGAAAAATGTTAGCAGACAAAGACAGTGCTAAAGAAGTAAAATGGAAGTCAAGAGAGAGTCTTTCAACAAAGTGGAGGAACAGAAGGAGCCCAAACCCATAGCGCAAAGCAATGTTTGCGAATGGAAAACAGCTCCTTTGAGCAGTAATAGTTACTCTCGAGTTGTAGCCTCTATTCCTCCTCAGTTCATCTTTAAGCCCTTCCAACCTATAGTGGAGCTAGTGTATGGACAAAAACAAGAGATTTATAATGAACAGAGCAGCTGAGATTTGCAGATCAAATCTTCTAATATAAAAAACGTGCTGACAAAGTTTTGCTCTTAAAATGTCCAAATGACAATGGTAACAAAAGACAGCTGGCTTCACATACAGCCTCTTACAGGTCATTTTTTTAATTCTGTGCACACAGAGGACTTCATATTTACTTTTTGATTTCTTACACCCAGCCTAAAGTTTCCATGTTATCACTCACCTGATGGGCAACATATGCAGTATGAGAAATAATTTGCTTCCCACAAATTTTAAAAGCAGCTGTGGAAGAGGAATCCATGATAATAAAATAAAAGGCTTGATCAGCTAGACTTGATCGTTTCCCAACCTATGCTCACAGCTGCAGAATACAAACCATGTTTTAACATAACTGACATCAAAATTAGTTATTACATAATACTTCTGTTTAATATGAATTGCACATTCTTATTCTAAATGTTATTTTTAATCAAAACTCCAGGAAAATGATTTTGAATAAAACCCACCAGTTTCCTAACACATACAGTTTTGGCAGCTTTTTATAAATGGGGTCATGTGCTCTAAGTGCCTTTTAAATTATTCATTATTTGTATGTTTTACTACTTTGTTATTTGTGACATTTACAAAAAAATCGTATTCTTTTCACAGCTGTTGTTAACTGAGGAATCCATGCTACATTGCATATAGTACCATGACTGATTGGGGAGAGTTATTATTAGTAGAATTTACTATAATTCTTCTCATTCACAGGTAGTTACAGAAATAACAACCTATGGCTGTCTTTTCTTTCACAGGGAAAGTATAGATTTTTTTGTTTGTCCATTCTACAGCCTCTTGGCTCACAATCTATCTTGGCAGAAGATACACTGGGCTACCAGCCAGTACCATTCCCCTGCACAGTTCAGACAGAATGTAACCAAACCCAAAGCATTCAGTTCACATTACTCTGTATTTTAAGCAGACTGGATTTTATGTTCTTGAAGATGTAACTTCATCATGCTGGAATGCAGAGTAAGCTTTCTCCCATAGGCTGAAGTAGTAAATAGAATGTGAAATAAAGTACTAAAAAATAAATAAAGGGAATGGTAAAAATAAAGAGTCCTGCTGACAGCTTCTATCTATCTGTCATGACTGGTCTGAAAAACAAAATCAGTGGCTGTACTAAATTGGATTCATTTAAATTTACATATGTTTTGCTGCAAATAAAAATCAGTCTAAAATTTTTTTCCAAGAAAAATAGAAAAAGACACAAAGAAAAGTTCATGCTACAAGTAAAAAAAATCATGTGAAAAATAATGAAAAAAGAAAACTGAGAAACCCTTTATCACTGTACCATGACTGTTAGGAATTGTTAGAGAAATTACTTACCTTTTTAAAGTCATAACAAGATTAGCACAGAGTATTAAGTCAGCTCTTCATTATGGGAGGTACAATTAAAAGCCAGTGGTTATAATAAAACAAATTGCCAGACAAAGATGAAGAGTTTCCAGCCCAATATGAAAAGCTAACTCTTCTGGGAGTACATTTTAACTCAATATTACAACATAAAGAACAATTCAGAACAATGACATCAAAAAATGAGTTACCACCAACAGAAAGAGCCCATTTCTCAGGAACACAAAGCCTGCAGGAGGCTGACCCATAACCTTTAGCACTTATGGGAAAGCACATTGCTCCACTCTGAGGAAAGCATGCAGAATGTGGAACCACCAGCAGAAACCCAAACATAGGCAGACACAGAGGACTAAGGTACAGCAGAGGGAATGAGCTCGCCAAGCTGTAATGAAGGAAGCAGGGTAAGCAAAGCACAGCAGCTCTTAACAATTTCAGAACTGTACTCCTCTCACTCCCCCAAACACCAGGCAGGCCTGTTCATGAGCTACTACACCTACTACACTCACTGCTGGTGAGAAAGTGCATCACTCATCCAGCCTTTCCTTGAAACTTCATCAGCTTTATGGAGATTACTTATCTGCTATGATGTGGGAAAGATGCTGCTGCTGCTTTTGTTCTGCACTTATTAGTAATTACATGACCTGAGTTCTGTACGATACTGTGCACGTGCCATTTGAATGGTCTCTCAAATATTTGCCTGCTTTAAACAGATTTCAAATCACATGTGATCTGATTTATAACTGTAGGGGTTTGCACAGTGTTTTCTGCCTAAAATACCTTCTATCCTCTAAGAGTGCAACGTACATTATTCAATGTCTCTAAAGAAACAGATAGGAGAAAACTAAGCCATGAATAACAATGTCGCAAGCTGGTCTGATAATACTTTAAAAAGTGATTTTGGCATGTTATTCTAAGCAATATCTGTAAGGTTAAGCTAGGAGCGAATAAAAAAATGCAATGAAATACACTGTTGATTCCTTTAAAAAACTGTGTTAAATCTAACCTGAAGAACAGAGTGAATAGCTTAGATTGAATTAATATGGAAGATAAAAATGAAGTAGTTAAAAAAAACATTCACAAGAACGGCTTGGGTTGAACGGGACCTTAAAGATTGTCCAATTCCAAAAAGAAAAAAAAAAGTTTACCTGGAATTGTTTACTTGAGAAAACATTCAATAAAGTATGTGAGGATTTAAAAATCCTACTACAACATGCAATCTTCCTATTTCAGGAATCTATTCTTATTCAAACAACTCTTTTACACTGAGCTGAACACACGGGGTCTTAAGAGAATGCTTTATGGTCATCTGAATTAGAACTAAAGTCAGTTCAAAAGAACAAAATAATTTTTTCTAATTATACTTCTGACATGGAAGATAAAGGTGAGCACAAGGAATTTGATGGCAGCAGATATTACTCATTAACACATTTTTTAAAACAAGCACACTAAGGGTGGGATTCAGCTCACCAAAATTTAAATATGAATAATACATAATGTGGTATTCCATACAAGAAATCACTCACTTGGAGTCAGTGGGAAGAAATAAAAAAAAATGATTTGAAGCCAAAATAATTTTAGGAGCAGATTTTTACAACTTATTAAGCATTATGCTTGGTAGACTGGACACTGAATAGAGGCAAATTTTTAAGCTTGAATATGGCACTGTCTTCATCCACATCTTACTGAGATCTCTTTTCTGAGTTTTTTTCTAATCACCTACACTTCACATACAAATATATTTAATTTTGATAACTGTTTCCCAGTAGACTGTGAACACACACATGGAATTCTATGGTCAGATTATGGTTCATCCTAACTACTATTCAAACAGGACAGTGGAAGTGGATTGATGAATACACCATAGAAACCTAAGGGCTGAACTGGTTCCTTTTACAGGAGCAGTATATTAAAAAAACTCAGTATTATCTAATACTTCAAACAATATGGAATGAAAAGGCAAAGGGCAGTTTTCTGGGATTAGTCACCTCTCAACAGAAACTGGATACATTGTCCTGGAGAGGTAACATCAAAACATTTATTTCTAGAAGAGGATTCAAAGAAATCCTACACGTCAACTACAATTGCAAGCTGAACACCTCACAATGAGAAAACAGGAAGAACTATGAAATATACAGCAAAAAAAGGAGACAAAACCACAGTAACCTTATGGGAAAGCCAACAGCTACTACAGACTGGCAATATAGGCTTCAGAGCGGAGAATTAAAAGAAGCAAAGAGGGATTTCCTCTCTTCAGAATAATTTCAACGAACTGTCTACCTTTGTATAAGAAAAAAATATCAGCTGCATTTTGTGTTCTTAGGAGTAGGGTACAGTGTACAGATAATGGTGTATGAGTAACACTGGAAAGATGGCACGTTTCTGGGATATTTTAGGGGCAGTTCAGAGCTTATTCAAGATCATAGTGCTTTTTGTTCAGAGAAGCTGCATTAATTATAATACCCAAATATGAAGAGATCAAGTATCTTGTCAAAGCTAAAACCCATTCTAAATCAAGTCATAAACGTTATCGCCAAATTTGTGCACAAACTCCAACAGGTATTTCTAACCTGTGCTATCAAAATTCAAGTAGGATTTGTAAGACACAAGGAATCTGTAGAAACACAGCGCTTGGAAAAATATAAAGTTCTACTACTTGCATGACTAACTGTGAACAAGATCTTTTATTTGTTTGAATGAAAATCTTGACCATTCTCCAAATTCCCTGGAAATATTCGTCAGTTTGAGAAGTAAATAGTGCAAACAAAGGCAAAGAGAATAAGCTGTATATCCTGAGAGGTACATGGGCAAAAAAATCCTGTTATCCTTGTTGTTTGCCACAGAAATGGTATTTACTTGCCTATTTTCATACAACTTCATACCCTGGCAATTTGACTGACAAACCACTTAGCCTTACAAGTATGCATTAGATATCTGAATTATATCCTATATGACCAGCATTAAGACTTTTTGAACTCCTTATCCATTCCAGATGAGCCAACTTTCTAAGTTGTTTTTAATCAGATACATGAGTGATGTATAATAATTCTTGTCATCAAGAACACCATAAATTACTCTTTAACCCTTGGTAATTCAAAAAGCTTCATTTCTATTACAAGTATTTTGCTTTTCAATGAAATTTCAACTATTTTCACATTTTTATTTCTTTACCCAGCAATTTCAATGTAGCATTAAACCAGTGAAATAACCACATTACTGCAAACAAAAAAACAAAAAAGGAAACAATTTTTCTTGAATTGAGTGACCTTCGAAATAAAATTATAAAATAAATTCTCTATTTAAATTTAGTCAAGTAAAATTGGCAAGTTTAAGTGAAACAACATTTAGGACAGATCAATGGTATGTGTGCAACTCATTTTTCCTTTGACATGAAGGCATTGTAATTTCATTGTAATTATTTTCAGCAGAGTTTCTGCATAAGTCAGGAAAATGCTACTTCATTTTAATCTCCCTGTTCTAAGACTAGTTTCATGTTTTACTTACTAAACATTATTCAAACTGTCTGCTAAACGGGTAATTATTTAATTCTTTACAGATTCTCTGCTAGGCTCGGTTAAACAAAACCTTGTAATACACATAAAGGAATTAATTTTTGCAAAATCTTTGTGAAGCAGAGGGATGACTTGATTTTAGAAATGGGAAACTGAGACCCAGAGACATCTAGACTAAATTTAATCTGACATGCCTACAGTCAGATTGCAGAGATTAGATCCTCAGTTGCCATTTAGGTAAACAGCATTTGGAATGCTCAGTATAGAATCACAGACTGGTTTGCATTGGAAGGAACCTTAAAGATAATCCAGTTCCAACATCCTGTCATGGCCAGGGATACCTTTCAGTAGACCAGGCTGCCCAGAGCCAAATCCTACTTGGCCTTGAACACTTCCAGGCATGATGCAACCACAACTCCTCTGGGCAACCTAGTGCCTCACTACCTGTAACATCTAATGTAAACCCGGTCTCTTTCAGCTTAAAGCTATTTCCCCTTGTCCCATCACTACATGCCCCTGTAAAAAGTCCCTTTCCAGCTCTCTTGTAGTCCCATTCAGGTTCTGGAAGGCTGCAGAGGTCTTCGTGGAGCCTTCTGTTCTCCAGGCTGAAGAGCCCCAACTCTTTCAGCCTTTCGGTCTTCACAGGACAGATGCTCCAGCCATGGGATCACCTCGTGGCCCTCTCTGGACTCACTCCAACAGGTCCATGTCCTTCCTGTGCTGGGGAGCCCAGAGCTGGATGCAGCTCTGCACATGGGATCTCACCAAGGCAGACCAGAGGTGCAGAATTCCCTTCTTCGCCCTGCTGCTCTTGCTGCTTTGGATGTAGCCCAGGATACAATTGGCTTTCTGGCCTGGAAGTGCACACTCCCAGCTGTGGTGACGTGAAAATCACACAATGTGTGTCTCAAGAAGGACACACAGATAATGAGTACCCCTGAAAATGGTGCAAGAAGTTTTCCAGCAAGAAAAATTAAGTCAGCAGCAATGAGACAGAAAATGTGACAGAGGCTTCCTTGGCACCCATTCAGGCCTTCCTGCTACAGAAGCAGCAGAGATGGATCCCATTCACCACACCTGCTACTGCTGGGAAACACAATTCAGCTTTCTTAATACCTAGTTACTGTCAATATCTGGATAAATGTTGGTGGGGAATTGGTAGAGGCATGTTTGGAATTTTTAGCATTGCTGCTCATGCTCCTATCTGCTTCTAGGCCTAGAGCCTCCGTTCCTTTGATCCAAGGTTTGTGAAGTGAAAAAGCATCTCTCCACTGAGGTTTGAATGAATCTGACTCAAACTTGTAGTCTAACAAAGCCTACAACTCCTGTTTCATGCTTACAATCTTATCTTCCTGGAAGCTGACCACACAGATAACATTCCTTCTATTTCTAAGTTAAAGGAATACGAACACACGAGAACAGGAACAAAGCAATCAAAACTGATAAACTCTGTTCTGTGACTTTGTAGCTTCAAAAGCCACCAATCAAATGAGTAGTGCACCTTCAGGCCCAAAGAGTCAGTAAAAGCCAGCACCCAGAATCCTGTATTTTTTAAAGCAACTTTAAAGCGAAATTTCACCTTTTCCATTGGTGTTCACTAGGAATTTTGGTTGGAGATTTTTTAGTTATTATTATTTTAAAGCGAATGGTTTGATTATTTTTTAAACTATATGAGCAGGAACAAAACGTCCTTCCCCATGTAGCATGATCAGAATTTCTGCACTAGCATAATTTTAAAGAAGTTGATTTTAGTTAAGCTAAATATTTTTATTTGAGCTAGGAGGATTAAATTTGAAGGGCTTCAAGTACAAGATACAAGACTAGTAAACACAGGTAACAATAATCTTTTATCTGGTATATATTATAGTATCTCATGTACATAATAGTCAAAACCTCAGTCTTGTACACTTTAAAGTATAAAAATAAATAAAGCTCTTTAAAGTTTAAGATTCAAACTAGGGAGCAACAACTGTAAGAAAAACAAATTTTCATTTCATGAATCTATCTGTGTAGTAAATATCAGACAGTGAACTTACTGCATGAAGAGCTACTCTGCCTTTGATCTGAGACAGAAACACAGACTATAGTCCTCTGAGGAGAGCCCTTAAAGTGAAATCAGAATGATCATGGATGAATAACATGAACATTTCAAAGGATTCATGAGCTACGAAAAGGAGAGGCTGGAACTGAACAAGTGTTGCATTAAAAACTACTAGCAAACTCAAGTTAGATACTATTTTTTAAAGCAACCAGAAATGAAACTGAAGAAAGAGGATTTGCATTTTGGATTTTGCTTTGAGCCTCAAAGGCTCAATAGGATAAGATTCCTTTAGTGCTGTCTTGAATTTGGCAGTCTGGATTGCAAAGTCCAGCACAACAACAAGCACCAGGTTCTGGGAACACAGAACTAATGTGGCTGGGCTTGTAGCAGCACTAAATTTTGGGAACTCAAACATGAGAAAGGGAAATAGGAAATACTGTGAATAAGAATATTCATTCTGCCCTCCAGTTCTTAAAAACCCCCAAATTTTATGGCAATAATGCTTAGCAAAAAAAGCTGTTTCCATGTTACAAAGCGGCATTTGAAAAATGGGAATAACAGGAAGATAACTGAGGGAACACAGATGGGAACCCACTGACATTTGAGCTGTGCATTACTGACACGGACACCGCTGTGAATATCTAATTTGATTTCCATGTATTTAAACAGGCACTGCCCACTGGAGATACATGTAAATTAAATCACAAGTGGCATTTTACATCAGTGATTACTCCAAAAACTGTACCAGCAGTAGAAGCTTTCCTCTACTTTGATTCATTGCTACTTCAGACTTTAGATTAATTTTTTATAGATTCTATTACTAAAGCTGACTCTTCAGAGTTAGATTGCTTTGGGAGCTGGAGCTAGACAACAGTTGCACTAAGTGCTATTACTAGAGTAACAGAATACAAAATAATGTCTGGCTTCTCAAACAAGCTGATTTAAGTAGTAAACAAATATATTCTAAATGCTGTATGCTGGAGAGTAGCAAAATACTGGATTTAAAAAGAAAGCAGTGGTTGTCTAGAAAAAAAAGCCCTCACAGTTATATCTAACCAAGCCAACTTTATTGCCATACAGTCAAGGTATGGTACAGCACACGAAAATAGAAAAAACCTCTTTGCTTAAATTGATGTATTTACAGCAAAATAATGGTAAGACTGACTTTGGAAAATGCAAAGGAGCCTAAGCTGTAATAAAAATTTGAAAATGACATTGACAGCTATTTGGCTTGATCTAATTTGTTTCATGAAGGATTTTACATTTCTATTATGTGATGAAATGTCTTCCTAGTTTTTGGTAAAAGAAGCAAGGGGGAAGGAATATTAATTAAAAATTGAAGTATAAAGATTTGTCTTGAAACAAAAGTAGGGAATTTTAAATTCCAAATGCGGAAAGACAGAAATTATTTATTTCCTCTTTCTCTGATAAATGCAGACCTGGAAAGTCTTTTACCATAATAATAAAAAAGCGATAAAAAGTATTACAATTTTGTTAAGTTGAATAGATAAGGTTTAAGCCAAAATCTGTTACATGAAATGAGATGCTGTTCAAAACCCCATCGTTTACCACTCTCCCAAATGTTACATAGTTTTTATTGTAAATTAACTTAGTGCGTGAATTGAACTTATTAGAACAGAATGAAAGCGCAAAATGTTAAAATGAAGGAATAATTTTATTTGGCAGAAGTCAAAAGCTAAGTACCATGCACAGAGAGTCTGTAGGTTTAAGTAACACTTTGCTTCTATTTTGAATGTATGAACTAATAATAGATCTAATTTGAGATTCAGCAATTGTTGAACAAAGATAAATAGTATTTAAAGTACAAATATAGCAACATTTGTTAAAGAATTAAAAAAATAATCTCAGATGTCATTAATCAAAGTTATTAATGTATACTTTGATCAGATTATTGCAATAACACACTGTCCTTCCTGATGTAACTTGGAAATTCTGCCATACTCTATTCTCATATGGTAGAGAGAATGCTACAGAAGATGTTTCATAATCCTAATCCTAAACACATCCTAATATCATGAATAAAGATAGCACTAGCAAAACTATTTTCTGTGAATAAGGAAGATCACTATTTTTTCATAAATATTTGCATTTTAATGTGCACTGAGGAAACTGTATTTCTCTAAAAGTAAGAACTTTAATTAATCAATTTTTCTTTAGCCCAGAGTAAGGGGCTAAAGAAAATCAAAATGCAATCCTTTAAATGGCAATTGCCAAATAGAAAGCTGTGTGTTGTTGTTCATGTTCAAAAGAGAAACATCTATAAATTCTAATTTTACTTAAAAATTCATTGTACTATTTTCAGCTGCAAAAAAAATCAAAACCACAGAAAAACAATACTAGAATGTGCCGACATAGTTGGACAACCCCCAAATGATTATTGGATCCTTACTGGCTCTGTTGTGTTCATTTATTTCTTGGAAGAATATTATTTCAAATTTGAAAGATCATCTCTACAAAGTATATGGCATTCATAAGGCAATAAGATAGGGAATCTGAATTTAATGCAGAAATTTCTGTTCCATGGCTCAGTATGTTTTTGTATGTCAGATGTAATGAACCAAGGTCTCTATCTGCTGGACCTCTGCATGAAATCAGAGAAAAGAAAAGGAGATCTGCTTTCATTTACCCAGTTTGGGCTATGTAGAGCAGATCTACAAAAGATATCAACAGGGAACTTGTTGATATCTGTTGATATCTTGTAGCTAAAACTGAATGCAGGTTCTGTGCTGGTGGCAAACATCAGAAAGCCAGAGCTGCAGTTCCTGGTCTTTCTGCACTGCCTTCTATTCAAACTCCTCTAAGCAGAAGAAGAACTGGTCTCTTACCTGGCTATAATTCTGAAGAACAAGAATCGGATATTTACAGCATTTTGTAATGCACACTATATAAAATACATTTACCTACAGCATTTAAAAATCTTTATGCAGTCTCTGAATGGTCTTCTCAAGTCAACTACCTATTCCAGGAAATAGTATTTCCTCTTGTTCTCTGAATGCTGCTCCTTAATTCCCTGTACTGGTGACTCTCTATTATCAGGTAAGATAATACAGGTTTCTGCTGTGTTATTAACAATGCTAAGTATACAGTTAAATCCCATCAATCACTATGCAGCCAATGCATATTCCAAACCTATCTTTATGGAGACAATATTCTTTGTGGGAGAGAGAACTAACACAGTATTTTGCAGATCTTTCACAATAAAAGACATCACGTTCTAACCACTCAATGAGGCTAAATGAAACACATGACAAGCTATGGACCTGAGTGACTATCTCTTTGAAATCTTTATTTTTTAGAAAGCAGGGAGTAGCACTGCAATGAACATTTTGTTGCCACTATCCTTCCAACAAGCAGATCAACAGGTTTCCTTCATTACGCTTTTAGCCAAACACACAGCGCATGCAGAAGCCAGAGGACAGGGAGAGAGAGGGAGAGAGAAACTGATGCTGCTAATAGAAAGTTTGAGATACAAATGAGAATAAAAATGGTGCCATTGCATAACACTGCCTAAGTGTAATTTTGTATATTAGGAGACTATTGAATAATCTGTTTGATTTACATTGTGAATAATATTTTTAAGATACAAGCTGATGTCAGAGTACTTCTAAAAATTTAAGTGAAGTCAATTTGATTTAATATTGTAAGTGAACTACAACTATTTAAAAATAAATTACTATATTTTGTGTCAACTGAGTAACAAGTTAATTACGTATCTATTCTACACATACTATACTGCACTGTTAAGTCATTTTAAGTCCTAATTAATAATTTATAGACAAACCATTTAAGTAGTTCTGCTAACATCCACAAAAATTACAGGCATGAAGCCAACTGGTTTTCATCAAGGGTGAAAAACTTTATTGCACGCTGTGAAATTTAAAGAGAACATAAGCTTATATTTTATTATCACACCATTTTAGAGAATTAAAGCTTTACTTCTCTTGACACAAGGAAATCTCTTTTTAAAGAAACTCACTTCAATTCACTGAATTGAACCAAACACAAGACCTCATTACAGACACTGGAATTGTTAAGGGGCTGACTGGGGCTATACCATACTATACTATACTATACTATAATGCCTGCAACTCAAAAAACCTCTCTACTTAAAATTAAGAAGAAGTTTCTACAATCTTTCTGCCCATTACACTCAAATAGGCATTAGTTGACCACATTTGCAGTTCCACTCATGCTACTGGTGACAATAAAAAGGAAGAGATGAAAAGAAGCTTTTTCTAACTATTGGACTCCGAGATGAAAAACAGCCTCTACAAGGATGTTTTCTATGAAAAAAACAGGCAGCAAATTCTACCTCAAATTCTTCACAATGCAGAATACACAGGTCTTGTTTGTCTTGTGCTGGAAAATCTTTTACTTCTTCAGTCAAAGACCTTCTATGAGACAGGAAATCCTTGATAGAAGACTGGCTTTCCTTTCCGACAATTTGAGCTCTCTAAGTGGCAATTAATCCAATTCCAGACCTTTTCTCAACAACTAAAATTGTGAGGAAATTTTACAATTAATCTAACACATTTATTTCCTAAAAGGAGATTTCAGAAATCATTTATACGAGGTTATCTCTTTTATCTTTCATTGCGCCTTTGTCAGAAGGCAGGTTCAGCTGAAGTCTCTGCACTGATTCCATTTCTCTTGCCACTGTGTTTCATATATCCTCTGAAGGTCCAAAGCACTCTGATGATGACTCAGATGCAGAAAATTAAGAAGTTCTAAACTTGGTGCTTTAAGAATTAGCTTAAGAAAAAAAAATTTTTTTGGAAAAAGAACCAGAGAAGTTTGTGTGGACACAAAAACCAGCCTTGAGATTCTATCAGAAGTGTGGTTCTTTTTCCCCCCCCCGGGTGTGAGACATCATGTAATACATCATTACTGTTTTTCTTCCCATGATCAAAGCTACTGGCAGGCTTTGGAGTTGATTTAACAATACTTCAATTCAGGAGATTTTCTATCATATAATTTAAAGTCAAGATGTTGTTTACTCATAGCAGCCTTTCCCACTTTCCAAAATAATAGAGGATGATTATGAGCACTGTTGACATGGATCCTGACACTAAGCTGTATTTTTTGAATGAAGAGTCTCTTAAAAAGATAGAAACTAGACTACAAATCCTTTATGGACCCCAGGGAATCTCCAGTCCCTTCCTGCCTCTTCAAATAGTTACAACTGCTACAGACATCTTCAGTTTCAATTGATTTATTCCTTTGAATCTGTCAGTGGCTCAAATGTTCTGCTGAAAAACACACAGGGTGGTAGTCTGCCACCAGAGAATAATGTATCCATATTTTTTTTAATACCTTGTGCTTTTTATATCTTGTACTCTGTGTTTTCTGAGCATGAAATTCTGATCAGCTACTGCATCCCAAGATCTGGTTCAGCAGACTGCCAGGCTATTTGCAGTTTAGATATGAAGATCTTGCCTTTGGACAGAGTATAAAGGATGAATTGCTTGCACAGTCTTGCAGTGCCACCTTGATACTTCAGACAGCACTCTTTAGCACAAATTGCAAAGCAGTGGGATATTTTTGGAGAAGGCAAAAAAGCTTCTGGAATCTGATTAAACAGGAGACCCATACATGTTGACCAGTCACCAGCTGCAATATGTTGGTTTGTATTTCTTCTGAAGACAGTGGTCCCTCCGTAAAGTGAAGGACAAATGGCTGAAGTTGAAGGCAAAGAAAAAAGACTCCAATTTCCCTGAAAGTGACTTATTGACTTTGTCCTCTGTAAGAGCATGTTCATAATTTTTGCTGATATGAACTATGAAATGACTGTTGATCCACTCCTTTTTCTTAATTTCATACAGATATTCAGAAGAACGGAGTGATGATGGCTTCTAAATGACACCTGTAAGCACTAAATTTATTTTCCTGGTATTAGCTTCGGAAAAAAGGTATTTGTATGCACGTGAATACAGTATGACTTCTTTATTCCATATTGGTGTTTTGATGCTAATAATGATGAAAACAGTGAGGCTTTCATATAATAGTCATAAGGCACAATGAACTGCAGAATACATATCAGGTGCTTTTAAGAACATATACTTGACTATTTTTAAAACTACTTGTCTCCCAGGAAGGGCAGATAGCAATTATTGATCTATACAGGTCTGTGACAGAAAAATTGGTAAGTATCATTTTCTTAAGAAGTGTTCTATTATATCTTTTGCCTATTTTTACACTGCAACTACAAAAATCTTTCATTACTAAGGATAAGGAAGTGCTAGGGATGATTGCTTGAGAAGCTGAAACTTTTGAGAACAAATTACACACACAATCAGCAAGGTACTGGTCTTTCTGCTTGGGGTCAAAGTGATTGAGTTGGTGAGCTCTTTATGTTTGCATTTCTTATACTGCTGAATAGAACATTCAGATCAGGTCTAGAATCTGGTCCACAATGTGAGATAGAGCAAACTGTTAACTTATTATGGGATCTTGTCATCTTTAAGGGATTCTTTTAAAAAACCAGAATAAGTAACTGTACGTGCTCAAGACTGATTGAGTATAGCAGGAAACCCTAAGTCCATCTTTTTGATACTTATCAATTTATCAATTATAATAATATTCTGAAACCTAATCTTTACATAGCAGGCCAGTGAATGAATTTTATGGTATTTTATAAAGTTTTTTTTATCCTAGGATGTTGTGAATTCTAGTTTATCTTAACATATTTCTTCCTTCTTCCCCATTCTAATTACAACTGAAAGCATTTTCAATTATTTTTAAGATGGTACTATATCTCATTATAGAATACCACTATGAAGCTGATAGAGAAGTTTATAAAATGGTACATGCATTTTGGCAGGTAGTGACTTGAGTCAGTGCTTTGGGAATTAATAATGAATTTCAGGTATCATAAGTCCACCTATTATCTAGACATGTAATTAGCAAACATAACTTGATGGCCAACTTTACAGAGTCCTTCCAGTTTCACTGTCCAAAAATGGGTCTGACTAACAAGAGAAGTGTTTTGCAGTCTTGACAACTGTTAATTTGTTATTTGTATTTAACGTGAGAGTTAACTAAGGATGTTTTTATCATATAATTTATGCTCATATGCTATGCAGTAGTTGCCAAGCTACTGGACTATCTATCATGGTGGTCCCAGACTGGTACAGTGATTTTAAAACCACGCTGAATATGGTTGCAGATTGATCATGCAAAATCTGCCCCCCCAGCTGATTTTTCCCCACTTGTGCACAGTGCAATGCAAAAAAAAAGAAAAAAGTAAATAAAATAAAAAAGTGTGATGGGTGAGCAGGTCGACTGTGTGAGAGAACACGTGCAAAGTATACCTCAGAAACACTATAGGTGGATGAGCACGAAGGGAGTCGAGCCTGGTTGTGCAGTGGGGAAAAGAAAACATTGTTAAAAAGGAAATGGTGGCACAGTAAGGGTCTCAGAAGGTTTTCTGTAAAGGTGGTTCCAGCACTGAGATAGTGGCAAGGGGGTTCATAAAGTTTCCATGACCAGCTATTTCAGAAACTCTGAATTTATGCCTTTTAAGGTGGAAGCTTCTTAAAAGAAAAACAAAAAGTACTGTATTTGAAAATAATTAAAACCAATGATAAATCTGAAGACAAATATAAATTCTTGCTCCTCCAGATATCTGACAACTCTATCTTTAGGACAATAAGGTATTCTAGGATCAAACTTTACTGACCTGTTTCATTTAAAAGTATTAGTTTTATTCTAACTCTGCAAAGGATACAATCTCATGGGTGAAAACCCATAAGAAGCTCTGAATATCTTTATGTGTTGACATACTCAGAACCAGCATTTTGAGAAAGGAAGTTCTTCTTCAATCTTAATGCCCCAAAAACCAGAATAACTTGCAAAGTTCAATGACGAATGGCTAATAGGTCAGTAGAAATCTGCAGATTATGCCCCTAAGCAATGAAAAGTGTGTGTTTCTTGAAGGATTCTGTCCACTGTCAAGAGTTTCCAGTACAAGTTAACAAAGTTAATTTGTTACCTACAGTTTTACTGATTGCTTGAGACACATTTTGTTTATACATCATAGTAATTATTCTAAACTATTACTCACTCAGACGTAACTCAACTATTAAAAAAGGACTCTCCAGAAACTTAAGGGAAAATCGTTTCTTTGGGTGAAAATATTTCATGTTTCACTGTCTGAAGAAGGAGTAAATGCAGCCTAATAAATTAAATGTAAAAAAAAAAAAAAAAAGTTCTTATAAATGTGCAAAATATCATGTCTTGATTTTTTTCTAGGGATGAAAAAATGAATTATCAGAAGCCTTAGCAAAACTTCCTTAGACTTAAGAAACTGTACAGCAGTGTGGATACATCTGTGGTAAAGATGAATCCAGCAAGGATTTCCACACAGATTATTAGTGATGACTTGCTGACTTAGGTGTATGATGGACTGAGCAGAGAACATGGTATGCATATGAAGTCTTCCAAGAATATTTTTCAGTTTCAAATGTGTATTTCCTATCTTTTCATTGAAATATAAAATATCGCTTCCAGGAAATTCCTACAGTCACATCAGTGACTAATTTCTGTCTTCATTAAATATACAACTTTCTTTTTTTTTTCCCTGGAAAGTTTCTAATACTCCAAAAAATTTTTTGCTCCTTTCTGGCATTCTGTCTTTCATTTGCTCATCTAGATAACATTACTAAAGAAATTTGAATAACTTCACATCTTCTTAAACATTCACACACATTCAGCATTTTTTTCAACTGATGAAATGTTTTCTTAAACTGAGATGAGTTGCAGAAGGATTAAGACAAAAATAGAAAATTCCTTCAGACAAATAGCAAGACTGAAAAACGCGGTTTTAAGAACTCAACTGTTATTCTTAAATAGTCTATTTTATAATTATAGAAAAAAAAATCTTCTTCTGACAAAGCAAAAACTCTTTCTAGAAATACAGCTTTGAAATCTTTTTAAGAAAGATAAGGTGTGCTTTTGCTCAGAACAAGGGTGCAGCTATTCATCTAAGGCTTTTGGATGAGGCTCCAATCAAGACTTCCATAAATAACGTCCAGCCATTGTTCCCACGGCTTGTCTTTCAACAGCATGGAAAAAAACATTTGCCTTGGCTATGTAGGTGAGGATCCAAAGATGCATGAATAGCCAGAATCATCACAGCATCAGTTCTTTACACATCAGCAACTAGATACACAGAAACAACAATGATCAGAAGGTTTGGAACCAAACTCCACAAAAATCTGAGTAACTTGGTTCACATTGTCTACTCCTCACACCAGCTTACAAGGGGCATGCTAGACATTTGTGCACTTTTATCTTCTTTTGGGCAACTACTTTAAGTAGAATGCTATCACTTTCCTTGTCCAAGTATCTTGTAATCTAACTATCTATTTCCGTTAATAATGGAACCATTTAACTTGTCTTTTTTCCAACTAGAATTTAATAACTTTAAGTAATAATTTATTTTGTTTTTCATACTTCCAGTTCTATAGAAGCAAATTATAATACTCCCCTCAATAAGATACCAGTTGTTATTATATTTTTTTCTTCCTATGCTCAAAAAGACACACATGAACAGCTTTCCTTAATCTCCTAATGTTACTTCAAATTCTTGTTTTCTTATTCATACATGTCTAGACCCAAAATATATCTGTTTCATTTTCTCAAAATGATGAAATCAAAGGTGTACTGAAATGCTGTAGTTCCAAATGGATGTAATGTTCTTGAGGAAAGGATTATGCTCACAGCACACAGGGATTGCTGTTTATCTTCAATAGGATCACACAATGTGATTGTTTAATCTGCTGCACACTTACAATTTCCTGCTCATTTCTATGTCATTGCTTTTTTTCCTCACTGGTCTCCATTTTCAGGCATCTGCCCGATTTTGGGATTTTTTAAGCGTACTGTTTCTGTGCTATTAAAATTAAATATCACTACACTTCCAAGCTCCTCTGATGCTTCTGCAATCTCTCACCTACTCTATTTAAAATTTGTTGTCATATATGAACTCCAGTGACTGTTTTGTCCAGTGTGAGAGAGTGGGCAGCTCTCCTTATTTTGTATGCTACCTGTTAACCTCTACCTATTACGTTGGGTGAAGTTAATGTGCTGGCATTTGGGCTCTTTTCCCTCACAAACATTCAATTTAAGAAGTCAAATTGTCAGGCACAGAAATTCACCACTGTGTGAATTCTCTCAAAAGAGCTATTTACATCAACTGAGAACTTGGTTCAAAAGCTGCAAGAATAATTTGTTTGCAGTCTGAAGGCCTTACTGGCTTGACTCAGATCTTTATTAAGAGAATGTTAGAACAACAACAAAAAAAAGAGAGTAATGTAAGTTTTTCTTTCATCATGGCTGAAGAAGGCAGGTACTTAAAGTAAGACAGAAAATGCTTGGAGGAGACCATAGACTCTGAGACACACAGGTCTGTATGAAAAATTAGAATCCTGGTTCCATTTAACATAATCTATTGAAAGTATTTGGACACTGCAATGAATTCTGAGAATGTTTTTCCTGAAAAAATCCAGAAGTTTTTACTCAAAACCATACTGGTTAAAAAATTGCTGCAAAAAAATGTTTAGCATATTATTTGGGAACTCTGTACTCTGATATAATTTTCTTTTCTTCATGGGCTTTCCATAATATTTTTCTGTGAAAATTAAACTTGATTTAAAATTTGCAGCCTGTACAATTAAAAAAAAAAGAAAAAGGAAGAAGCAAAAAGTAAACAAACTAAAAAAACCCCAAAAGATCTAAAAAAACCCTTCACAGATTGAAGCAGTATTGTTCTGCTGAATTTCAGAGTAATTCCACACTTCCAGAGGGGTGTCAAATTTGGGAGGTATTATGAGTCATAAAATATGAACAACTCAAGTCTTTCCCTGTTGATCATGTCAGTAGCAACTGCTACATTTATTTCAGCAGCAGGGGAATGCTACCATGTCCAAGTGACAGAACACTAAGTTTTCTAAACAGTGCATTGTCAAACTGGTTGCTGCAAGGGGTCAGAGTATTAAGTAATGAAAAGAACTGCAAGATGAAAGAACTTCTCAAGAAGAAAAGCAAAACCAAACCTTAGGTCAGCATAACTTCCTTTTAAATGGCCATGGATTACTGCTGATATTAAAAGAAAACTACTCAACCCTCAAAATTCCTTAATTAACTAAATTTTCATGCATGTCTTGAGTGCAATTTTATTTCAGATATCTGGCAAGCTTTCTAAACTTTCGGAGGCATCCGTGATATTCTGCAGAATTCTAGTGTTTCCTACATATTTCCAATGGCCTTTGAATTTAATCTGAAAAGAATGTATTTGCAATTCATTCTGGAATAAAGGTTCCACCTTAATGGCATTGTGCAATAGCATTTCATTTTCACTTATGGGGCTGGCCATCAGATTCTACATGCTCCCCCTCCCATACCATTCAATACTTTTGCCACATTGTAGGAGTATCAAAAACCTACATCTAAAACCCTTTCCAAAAGCAGAATGGAAAAAAATGAAAATTATTTTAAAATGAACTATTAACAGATCCCTCATTATTTTTTTCTCCAATTGTCCACTATTTCTTCTCTTTGATCAGTCATTTATATATTGTCTTTTAAAATGCTCCTATCTAGAACATCCATTATTACTGCATGAATCAGAGCAGCCGTGACAAAGCAGCCAATTTTAGCAATGTGTTCTGCTTGTTTTAAGAAACTTAAAGGCATATGCAGAATATATGAAATATTTCTTTATTTACTTACTTACATTCCTTACTTACTGACTGACTTCCATCACGGAGGGTATGGTCATGAAATAACAGAATAAAGTGGCACAGAGGAACAGGACAAATTCATGACAACTCATGTTGTCATGCTGCCATGGTTAATGTAGTCACAGCTTTTAATTTGAAATCTTTCCCCATGTGACATTCTGTGAAATAATGTATGATTAGAACATCTTTTTTGTAGTACCATGTTTCATGGCATTTTTTTCTTTTGGCTTTACATTTATTTTTATGAACTAAATCAGGAATTCAAGAATTAGTAGTCTAAAATAAAGGAACTTGCTTTGTCTTGATTGTGAATTACCACCAAATCTAAAATATGACAAAGTTTATTCCCCCCCAGACTTGATTCCTAAAAGATTTTCCAGGAAAAAAATACTGTCCTTAAATTGAATTTATTTTACAGAAAACTGCAAAATATTAGCAGCTCAATTTCCTTGTATTTGACCTGCAAAAGATTATAAACTCAAGAATTTCTACTTGAAAATAAGCAGTAATCGACTGTATGTCAGATACAAAGCTGTGTATGCAAAAGCACCCAAAAGGGGCAAAAATTATCAAATCATTTTCGTTACAAAAATTATCTTGCAGTGTTATAATCTTAGTGGATTATACATTAGAATGATACTTCTGAGAATGACAATGATCACAGTGCATGGAAGACAAAGAGGACATGAACCTAAAGAAATTATTGAGAGACCCTTCAGTGGGTGGATGTGCAAAGGGATAAAGTGTTATTAACTTTCACATTCACTCTGCTACAAACGTTTCCCTTATTTTCATTATAAGCAAATTGACGTGGCTTAAAGACACTTCTATATAGAATTGCTGAAAAGCTGTTCTTAATTTATGAGGTGAACTACTAAACAAGAGGTACTGCTGTCTGCATTCTCATGTTGGATTTGATTTAGTTTATTAATTATTTCTGTGAAAATTGGGTGACTTTTCAGGGTGTCATGACTGATATCCTAGATCCTAATTCTTTTTTCACAACTTTTTTCATTAAAGAACAAATGTGACACAGAAGAAATATGCTGCAGAATTTTTTTCCATTAGTCTGCTAAAAAAACAAGCAACAAAATTTGCATAGCTGTCATTCAACCAAATACTGACCTATTTTGTGAGATAAAATAGGGGAAGATTGATGGCAAAGACAGAGGTACATGTGAACCTATATGCTTTTGGGTTACCTTATATCAGTCATAGTTTTTTGGTTCAGGTAAGGCTATCAATCACTGGTAGAAGGTATTTTTATCCTTTAAATTAAGGGTATCTGTTTTATTCATTGCTAAGTTTAAAATTCTGGAAACTTTTAGATATGTAACTTTGATTTTGGAAAGGGATTTTTTTTTTTTTAGTTTCTGTAAAGTCAAGCAGTTTGATTGGCATTCGTTAAAATGCAGAAGGATATTCTTTACAACAAACTCTGTCAATCAGGTCAGGTTTCTCACATACATTAAAATGAAACCCCAGCTAGAAAAGAAAGAAAACACAAAGGAAGAAATAGAAAGAGAAAGGAAAAAGATGGGGATGAGAGGACAAACCAATCAGATTTGGTGTCACCAGCCAGCAGAAGTTTTTAAAAAAAATCAGATCACTGAGTGAAATCGTACATTTACTCAGAGAGAGCATCCTTTGACACTGCCTTCTGGGTGATCTCTGAGCTCCTCCAGCTTTCAATGGAGCTACATGTAAACATCAGAAAATGAATTGAAAAATAACCTGCTCTCTTGGGTTTCTTTCCCCCCCTTCATTTTTCTTTTGCTCTATGTTTTTGAGTTTTGTTTTATTTTGTTTTTAATAAATCAGAGCAAATGCATTTCTCACTGCCTCTGCCAAAACATTTCAAGACATCAAAGTGCTTTGAACAGCCCAGAAATACAAGGCTCAGTAAACCTGGAATTTGGAAGCAAGATATCTTTGCTTAACATGGCTCTTTTTCACTACAGGGGGAAAAAAAAAGGGAAAATCAAGGAAACTATCATTCTAAAGCTACTGAATCTCTGCTACATTGTTTATGTATTTGGTAAGGCTGTGTTCTAGAATTTACTTCTATAAAAACAATTTTTAAGGTAAATTTTCATGTTCGAGAGCCTCAATTAGGATTTCCTATTTTCTATAAGGAAGATTTTCTGTCTACATATATTTTAGGTAATGGAATGAAATCCTGGGAAATCAGATAAAAAGAAATATTAATCTGAAAATTGCTATCAATGGGTCTTTATAGTAATAGGTGGTATCCAACATCTAAATAAGCTACATCTTCTGCATATGTGAATGCATTATGAATCTAGATTTGTATGTGATGACCCATACCTTAAAATGCAGGGGTTAGGTTACTGCAATTATGTACAGAATTTTCAAAAACAGCACAGAAACTGTGGCTTGTATTTCTCTCCATGTGAATTCAGTGGTCCTGAATGTCTCCCACTGAAACGGAGCCTCATACATGTACCCTGCTCTTCTCATCTACACTGTAATTAAAACATCTTCCCAAAACACAAGATTAAAAGATAAAGCCTCACAAACAGTGAGGAATGCTACAGATGCCTCTAGCTAGAGCTTGTATAAACAAGTAGCAACTGGCTTCTTTTTTTTATGCTAAGATCAATTTAATTGGAGGCAATACCAGAAAGAGGAGCATAATTAATCTTTTCCCTCCCCTTCTTTGTGCTCACTGAAAAAACATTTTCCCAAAGAGCAGCTGTAGAACAGTGCTGGAGAATGGGGAGGATGGCTTGTCCTGGAACAAATGCAATACACTCACATTCAAAACCAAAACCAAAACAAGAGATCAGAAACCAAGAAGGCAGGAAAGGCAAGGACAATGCAGAAGAAAAAAGAAATAATTTGTGGTCGAGAAGGTGCTAAAAGGAAATAAAGTAGGAAAAAAGTGAAAAATTGGATAGCTGAAATAGAGGCAACTCTTGAGATCAAAATGGCTTGGACTGCATATGATCAGCATCTTGGTTCAAAACCATTTATCAGAGTGTAACACTGTGTGTGGTGGGTACTGGTTTAGATATCTGCCTGTTCTGTTAAGCAAGCTAAATAGTTGTCTATGTTTATACAAACATTAAAAGGCAGAAGACACTAACTATCAGCAAAACATTGGCTCCATTCTTATTAGTCTCACGTGAATATCGTTCATTTGACCTTTATCTACTTCGATTTTTTTTCTTAATTTAAAGGCTATATAAAAATAAATATATATAAGAAATATTCAACTCTCCTGTAATGGTCTTTGGCAGAATTAAATGCAAAACGTGTGAACACTATAAAAGTTTAATTATGTTTCAAGATGGGAAGCAGTAGTCTGAAGATGAGTAAATCACTTCTCCAAGTAACAGGCAATTATAAGGCAACAAACAACATAGATCAGAGAAGTGGTTTAATCATGATCACCAAATTAAAGGCACTTTAAAAAGGCTTTTAGTATCTGTTACTTCTGGTGACCTAGAAGCTACCTAACTGGCAGCCTGCCTTCAATAGGTTGTTCTATGTGTAGCACAGAAACAAACAAAATGTGACCCAACAGCAATAAGAATACTGAAATAAAAATGATGTGATGGTGAGAAATGGAAAAGCCCCTTCCCTCCCTCCCCACACCTCCCCCTTCAAAAGGAAAAGTGTAGGCTATAGAAGAAAACTTGCAAAATAAATGTTAGAAACATATTTACTTTGAGGGATCCAACTCTACTAGCAACTCCTTTGCTTTCATCCGGCCGTCTAATTTGCTACAATGGGGGAAGATGGGTAAAAAAGACAGAAGAATAAAGAAAAAGTGAACTTAAAAAAATTTCCACACAATCAGTTAGCAGTACATGCAAGACATCAATTTGACTCTCTGAGACACCTCTAGAGGACAAAGACACAGACTCTAATTTCTGGAATAAATGACGCTTTATCATGGCATTTCAAACTTGCTTTGTTGATCACTTTTCTCAGTATATTATCAATCTGGCACATACGTTGCATGCTGAATTTACTAACATTTTTAAAAGAATACATGTTACTTTGGATATTAGGAATAATGAAGTTCTAAAACTCTAACTGAACAGAAGACCACCCTATACCTTCTACAAATGATATGAGCAGACTATGCTGTAACTGGGAGCCTGCAAGTATCATGACTGACACCTGACAGAATGCAATTCCTATTGACCCAGGCCTAGAGATTTTAGCCACTGCTATCAAGATTCCCAGTTAAAAATTATGCTGCCCAACCAGAAAATTTTAATGCCAGACCAACATTAGATTTTTATTTTAAATATTTAAATACACTATGTATATGACCCCCAACATCTCCTATCTGTTTACTTTCACTTACAAATGAGGTAGCTGCTCAAAAGGTTTCATATTTTTAGAAGCATGTAAAATAAAATACTCATTTAACAGCAAAAATTCTTTTCAGAATTTCTTAATCTGGTAAATATACTTCTTTTACCAATAAAGTGAACCAGAGGAAGAAGACAATAAAAATTACTTTAGCGACATCCCTCTAGTCTGAGCCAAGACTGAACTGAAAGTTTTTATTACCTTAAGTCAGACAAAATCCCACACAACTGAGGTGAACCCTTTCAAATCACAGTAACTGTCTTTAAGAAATCTCAGTGAGGAAGCTGAAGATTGAATGAACCATGGAAATTCAACTGGGCTTTATGCTCTCTGGAGCACTAGCAAGGCACAAGTTAAATTGTCCTGTTTGTTTTTACCTGACCCACGCAAAACAAAGGAATTCCTCTCAAAAAAAATAGTCAACTGAATGTTTTGGTGTTTTTACTTGTATTTGATTCTCAAGAAAACAATGCAATTAATCAGTATTTTAACAATTTAAGTATTTAGTTCTGACAGGATGTCCATTAGCAAAATAGACTGAAAACATTTATGTTAATTGTTGCTTTCCTTCCCTGGTCTTATGGCATTAAAATAGCATCTGATTTGAACTCTCAAGTGAAACACCCACATTACTGTTATCATAGGACTCCAAGTAGATGTCCAATCAATTCTACTATATAGACCAAGAAGAAACCATCATTCTTAAATAAACTATTTCTCCTTTGGAAGACACATTCAATTAAAATATATGTAGTTGTAACTGAGTTACTACGTATTAGCTATGTATTTCCTAGTTGAGAAAAAAATGTGCACCTCATTTTGGAAAAAGATCCTTATCTGAACAGAAAACATAGTGAGTTAGAGCAAAGATGCTTTCCCCTATATCCTGGTTAGGTACTATCAATTCAGATTATAAATCATAATCCAATAGAACTGCAATTCATTTTATCAATTTGACATTTTAAAAAAATTAATAATAAATTTAGGTTTGTTTGGAAAATGAGAAATAGGAAAAAATAAATGCTTATAATCTCACATGGGACTAGGGCATTAAGAAAAGTGCTACACAGCACAGAAACTTGAGGAAAAGTTGTGACAGCAATATGCATTGCCCCTGAGAGAAAAAGCTTTTTTTGCATTACTTGCCAATTGTGGCTGCTCAAGTTGTTCTGAAGGTTTAGGATTCAGTTAAAAATGAGACTGGAGATATTACAGGTGCATACAACTAAAATTATTTAGACTTTCTTTCTTCAAAATATATATAGAAATACATACACAATGTGTACACTGCAAGCAATGAAGTTCTAAATGCTTTCAGGCATATAAATTACAGGGAGATAGTCTAAATTTAAGTCTTGCTTTACAACCATGGCACAGCTAATATACACGACAGCACGTTTTCTATAGGAACATTGCAGACAGCAACTTGAATTCTTCTCAAGGGATGAATCAGAATTATATGAGTATTGTACAAACTACACTACATCTGTTCTGGGAATTACATAGGGTGTTACCAAGAAGGCAAGGGACAGCAGGAATAAAACACCTTATCTTTTTCATGGCAAATACCACAGAAAGGAATTCAGGTATATCCTTATCTTTCTCTGGTCAACTGTAGGATGATCTAGAATTTATAATTCAGAAAATGGCATGACTCCTTTTTTTCAGAAACTCAGCTAGACACAAGAACACCATTACAGATGAACACTCGTAAATAGAAAAGATTATGATGAAAAATGTATGGAAGTGACCTAAATCAAAACTATTTCTACCACAACACGAGCTAAATAAGTGGATTAAGAGATGAGGCAGGAGCAACATCAAGTAGTTATGGGCCAAATGTTACCTGAAAAACCTGAGGGTTTTAGAACACTCTGAAGGTGATGAATGAAGATACTCAATGTAATGAAGGAAGAGGGTGCTGTGTAGGGAACATTCCAGGAAACTAGGAGGGTATAATGCACTGACAGTTTATAAATGCATTATATTTACATCCCTTTCTTATTCACAATGGAATAACAGCAGGACTTAATAGCTAAAAATTAGCTACAGGCTATCTTGATATCTGAAGAACAAGGTGGAGTTAGAGCTGGAGTAGAATGAGACAGGAATCCAATCAAAGAAAACTCAGGAAGCAAGGAAACCAGAACTAAACAGCAAGCAAAGAGAAATGCTCAAATATGGTTAATGGATTTGTTAGAAGATGAGTGAACAGAAATGTTTTCTAAGCAGAAATCTTGCATACGGTTGCAGTGTTATTCCACTACCTTCTACTTAACAGAGCACATGAGAAATGAACCTGTTATCTTCATCCTTGATTTTACTCCAGAAAAAAGAATTTGGAAGACCTAACCTTAAATATGTATCTAGTCTATCAGTTATACCTGTCATAAAAAAAGAACAGCTCAGAACAATTACCTAATTGGAGACTCTGCCTTTGAGAGATTTATTTAAAGGAAGAGCTCCGCAACAGGAGAAAGAGCCTCAAACATTTAACACTATCCATCTTAGACTCCTTCCTCTTTCCAACAGTATACTCTATTTGCATGACTCTAAAGTTTCCCTGCTTACGCTCTGACAAAGAAATTGGAATTTTGCAGGACCCAAGTCTTTCAGAAAAGTGTTTTCCCATCCACATTCACAAAAAGCCAAACCTCCGTCAGACTTTTTTTCCAAAATCCTGGACAACACATGAATGGTTCATAATGACAACACCTTTTAAATGACTTAATTCTGAAACAGAATAAATACAAAACTCACAATGGAAATCCTTTACGGCAGTTGTAAAAAATACATTATTTGATGACCTGGGAACGCAAGTTTGGAATTATGATAATCAAAAGTAAGAGATTATACTAGACAGCATCCAAATCAAATTCAGATCAATTGCTATTCACACAAGAAAAACATAACTGTTCTCCCACTTGATTACTACTGCAGAGATCAACAATGAATGGTGAATAAAGAAAACTATTAATATTACTTGTGGAACATCACTGAGTCTGCAAAGAGAGGTTTTGGCAGGTATGTTATACCACATATCCCTGACAACTGTGCTGACAAGGGTTTTCTGTTTCCTTCCACAAAAATAGTCCCTGTCAGTTTCTAGCCATGGTTTCTTATTGTATTTAGCTGTAAGTTCCCTTGTGCTTCTAACCCAGCTGCCTTAGGGAGTGTGCAGTGCAATGGTGTGAATATCCTCTGCTGAATCCTAAATCATGAAACTTGCTTACATCATATTTGCGAATGTGAGTACACATGCTGTTAATAAATATTTATGAAGCTGTTGATTTTTAAAGTAGATTTTGGATGGGAAACAGTGGCACTCACAAGTTTGTATATGTGATGAGAAAATAAGACCTCCCTTGTTTTTTTCAGTTTTACTTGTCATTACTTCCTTCCAGTTACTGTTTTATCTCAACGTGCAGGGCATCATGCTGAGAAAGGAATGATTGGTTTTGGAAATCTAGAGCAAAACTGCACTTGTGATGCTCCTACTTTGGTTCATTTCCTTCAGCAGAATTCCACAATATACACCAAATCTGCTGGTTTGGCTTTTTTCCCTCAAGGGCCATTCAATTAACCAGTGCAAAATATAGAAGAAAAACAATGGGATAAGCTCCAGTCCAGCTCAAAGAGGTGTTTTGTGATTCAGTGAAAAGGTAGGTGGATGTATTAAAAAAACATTAAAATGATCCTAAAGATAAATGCATTAAGAAGATAAAAACGTTAAAAACACACCAGAAGAGAAACTAAATATGAATCAGCATATATTCAAACAGCCCCCACATGAAGGTGCTTTGAAAGAATACAGCATAAAAAGAACAGAGATATTTAGAAGCCGTCAGGAATTTGTTATCAAAAGCTTGGAGATTTCTCCAGTTGATAAAGTGCATTCAACAAGAGAAGGAAGTCCAGTTGATGAAGAGAAACTACAAAAGCTATACTATGCCTATTGCTATACCATCGTGTTCCAAATAAATGTTCTTGAAATCTCTCACACAAGTTCTCACTCAGCTCATATTAACAGAGAAACATATCTCAAAAGTATAACCCAACTGACAATGATTTCACATCAGTATTGGCCAGATCAAGTAAAGGTGCTGAATCCAAAGGAGATTTAAACTTATGAAGATGGAAAATGCATTTCCTGACCCTAAAGAATGTTAATCTAAGAAAGTTCAAGGTATGCAACAAACTAGAAATAAATGAAAGGTAGTGACATCCATTAAAAAAAAAAAAAGGGGAAATAGACTGTATAAGAATAGGCTTGCAAGAAGGAATTTTAATTAGTGAAGTAATGACATACTACTTGTGAACAACTTTGATGATGGAGACAGTCAACTTCCAGATATTATATAATACAATACTGGTATAGGTGGTATGTTTTCAACTCCCACTTGCCTAATCAAGAGCGGAAAATTCTGATGCAGAAATCCAAGCTCCAACTTGAATTCTCTTCTCTGATAAGAACAATGTTCTACATCAAGTGAGCAGTTTCTACTGCTAACAAAGAGCTTAATGTATTTTTAATATAGCAGCAAATCAATTTAAGTTAAAAAATGCATTATGCATAACTTTTACATCCATGCATAAAAACTAGATTTACACTTGAAAGTATTTTTACTTCTGCAGTTTTATGCCAGACAAACACCAATTAGAGGGGGCTTCCTGAATAAATGGGGAATATTTCAAACAAAGGGAATTCAGGCTTCTATAACTGTGACATGCCTCTCAACAACAAACATATTCATGCCTGTGCATTATACTGCAATATGGCATGAAAGTTTTATTAAGGTTGCTGCACTTCTTGATAACATTAAACCTGCAAAAGTGTAATGTATGTGAATGCTCATGAATGCCAATAAAACATCATTATCACACCATCTCGAATTTTATTCACACTACCCACAATTTTTTTTTCGAATGGGCACTACTACTCACACTGTTCCACGTGCAGATGGGGGAATAAACACAGAGCAGGTGGAACAAGTAGTGGTAAGAAGCACTGCAATTTTCTTACTGCTTTCAAGCTAGTATCATCACTAGATCAGATGCTCTGCTAACATACAAAATGGCCAAGATTATGTAACCATGCCCTTACACAAGAGACCTTGTACACTGGTTATTTTACGCCAGCATGTGTCAGGTCAGTTCTTTAAAAATACCTATTGACTTCAGTGAAATTTAATGTTCAGAAATATTGGTAGGTAATAGGCACAGTCAGGGCAAGACAGACTACAATAAATACAAATGTTACATAGTGTGCCTCTATTTGTAGTGACTTAATGTCCTAAATCTCATTTAAACTAGAGATCTGGGCATATGGGAGCTGGATCCTTACTGTAACTATGCAGTGAACAGCTGGACAACTCTCCTGTCACACAGCTGAAGGTTTGCAAACCCTTCTACCTGCTCAGAGCTGCCTTTCAGATACTTCTTCCTGACCACAGCCATTCCTTTTCTCATAATGCTATTGCTGCCTCCTGCATCCACGTTACTTCCTACTCTTCTTCAAACACTCTAAGTCTTGCAGCCTCATCACCCAAGAGCCACAAATATTGCTCTGGTCTGTACCAGACCTTTACCACTAAACTTTTACATCCACTTTCTCCTCAATTCAATAATTTCAATCCTCTCATTTCAGACCCATTTGAACATTTTTCACTGTCTGCTGGCACACTTTTGCTCTTCACCTATGCCTGCAGCCTCTGTGATTCTCTGGCTTTCCCCACAAAAGAAAGCAGAATTTGCACCTCATGCTCCTGGTAGAGTTTTTTACAACCCAAACATCTATCCCATATATCGGAAATCTGTCTCAGCAAACAGGAAAGGTCATATTTAAGGAAAAAACCCCAAACATCCTAGTGCTGAGTAGTGAAGTTTTGCATTTTTTTATATACCTTTCCCAAACTGACAATGCAGTTCTGAAAGTGCTAATTTGCCTTGCTGTCCTAAGCTGAACCTAAGTTTTAAAAGCTGCAGCCGATGTAGGGTTACAGCACAGACAGTGGAGGACTTTGTCCTTTAAACGTTTTTGGACACTAAGCTAGCTTCTATCACAGGTACCTTTGTGGTCATGGACAAAACTGTTGTACCAGTGAAGTCACTTAGAAGTGACCTGATGGTAGGAGAGGTAGATTATAAAACAAACCAGCTCTCTGGTAGGGTTATAAAGCAAATATCTGCTCTCTTTGACCACTTCTAGCACCAAAATTAAAGGGAGAGATGTGTGCATCGGGGCTCTGTGCAACAAGGAAAGCTCACCTGACTTCAAAGGGAAGAGGACAAGTGCCTTTAAGGTTTCTTCTCAAATATCTGTAACAGCCTGTATTTTATCCTTCTGACTAGACAGGGCTGCATTTGGAAAATCTGTGTAAACCCATCTTGTTACATGTATTTCCTCACATTTATACATTCTGAGGAGTTCAGCTATGAAAGAGGAGCGGAAGGGCTGGTAAGGATATTGGAGAAGGGTGTGTCCACTAAAGCCACAGGAAACAATTAAAGCAGTGAAAAGGACAATATCAGAAGATTAAGTTAAGGTGGAAAGATCTGGTATTCAATTTACTTTGCCGAAGCTTAAAACAATATGACCTTTAAGTGGCTAAGGTACTAACAATAACCTGGTAAATGGCCAAGGTCAATCTCTGTCCATACTGACAGTGCTGCTGAGTGAAACCATTGCCCAACGAGGCTGTCTACAAACTTCCTAAAGCAAACACCGTGTTGCAAAGAATTGCCATGCAAACACATAAGAACTTGCTCAAAGGTGCTCCCTCCACATTTTGAAAAACTACATATAAAAGAAAAAAAATCAGTCTTAAGAAATAAACCATAATGGATGGTGCAAATTTGAAAAAAAAAAGCCAGCAGCTGGCTCTTGACAAACCTGTTATAGTTTCTTACAGAACGATTTCCATAAAGCTACTGGAAGGTAATCAAGTGTGAGGCTGTGTCTCCAACACAGACATTGGAGAGAAATATGCTCCAAGTGTGAGCACTTTGACTCCTCACTTTAAAGATCCCTATTTTCTCATAGATATTTTCCATATAGACTTTCATAGACTTTTCTCCACTATTGCTAGTTTAAATAAAAAGCAACATACTGAAATGCATGTATGTTTCAGTACAAATATCAATAAATGCCTTCAGAAATCCATGTCAAATAACATGCAATGATGGCATGAAAGTGATCAGAAGTAGAAAAAAATCCACTTCCTTTCCTTTCAAACAGGTAAACATTCTGTTGAATTCTAATTCAAGAAACTAAATTCTACCCCCTTATAAAGAGATAATATACATTTTGCTTTTAAAAATGAAACTAAATTGGTGAACAAAATAAGGGCAATTAATTTCAAATATTAAAGATAAATTTTGAGTATAATAAAACAGGGGTGCATTTGGATTATCATCATTACAAATAATCATCAACATATTCTAACACAATCTTGAAGCATATGTAAATGGAACAGTATCTTCATGGTCATACAATTTTGAACTTGGATTTTAACACATCATGAGAATTTTGTCATAATTTGTGCTGCTACAGCTTATTAATTTTACAAAGGCAGAAGTGTAGAAAAAAATTAAATACTATTTTCTTACACAATCCCTTCAAGGAGCAAACAGAATAAGCTAAACTGATTGTTCATGTTCAAAATGGGACAATTCCCTGGAGCACTATAGTGCCTTCTCCCTTTTCCTGTTGTAGAAAATTAAAACAGGGAGAAAAATATTTGATTAATATTTTACTAAACAAAAAAATTTCTGAAACACAGGCAATGCACTTGGCACATGCTAAATACTCCTGGCAGATACAGAATTGGATAAGCACTGACCTAAGCTTCACATGGTTATATTTACAAAATAAAGGGCTTCTAACATCCATGTGAGAAAGGAGATAATTAGAGGGGTAAAGTTGAATTTAACAAGAGGAACTATATTAACAAATTTAGAATGGCTGTTTATGAGAAGTCTGGACATGTGATTGTGACAAATGCTCTTTTTATTCTAAAACCCATTACCTTTTCCATCATATCTTTTTCCTTAATTTGCTTGCTTTGTTTTTTTATCCTTTGATGTTTAGTGATTGATACTATTTAACAGGACTATTTAAAGTAATGAACTTGGTATTTTAGGGGTTACAATAATGTTTTTGAACCTTTCCAGACAAATTTACTTCATCTAACTGGTAATGATTAGTGTTCATTCCAAGTACTCTGAAGTGTCATTTACTGCACTTAGAACAGACACAGCAGGACCACAGCAAAGGAGTAGAGCAGCATTCACATGGTGCATCTCTCTTCCTCTGGTATGGTGGCAAAGTGCACATTAGGCTGTAAACGTGCACAGATTATTTTTTTTTTCTTTTTAAACAATCATCCTCAGGAACAGAGAGGCAGAGAATGAGGATTACACACACTAATAGGTAGAATAGGCCACATAACCAAGTGGTCCTTTTCTAGACAAGAAACAGGGCATGGGAACCAGGCACAAGAATGCTAAAGGAAAAGCATCTTGAACATTTTTCTCAAAACCTTCTGGGAAAATACTTGTTAAATATAGCTACAGTTCAAAAACTTGGATAATTAAGATGACGTAAGAATCTACTTGATGAATGAAACTCTCAATTTCTGTTAGCGATTGCTCAGGCAAGTCATAAAAGAAAATGTCTTGTATTTTCTGCCTTGGAAAAAAAAAAGAGATGAATGACTATATTCACATTTAATGTATTGCAGCAGATACAATGGTAACATGATTCTAAGAACTACCCTCAGTAAAAGAGAAAGCTTATCTGCTTGGGTAAAAAGGACACTAGAAAAAAGACTTTGATATGAAGCAGTCATTACCAAAAAAAATTCCTAAAACTGTGATAAGATTTATGTTTCCTATGCCTTGTAGTAGGCACATCCTGTAGGTGCCATGCAAAATGATGGCACACATATATTTTAGAGTTAATGGTCTATATTAACTTAAAATGGGCTCAATCTGGTTTTGGATAAAAACCTAACTTTTTGGATAACTGCTTTTGTTATCAAACCCAATTGAGAATGATTTTGCAGTTTTATACTACAAGAAAATGGCCCAATTTCTTGACTGCATGAAGACGGATTTGCTCTCAAAGGAGAAGTATTTTTAATAGGGATGCAACAGATGCAAAGTGAAGAGGTCCTCAATTCAAACAAGAATTATTTTGAAAAATACACTTTTCTGTATCAACAGATGAAGTTTTATGCACCAAAGGAGACAAATGACCACCTTTCATCAGCCTTTTGTGAAAGTACTGCTCTAACTCTGACAGCCAAAGAACATTCTTGAAATACTTTAACTCCATTTTTTTTGAGCAGAGAAGAACAAAAAACATGCCAAGAGGACTACTAGGTCTAGATAGAGGGCCTGGCAGACATGAAAATAAAATATACTATTTTGTCTAAGCTAGAAACTGTTAAGTACAAAATTGTGCTAAAGGAATTCAAAACAAGGAGTAAAAATCTCCTTAAACATCCAAATAGGAAAAGAGAAAGCAGAAATGCGATCATTTGAGGTTGGGAAGACATCAGTGGTAAACTGGGTAACGAAAAATAATACCTTGCATGAATTTTGATTAGGGATGGTAATACCTGATACAGGAACAAAGGCATAGTAATCAATGAGGATTAATAGAATTACATTTGATGAGGCAACTGCTCCTACGAACAGATGAAATATAGGACAGAAACATATAGACGTAATAACAGAATTGTTGTGAGGGCAACAAAATCGCTAGTTGGAAGGAAATTATATTTTGCTGAAAGCAGAACAGGTGAAAGAGAATTTTGCAACTGAGTGATGTAGAAACTGACCTTATATTTTCAATAATGATTTTGACACAAAATTTAGGAGTGCTCTCAGATAAATATGAGAGGCATCATCATTACAGAATATTAAAGTAATCTTATCAGCAGATATTTAAAAGCAATTAATAGTTGTAAGTGAAATTGAGTGAAATTTAACACAAAGTTCTGAACTATAAAAACTCTTTGATACAGGGGCAAGGACTGAGCTTATAAACCATTTTACAAAAGACTGATAAAATCTCATATAAGAAAATATGCAGTTTTGATCATACAAGGAAGTTGAAATCTACAACAAATGTGGGAAAAGACTTTGGAATGAGTTTCTTTTTAAGGGATAAAAATGAGGGAGCTTGACTTCATTAATTAAAATGAAATCTGAAAATTTTTACGTGTACCTTTTGTTTTGTCTGGCTGAGGAATGAATACAAGAAAGGATTGGCCTTTTTAAGTTAAAAGGCAAAAAGGCAACTGAGTGCAGACTGACCAATGAGATAGTGAGATTCTAGAACAAGGCCTGAGACAGCTCTGCAGAAGGGAAAAACTATTATTACTTCGCTGATTTTTGAGGGTATCACATATTACAATGTTAAATAATATTAGATATTGCCCAGAATAGGAGTTAAGATCATAGAACCAGTAGGTGCAATCTACTTTCAACTCCTCAGTTTCCTAAAAGCCTTTTCAAAGGTGAAACTGGACTTCAGGGACTATTATTACCACTTGAAGGGAATTGCATATTTACATCTGAGAAAAACAATGTCTGTCCTTCAGATTCTTGCTCCTCTCTCACATCTTGCATCAGCTAGATCCTACCTCTGCAGTGGAACCAGCAGACTTTTACTGCAGGGGACACATTAATCCTAGGAACATGCATGCCTTGAAAGAGCTTCATTAGTCTGAATATGAGTTTTGGCTCCTGTGAACACATAACTGCCTGTTCCTGCTAGACTCCCTTCAGCTGCCTGTTGTGCTGGCTTTGGCTGGGGTGCTGATAATCTTCACAGTAGCTGGCACAGGGCTGATGCTTTGCATTTGTGCTGGAAACACTGTCAACAATATAGAGATGGTTTTGCTATTGCTGTGCAGTTCTTGGCAACATCATCAAAGCCTTTTCTGTTCCTCACCCCCCCAGCAGGTGGGCTGGGGGTGCACAAAAACTTGGGATGGGACACAGCTGGAATAGCTGACCCCAACCAGAGGGATATCCCAAATAGGGGGTCATGCTCAGCATGTGAGGCTGAGGGAAGAAGGAAGGTGGGGACATTTGGAACGATGGTGTTTGTCTTCCCAAAATACTATTACAAGTGATGAAGCCCTGTTCTCCTGGAGATGGCTGATGATCTCATGCCTGCCCATGGCAAGCAGTGAATTAATGCCTTGTGTCGCTTTGCTTGTTTGTGCTTTGTTTTCCCTATTAAACTGTCTTTATCTCAACCCACAAGTTTTCTCACTTTTATTCTTCTGATTCCATTCAACCAGTGGGATGGGAGAGAGAGTGAATAGCTGCAGGAGGCTTGGTTGCCAGCTGGGGTTAAACCACAATAGTCTTTTAGGCATCTACACCGGCTCAAAGCATTTGAGATAATGACAGATTTGATTGAAATGTGCAAGATTGAATTTATAGCTGTTATTTGTGTTCAGCTGATAATCAGCAGGCTCCTGTGCTTGTCATGGGGCTCACTTGCCTGTGTATTAGTCTAGTGCTCCTTAGTGGCTGCTTTTTGCTTTTTCTGCTTGCTCTAAGTGCTGTGTAACCCCATACCAGCTCTGTCCCAGCCAAAACCAGCATCCCTGTGCATGAAATGCAGATGATGATGATAATGATGATGATGCAAAACTGTAGAAGCATGATAAGATATCAAACTGTGACATGCTTGCTTCCATAGCAAGCTAATACAGACTTCAGCATAAGAACTCTCCTTGAATGTCTAACAGACATTTCAAGAGTGGCAGGAAAAGAAAAGATATGTATGATGGGGAAGCCCCAGAAAGCATAACAGAGGAGACATAAGAAAAATGTTGATGGGATGCAGATTGGTAGTTCATTTAGTTCACAGCACTTCAAGCAGCTTCTGGGGATACCCAATCAGTAAAACCAGACAACCTAAAACGATTTATAGGCCAAAATGGAGTTGAGCTGCTGAGAGATGAATCAGAACGATAAAGAACAGGTTTACATAAGGAGAACACACCAGAGCAAGAAAATCTAATATATTCAAGAGGTGGAACCAGATGGAAAGACAAATATTCCCTTTACTGTCAGGTCCTAAGAACTATAAAAGGTGCCTCCAACACTGACTTAATGGGTATCAGCATAAGAAGTTGTGAGAATGTCATAGCTGGTGCTCTACATCCTCTCCCTCATTTCAAGCTATCCTGACCAGACCTGCTGGATACTCAGACATGGATGCTGGCAGACCACTGAATCAAGGGTATCTTTGTACCCTTGAACATATAGATATTGAAGGGTGAATCAAATCCTTTTTGTTCTAAAATAGCATCATCTATTTCTCCTATAATATCTGGCACTGAACTTTGCTACACCATCCTTAAATTCTTTACTCTAATAAGAAAGAACCAATGAGAAAATTGCTGTTTATCCTTACAGGTACATCTTTAAAACTGCTGATTATTTCATCAGAAAAGAACACAACAATAAATGATGTGGATTATTTATTATGTCAAGATTCAGTGAAGGAACAGAAGCTCATAGCTGAGCTTTTGATTAAATCAGGTTAATGTATGAATGGACTAAGACATTAAAGAAGAGGAACAAAAGAAAACCAAATCCCTCCACACAGAACATAAGACAATATGAAAATTCAACCTATAGTTTTACAATTTTTCCTGAAAAACAAGATTAATTCAATTGACATATGTAATAGGAACTCATAGCAACAAGGAAAAAAGACTGAATGGAGATGGGAAGTCAGAATTTCTCTGATGCCGTCTTCAGCAAGACATCAAAATGATCAACAGGTGCCAACAAACTCAACAAGCGTCAGTGACAAAACCAGAAATAGATATACTGAAAATGTAGCTTGCAAACAATTCTGTGGAGGTGCATTCACAGCAATTTCTCATTGAAGACAGTGGATGAAAGACATGTAACTACATAGCTGTTGGTGAAAAAACCCAAACCATTAAACAAATCCTAAAACCCACATTCTGTATTACATCAGAATTCAAACCAGACATTTGTTTTGGATGGGAACTGAAAGGATGTCAGTAAGGCTTCTAATGTGAGAAGGATGCACATTATTTTTTTTTTAAGGAAATGAAAAATCGAAGTTATCAGAATTTGAAAAAAACACTTAGCCTCAGAAGACAGCATAGTAAGAAATGAAAACTCTTGCTCCCAAAGCTAATTGAAAAAAAAAACATTTCAAGAAGGAACTGACAATCTGATGCAGTGTTAGCATACAGAGACTAGAACTCATGCAATGCATATGTGAATCAGGATGTATATACAAAAGATTGTTCTCTTCTGAAGGAATACACATGCAGAGTAGTCACAATTTGAAAAGAAGAAGTATTTCTAGGGAAAGACTGAGAAACTTTTTTTGACCTGTTTGGAAGTTTTCATGGGACTCAGAAAAAGAATGAAATTCTGTAGCTTAATAAATACCAACTAGTTATTAAGACATACTATTTTAGAGAAACTCTGCACATTATTCATACAGTTCAATATATAACAGGTCTGAAAAGCAGCCGATTCTGTGACTGCAAGAATTGTTGTGGATGTTCTGAATCTGAAGCCAATTCCCAATTACTCTAACATCCTTCTTTAGTTCTGCTATAAACACATGAGTAAAGGAAGAGAACTATATTTTGGTGATGCCATACTATTTAATACTGACTCCAGGCATGAATAAATAAAGTATTACTTGAAGCACACATATTCAATAAAGAAAGCCAATACAAACAAATACTTCTACTGAAATTCAGTGCTCAGCCTGTACTTTACCCCAATCCAGACGCTTGATGGGTTTATTTTGGTACTAACAAAAAATGCCCAAAAGACATGAAGTTTTGGGCCTTTCTACAAAGTGTATCTTCCATTTTCAAAAGGAGTTTTGTAACTATGATGTATTAAGGGGCTTTTTTTAATATCCCAAGCATACCGAGCTGCTTCTTCCTTACTTACAGTGTCTCACTCTTGAAGCTGCAGAGTGCTGTTAACTAATGACTACCAGGTAAGTAACCAGAATGTAAACTAAAAATAAGACTTGCCAGGGCTCAATTATCCACATGTTTTGCCAAGACAATACACTTTAAACAATGAGGGAAAAATGTAATGACTAAATGAAAATATTCTGGTCTCTTAATTAGTAATTGATCTGAAAACCCCTGCTGCACTGTACTGAGAAGAGCCCAGGAGGATACAGTAGATTGATGTGCATTAGGAAGCATCTTAAGGCAACTTTGTCTTTATTTCTACTCAAATATATATTCAAATATATTTTTTTTACTAAACATAATTTTCTGTAATCCTGTAATGTGCATTGAAAAAAATTAAGAGGATGTTAAAACCAGAAATAATAATGAAAACATTGGAAGCTTTAGCAGGAACAAGTATCTAACTATGCCTGTGTGTATTTTTACAAGAAAAAGCAAGAAACCCTTGCAGTGCTTGGGGTGTGATCTCACCTATGTAGATCATCCTAACAATTTAAAACATTCTTTGCACTTTTCCATGCTCCTCAACTGAGCTAAACAGCCAAACCAAAGGACTTGCTACTTATTTGAGCAAGTTTCTAGGTAGAATAAACTCCAGCTTATGAAAACTTTATAAATAAAAAGGAAATAAATTTCACTTGGAAATTGGTGTACGTGTTCAAACTTTAAAATACATTCATATACTTGCCATATTTCACTTTGATGACCACCCTTAGAAGAAACAGTAAGAATCACGAAGAAAAAAATTATGCATTCAAATGAACATAAATGAAATAAAGATAAACTACAGCTTACCAAAAAACATCTTGAACAGCATCTTATTATTAATTAAGAATTTCTGGTAAGGAAGCTGATCTTTCTTTTACTGATAAATACTGAACAATTCTACTGAAAAATTTGTAACAACAATAATTGACATAAACATCTTTTCAACTCCACCTGCTCCCATCTATAATATGCTTACTTCTCATAACAATTCTATATCGAAAAAACACTAGACTGAAAATATAAATCATAGTTAGGTTTGGTATTAATTTGTAACTCATTTGATTGTGTGGATGTCATTGTACACATTTAACATTACAGCGGTGGTTCATGACAGATCATTTTTTGTTAGCAGTGAGCATGAGAAATTGCTGAAGTAATAAATCTTATTTTTACAAAAACAACTTTCATCAGCATTTTTTTCTTTCAAAAAAAGTTTAAAGTATTTTTCTAGACTATTTCATTTCAGAAATTCTCTGCAACTGGAACATTTACATAAATTACACGTATCATTCCTTCTAGATCAGGAATATTAAGTCTTCAGGCGAATGTCTACTTATGAATGATAAAGACAATGGTTCTTCAGAGGGGACAGAAAGTAACAGAAAGTGACCAATTAGCAGAATTAAATGTACTGTTACAAAGAAGGTGTGGATGGATGGAGCAGAGGATAGGTGAGATAACCATTTTGCTAGACTCGAAAAAAATTCTGAGAAGTAGCCTTGCTTGCTGCTTTTAGCTGTAAGACAGAGCCTATGAACTTTCATCACATAGGAATCAAAAGTCATCTATTGCAACTACAAATAGGTAAGGATCTAACTTACTACTGAGGGTTTTTTCTGGTTCAATGTAATTAAATAGTGCATAGCTAGGGAAGGGACAGAATACTAGCAAGTAAAGTAGAGAGACACTTTCTCTTAAGCAAAACATAAGGAGTCAAGGGAATGAAGTATCAAGATGGAAAAAACCCCACACTCTTATCACTGTAACAAGTTCCTTAGGATCCTTCATGATCAAAGATAACGCTGAAAGAAACCTTGCACATTGAAGTGAAAGAATTGAACATCAGTAAGACTGATGATCTTGCAAAGTGAAATACTTCGAACACCTCTTGTCACTGAAATGAATTCCTGGTGATAATTAAAAACCTGTCCTTGGTCTTCTAAATCTGCTTCATTTGACTTTGACACACCACATTGCCGAAAATTAAGTACTAATTACATCATTTATGTACAGGAGAAGTGAAGACTTCAACTTGAAAACAGTAATTTTCTTTTATATTAATATGATCCCCCTAAGAGTACAATAAACTTCAAAATCTGAGATAAGGACTCAGTCATTTGCTCTGGATATATTCTTTTATGTTATCTGAAGTTATAGATCAAAATTTTATACTGTAAGCTTAAAAAAACCCCCAGGAGTCAACATTAATGCATATATAAAAAGATTCTCCATATTTGTAAAAGTATTTTACCCTAGGTACCCCTACTGATTTTGTGTCTGAAAAGAACATTGCATTTTACTTCATGAAAATGCCAACCACAAATACAGACAAAACCAGCGAGATCTTAGAATCTGAGCAGCTACTGGAATGACAAGAAAAACTTGCAAGCCACACTGTGCCATCCTAAACTTCTGTCATGTGAGTATTCAGCAAATTCATCTAACCATGTTAAAAAAGCTGTAAAACTTTTAAACAATCAAAATTATATTGCACAAGATAAAAATATGTCACAGCCACTATCAGCTTTATGGCTGAATGACTGAAAAAGGGAGGACTGTTAGCACAGTTTTCCTCTGAGTAAAACTTAGATTGCCTCTATATGTGGATCCATCTACTACAAACATGGTTTAAATGCTCTTTGTGCAGTGGTCAATTTTGTTTGAAACTCAAATACAATTTAGAGAACAAGCAGGCTGTTCTACAGAGATTTATTAAAAGCTAACAAAAGCTGGTTTGCTTAGTCTTGAGGTTACACCTAATCACTGACATAGAGTAGTCCCAATGGCAATTTGTCTTAAAAAGTTCCTACCTCCCAAGAAATATAATTACTTATTTTACCAGGAAATTACGTATGTGAAGACTGATTGAAATATCCGGTTCCAACTCAATATTTATCATTTAGTACTTTGTTAGAGATTTTCAGAAAGCACGGATGGTAAGTTGTAAACAAATTTGCAATTAAATGTTGTATTTTGCCTACATGATCTGGTTATATACATAAGCAACATTAAATTTTCCAAAATATGATTATGAAAAGGTAAAATCTTCTAACAGATCAATCAGGAGCATTAGTTACATGTTCTCCCATACCTTTTCTCAAATACCCTCATGCATTAGTAACCTGCTACTTACATTCATTTAATAGAGGTGCTCCCAACATTGCAGAAGTTTGATTTTTTTTTCCCTGAGATACACAGAGTTTTGTTATTCAGCAAATTCAGTAAGAGAGATGTAAGGGTTCATGTACACTTAGGACAAAAAATACAACAAGAAAATGGTACAGAAAAAATAAACTGGAATATGCAGTTGACAAAGAAATATAGTGCCACTTGCTCTGTGGCTAGACCACCACTCCAAAAATAAGTATAATCAAAGAAATAATTTTTTTCACCTGACCCTTCCTCAGCTTTGTTTCATGTCATATATACACGTTTTTGAGTCCTGAAATGAATTCCTAAACAAGCAAATGAGAGTACTGACAAGATAGACACTCGCAGATTAAAGAAGCAAAAAAAACAAAAATAAAACCACCTTGAAACATCACCTGGATGCTGAAGTTCAATTTACTTTTATTCTCATTACCGTGTGAGGAAGAGGCCAGGGTAAACTTAATTCATATTGCATTATTAGAAAGCCAGGATCCATAAGGAAAAACATAGTGAGTGAAGACATTTAGACACATTGATAATCTTGAAGAATCTGAATGAACCATATTTCTTGATAAATTCAGATGATGTTTGAGAACTTAAGGATACTGTAAAGGACTGAACAAAAAGATAATGGGTAGTTTCTTTGGGGTTTTTTGAAAGTAATACATAAAATAAACCAAGAACTCTCTAAGTGGTAAAGAAGCCCATATGCAAAATTCAACCTCTAAGTAATAGAAACAGATGTCAACACCTGTCAAGTTCTTTTTCCAGTTGGGGTTTTCTTTTTATTTTTCCCTATATCAGCTTGTAACAAACCACCATCAAATACATCACAGAAAATCTAATCTAGCTAGATGTTGCATGGCAATCCCTGTTATAAAAGTAGTCTGATCTCACACATTTTGAACAAAACCTAATTTTGCAGTAATACATGAAAAGCAAGTCTCAACATGAAATACCAAAGCGTGATCTAATTATTAAATGAGCTTATCTCCACTAATTGCCCAAACACAGTTTCAGATTTTCTGAATCTATCAAGACAGTCTAGAGGACTACATTCTGCTTCATAACAGATAGGCTTTACTCCTTCCCACTGTGATGAACTTCCTGAAAATATATAGGCTACATCTAGGGCTGTTTTTCAGCAGAGCTGCCTCTTATTTTTGCCTGTTACTGGTCATATTTGGTTTTCTTTGGACAATTTTGTTTTATCAACGGGCATAAGGCTCAGTGCAGTTTCTCTGCTTTGTCTTGCTCTTCTGCTCTGAGCATTGCAATGTAAAGAGCTCCATGTTTTTATTTTTAAGCCGTCAGACAAGACACAATTTTTTAGGAAAAAAGTGAAGGAGATGCTTACAGACAGAATTCACTGAACAACCTTATGAAAAGTAGACTATATAATGAAGCTCAAGTTTGCTGTCCATCAGAATAATTTCGGTTCTATTACAGTGAAGGTAAGTACTGCATTAAACAATCCCATAGGTTAAACCAAAATATTTCTATGGGTGGTTGCCAATAAATCTTGTTTGCTGACAGAAAAGAATGAGACAGTAGGAGAGAAGAACTAGCAGATGCTGGCAATCATTTTAGCAAGCAGAATAAGGATCAAGGATCTTGATTTAGATAAGGAAGAATGTTATTATTTGCCATCTGCTACTGGTTTATTAGTATGTCAGCATCTGGTGCTACAGAAAGATCTTTGTGATGTGAATGCACCAAGCAAACTTAGACAGTTTTCTTCTGCTGAAAGGAATTCTGCTGAAGGTAAACATTACAGGCCTTGCCACTGGTCAATTTGCTTAGTTTTTGACTTATGCTATTTAAAGTTTGATAAAAAGAGAATATGTAGAGTTCACCTCAATGATTTAATACTAGAGTCTAATCACTAAGAACTGAATATTAATCCCACAAGGTTGGCATTAAAACTTTCTTTCTATTCAATTTTGGCTGATTTTTGTTTCAAAATGTCAGGCAGCAAATATCTAAGTTTGAGCAAAGCCAGTTGGTTTGAAAGTCTTAAACTGAACAATAATAAAGTGGGGCACAGATCTGCCCCAGCCCAGGCTAGAAATTTGCACACATGTTTTTTGGACAAAATACTATTTGCTTAACGTTGCTACTCAGTGGCAGGATTAGCTATGCTCCTGGGGCTGCTAACGGATACTACATACATTCAAGGTGCTAACAATTCCACATTCATGATCAGTATTGCAAGAGATAACACCAAACTACAGTAACCATAAGGTGTTGGTGGACCCGCAGGTTAAACTGTGCAACAGCACACATGGAACGAGCTACACTGTCCTGCATTTATCTGTCACCCAGAATGACACAACCCTTGCATGCGAACCAGCCTTGTTCAGCAGAGGCAATACATTAATCTGATAGATCACATGGCTGAGCATGGAGCTGGCAAGGCAAAGATGGACTTACTTTTGGTGTTGGGCAGGATGCAGTGGAGAGGCGAGAGGTGGCTTGGGCACGAGGAGATTCTGAAGGAGTAGTACTGAGGGAGGCTGTGTCACGTGGGAGAACCTGAACACCACGAGAGATGATGGAATCTGGAATCTTAAAAAGGAGAGGGATGGAATTAATAGCAAAAGAATATACTGTATGTAAAACTTACTCAAAACCTTACCTCAACAACATAGGAACACCCCACTCCTCAGTTTGCACACCTCCTCATACTCAGTGCTTGGCAGTGGGTAATGGCATATTCTCCTAATTCCAGTAATAAATACCTAACAAATATACAAGGTCACATTCTAACTGAAGTAGCACAGAACATACTAGTTGTCCTGAAAAAACTATGAATCAAACATACTACAAGAGGAAATAATAAGAAAATAGTGGTTTCCTCTTAAACCTTTGTTTCAAACCCAACAATGACCAACAATGACTTCTACCATGGTATGAAGGGAGGCAGACTTTCCATTCACTAACTACAGGACAATACTCTGAAAAGAAAACTATTTTCTAGCAATTAACTGAACCCCTCTTAGGAAATGTCATGCAGTGTGTAAATACTCTTTATCCCATGAAGTCTTTATTCCAGCTACAAAAATTCTCAATGTAAGGTTTGTGCTGCAAAAGCTACAGGTCTCTCTGGAGTGAGTAAAGGCAAAAGCATTAGAAACCACCATCCAACCTCAACTTCCTTGGTTCCCCCCTATAAATATTGACTATGTCTAACTCAGCAACCTTGACTTAGAAATACTGGGTTATACCAAGGGGATCTTATTTCACCAAACACCCTTCTCCTCATGTTAGGAGTTTCTTTTGTATTTAACTTGTTTATAAGTTGTGTGCAAACAGGTTTTGTTCTCAGAATGCCACTAATTGACTCCTTTCTGCTCCACTGTGTTTCTAGACTAACAGTGGTTTTTGCCAGTCAGCTCTCCTCAGAGGATCTTTCAAGGCTAAGCAACTCATGCTACAATTTCCACTGTAAATTATGAAGTCAGCAGAGTTTCTTTTCACTATGGACAACTATGCTGGGGGCATCTTCCTCTTCAGAAATGGTGCCTAACAGGCCTTTGCATGGAATATTCTGTTTTGCAAATCATATCTCAGAGATGGATCTTTGAAGGAAACTGGAATGATATTCCAAATGCTCAAATGTTTTGTAGCCAGAAACAGGATTTCTCTTCTGTTCACTTTTTCTCCTGAAATCCCATCTCAAATTCATTAAACCCCAAAGCAGGCTGACAATCCCTACGTTTTATATTGGCACAGATACTCCCTACAGTTTTCAATGCTTCTTTTTAATGTCCATGCCTAAGGAAAATACAGCAAAAAAATTCATTTTGAGAAAGGCATGAAATAAAAAAAGACAAAATCAAAGAAAGAATAGCTTTAAGTCTTCAAGTAAGACACCTTTTCTCTACTCTCCTCCGATAAAAAGCTGCATGCATCTTGATATGATTGTGTATGGGTCCATTACCCCTTTTATGTACTCCTAGACCCTACAACATGAAAAACAATATTACATTTCCAAATTATACCTTAATTCAGTTCTCCCTAGTTTTACAGTGGGTACTCAAGAATAACCAGATATTTCATACAGGAAAGAAACATTTTCTTTTTAACTCCCACCATATTGATCAATCATTGCTTCTTCAATTTTATCTGATATCATCTTTTTGTAATAAAAACCTCTGTCTGAAATAAAGTGACTGAGGCAATCCCAGTTTCCCCTGAAGTGCATGTGTAGTACTAATTTTTGTCTGTGAGAAAATGAAAATTTAAGTAAAATTTCAGTCACGATATTAAATCAGAAAAGGAAGCTGAAGATAAAGGGAAAAGATGATCACAGGCACTTAATTTTAATGAGAATTATTTCCAAAACACTACCTTTACATAAAATGCAATGACCAGAAAATAATTCATGTATAAACCTATCTAGAATGCTGAGCTCTAGAGAAAAATTTCTCACTGAGAGCACGAAGTTAATTCACAGTTACAAATTTTGCTCTTTTTCTAATGTGGAAGTGCTGTATTGCTAAAAGCAGCGCTTATATTCTCTTTAAGCCACTACAACCTGCTGAATTTTGTGAAGGTACTAGTATGTCTATTCCATTAACAGAGATACATAAAAATTCTCATTTTTGGGAATTTCTCATTTTTCTCACATACATTTAGGGAGTTTTTGAATTTTAATATTTAAAATTAAATTTAGGCAATCTAAGTCTCTAATCAAGGGAACTTCTTGTTAACTCTGTTAAAGATGTTAATAAACCCATGAGAAATTTCTGTGTGTCCTGGTGCATAGAAACCTGAAATAAAGAAGGGCAGGAATATTACTGCATTTTGGACAGATTGTTCTTTTCACTTTCACTAAGTCACACTGAGCATTTATGATTTGTCTCCCTACACTTTTTATTAATTTTCCAGATTCAAATGAATTAAATTCAGAGTAGAGATCTCAAAACTTTAAATGAGGTACAATAAAATTCTTAGTTCTTAGTCAAAATAGTTTCTGCTTCAACTAGCTGGAGTAGAAAACCTGTTGTAACATACTGACAAAGACAGAAGTTAATGATAAATGAATGAAGTGACAGAGAAAGATGTTCACCATATCCATCAATCATTGCTTCTACGACTTTTATCTGACCTGGCCTTTCTCTGACATGCTTCTATTTTTGTTTTAATATTTGTTTTTCCATATTAGAGAACTGTGACAAGAGCATTGACAAGAAGGGGAAAAAGGAAAAGAGAAGAGTTCTTTATTCTCTTCTGCTCAGAACTGAAACAAAGATTGACAATGATGATGAGGTAAAACAATCTGTAGGCGGCAATTACTATGACTTATACAAGAGAAAAAAGAGTCTTAAAACCATACAGAAAGGACAGCTGAAAAAACCTAATAACCTGCTAAAAAACTAACCACTTTTTGCTCTGAGTTTGAAGATCTGATTTGAATTATAGAATGCATAAAAATACAGCTCAAGAGTAATCTGCAAAAGAACACAGAAACATGGATGACAGTGTAGTTCATGGAGACTAAATTCACTGTTCTACTGATAATGAAGAATATGGTGGAAATTCCAGTTTAGCAACCTCAACTAAAAAAAACCAGAACCACTGCAATAAATGGTTGTATGTATGTATGTATGTATGTGTATGTATTATAAAGCTATAGATAGCTTTATCATCAGGTGTGTGAACTTTAATGTCTTCACATTTCCTAAGTGACTTTTCAAGAGACACAGAATCATATTTTAAATACAGAGGTCTTAGGCTATTTGATCGGTGGTTTAAATTACTACTTGCCTAAGAGAACAAGTCCTTTTTTACCATTCATTGAAATAGTTTTCTACTATTCACTAAAACCCAGTAATTTATAGTAAGTCCACTGCTTCCTGACTTCTGAAGTCTTTTGTTTTTGAGAAATTCTACTTCTACACAGAAAAAAAATGAGGCAGAAACTGCAAGTGATGAAAGCAAAGTATGAACACCCAGTGCAAATGCTGTATTGTGTTGACAAAAAAAAACTATAGAGAGAAAAGCAGCAAAGCAAGACAAAGAGGAAAAAGTAACAATTTCATAGCTCTAAAGCAGTAATTTTAGGAGATTATTTAAATTATATTCCATTATTGAGTATATTAGATGATAAAGCCAATGACTAATCAGAAAAATAGGCCTGGTAGCAATTACTATCTCAGCAGCTAAATGATTCAAAGTGACAACACACATGACCTTTACCTTGTTTAGCCCTTTATGTTAAACAGAGATTTTCTGTAACGTGTGCTCTCAAAGACAGCACTGATGTGTCTTTGTTAGGAGAAAATAAATAACATTGTCTGTTCATACATAGACTAGGAGGCAGGCAGAGCATTTTTAGTTAGTATTAGTGCAAAAGCCTCTTGCAAGAGTCTCTTACCAGTTCTCCTGCACTGCCTGCTGCGTGATGGCAATAACTGATGAGACCAGGGATGGGCTGTTGACCTTTAGCCATGAAAACAGCTGGACTGGTATAGGATGGATGCTTCTAATGCACAACACATAACAGCTATGAATACAGTGACAGGAAAACATGAAACCGTACAAGCAAATGACCAAAAATGAATGAGGTGAAAACTGTGACACTAAGATGCCAAGCTCTTATGAACACAGCCAGTTTAGATCTCAGGCATTTCCTGCCTTTAAACATGGCACATATTATTTATCCTTGCCTGCATCAAAAGAAATTAAACAATTTAAAATTTGCATTAACAAAAACTGATACTTGCAAATTATAATTACCTTAATTCATCCCTGCAAAGACATATGTAATCAGGATTTTCTGTATATTGGGAGATGATCTCCAGCTGCAGCTGTCTTAGAAATGTCAAGATGTCTCAGACCTGAATTCACATTTCTGGAGTTAGAATGTTGCTGCTTTGGTTTAGAAATTGTTTAATATAATTTTGAGTTACTTAGACTTTTAATTCTCATAATAGGAATTAAAAGCATAACTTGTGGAGTAGATATAGAACAAAGCAGTTTGGAAAAAACTGTTTCCAAACACAAAGGGATACATTATCTTTCCATTTGAAAACTGAACACATAAAACGGAGGTAAATATTTATATATTGCTTCAAATAATACAATAATTATTGGAAGAATATTTGAAATTTGAACTGTAATTATTTACAAGTGTTACCTCTTTATTTAATTTTAGGGGTCTCCAATTTATTATTTTAGTTTGAGTAATGCTGACCTATGATTTCTGGTTAAAACAAGGCTATTTGTTTTTTAAACAATATTTTGTTTAAATTATTAAAAAACATAAACAAGACATTATGATATTTAGCATATTGGCAGAATTTCACATCTCTTATGCACACATGCACACTGGAATACAATAATCTGGATAGGTAATTACTTAATATGCCACCTGTCTGTCATAATTTTATCACTGTTTTCAGAAATTAACATTTTCATTTCAAATTAGATATTACAGGTTGGAAATTTTTGTTGTGATTCCTTAACATGCCACCTACTGGACTTTGCATGTTCAGGTGTGTGAATACTTTGAATTTTAAAAAGCCACTAAAACCAGTCTGTCACATCAGAATGGCATCATAAAACACATGTTAACATCAAAATAACAAATGATATGTCTCTCACTGCAATTTGAAATCACCTACCGAAACCGAATTCACATATTTTTATGAAGCTCTACTTCTACAAAATGTACCTGAAATACATCTGTTTGACACAAAGACATCAATGTATAGTCTTAACATGCAAATGAATATTGGTGGAAAGTGCCTGAGACAGAAACTAAAGGGTCTCTTAGTGCAAGAAGCCAGACTCACCTTAGCTGCAATGGCTGCTGCTGTTATATGTGAAGAAGAACTGTCCTCTGTTGAGGCAACTCCGCTGTCCTTCTTCTCTTCCTCCTCTTCCTCACACTGCACTCCTTTGTCTTCTGTCTGTTTGTGAGGGCTGGTGGTTGGAGGAGGAGAAAGAGGAGGTGGTGGTGAAGGTAGATCTTCGAGCTCATCGTGCACCTCCTTTACTTTGACAATGGCATCCCGCAAGAGATCGATGGCGTGAGGTAGGGCTGGCAGTATAAACTGAAAGCATTCCTGTGCACAGCGAGAAGAGAAACCACCATGAAAAGTTACCTGCACAAGCAAATATCAGTTTCCTCTTTAAATATATTTGGGATTTGGATGCATCTTTTCACCTGATCATAAATGAAACCTACCATGTCCTACGCAACTGCCCTTAAAAGATAAAAAAAAAAAAAAGAACTCAGAAACAGATCTGGTGACTATTCTATATATTTTGGCCTTTTTTAATGCAAATACAGTAAATGCACGATGGGGCTACTGCAATGAAGCTAATACTGAAAACAAGAGTTATATTTCTGTGAATATGAAATAGAGAAAACAGTTCAAAGCAACGGGCAGAATGCTACAAAAATGCAGAAGAAAAACATTAACTGTATCCCTGCAGGGATATTAGCTTCAAATCTTTCCTATTATGCTCCCTCACAAATAGAGAACAATTCATAAGCGTTTCCATAATTATACTTTTATATAATTATATCCTTTTTTATTCACAGACTTATTCTATATATTGGAAGAATGACAAGCTACACTGATATCACTATAATGTCATGTAACTAAAAAAAAAAAAAATTCTTATTTTTTTTCCAAACCTCTCCTTGTTCTATAATCTTACAAACAATTAGAAAGTTTATTTTATATGGCTGGAAAAAGCAAAACTGCAGAGGCTGTGCAATTGCTCTTGCTCCATAATGGGCACACATATAGCTACCATGTCCAGATACCTATGCTGCCAAAATACACTGGTGCTTCATCAAATCAAAGTGGAACCTCAGGACGTAAAGTGCTGCAGCTGCCTGCTCAGATCAGGTCAGCATGAATCTCAGGCTTAAGGCTTAATCAGTAAAGTCTTGAGAAACAAACCAAGAACAGAGACTCCACAACCCTTGTTATCAACGTGCTTTAATGCTTAATTACCCTCAAAGTGTTTGGTTTTTTTTCAGGCTTGTTTTGGTTTTCCATTTATTTTCTTTTTCATTTGGAAGCTACCTCATTCAATTTCTGACTATTGTCTCTCATTCTTCTCCCAGGCACCGCAATAAAAAGTTTTCACATGTCATTTGGGGAGGCTGCTTATAAACATTAAAGTATTGGAAAATTATGGCAGGGTCACAAGAAATTTTTTTTTCTTTTCACAAGAAATTGCCACAGCAATGCAGTCAGGAACACACAGGTTGACAGACAAAGTTGGCACTAGTCCTTTTGTTGCCCTTCAGTTTTGTTTCAAGCATAGGAAGATTTTAAAAAAATGTATTCTGATATTTTAGAGTATCCAGAAAATAAATACTAATAAGAAGTTAATAAATAGATAATGAAATAAATATTTTCAACAAATAAACATGACTACAAAAACAAAATAAAAAGCAAAGAGTCCATCAGACATTACTGGAGTTTACATATCCCACTTTGTAAGTAAAACATGACTCAGAGACATTGTATTTCCTCAAAGCTTCTAAATAAGAACATATCTTTCAGTTGCTTCTTTAAGAGTAATGAATGGTAAGTCCGACTACCTCATACATTTATAAATTATTTAAGCATTCAAGTTGGTACTGTGAAGTAAACTGGATGAGTAAGAATGCTGTATATAATGAATGTATATTAAAACATATTTGTAAAGGTAATAAAAATTATTACTTATAATGTAACTGCAAACTGTAGAGTTACTGTGACTTCGCAGTATTACTTTTAAAATGGGTTAAAATAATGAAGCATACAACTGTCATTACTTTAGCGAAGAAGCAGATCTCAATTAAGTGAGAAACTAGAACAACAATCTCTGAACTGATCAATAACTGTGAAAAAGTACACTAATAATTAACTAATCAGAGAAGCATGTTCCCCACTCCAAGCACTGAAATAAAGCCTTGCTGGCTTGGTGTTGATGCACAGATTCCCAGAAAGTCCTCTAAAAACTCATGTTACATATGAACCTCATTGGTTTAGGCAGTTGTTACTACAATTATAAAAACTGTCAAAGACCAAATGACTTTAATAAACAGCTGGCCATTTCACATTTTGCCCTCTTTCATAACATTAATATATTTTGCAAGACTGAATAAAAACAACACCACAAAAATGGAAGAATTCTACAGATCTTGATTCAATGGTACATGCCACACAAATGTTCTCTGGTGAAAACATGTTTGGCATGCAGTCCATTTTTGTGATGAAGCATTTACACTGCTGTCATTCTCCATTACTATTTTAATGTTTTGTTAAAGAAATATGTAACTGTGATTTCTGATCTTTATATAAGCTTCTCATATGATACAATGGAAAGGAAATTGGCAAGTGGTAAGAAAGAAAAATGAGGGAAATTCCTGGTAACAATCTGTCCTTTTTGGTTCGTGAGATTCAGCCTTTTATGGATCAATTTTCTCTACTATTCATCTTAAAAGTCTTTGCTGAAATCCGACACTTTAGAGATGTCTCATACTAAAAGAAATCATGACAGGACAGAGAATCATCATGACAGGAACAAATAAAGATCAGTTTATCAGAAGCTTGCTTGTATGATGCAATCATATGACTTTTTTCCTTTCCAGCAGAATTATCTTTTTTATTACTTACCCTATATCATACTATTGTTAAAATACTTATTAATACTTTTTCATTTCTTTTCCTCATTCTCTTTCTGCAATTTACCTATCTTCAAAGTCTGATTGCCTCAGGTCAGAAAATGACAATTGCTTCTGTGGGTTAGGAGTGCTCCTGAACACAATAAAATCCATTAGAGATTGTAAGCTATTTTATCTCTCTCCTAATTCAGCAAAAGAAGTATTCACTTGTGAAATAACCTTCTTACTGGTTCATCAGTTCTTTAAAATGGAGGGCCATTGCTGTGTTAAATACATGTACATACATATAATTTCCCACTTATAATCAGAAGAATTTCAAGGAGGTATACTCCCACCTCACCACCCTCCAATGCCTCTGTGTGTTTTGAAGGCTTTTAAATTTCCTTTAAATTACAGTCTCACTAGATTTCCTAAAAATGCTGTAAGGAATGGTAGGATCATAGGAGGGCTCACACTGAATCCTTCAAATGAAACATGCCAAGAGTGTATCTGAAAACCTATGGTGGCTGCTTAAGATCATAGTATTCAAACCATTTCCTTTTCAACTTCCAGGTGACAGCCACATAAATGTCATTTTTGTATCTCAAGATAGAAGTCTTCCAAGAAACAGTGACTGCAGGACTGTGCTGCTCAAGATGTTGGTACTGCCTGCTGGTGCCTGGGTACTACAGGTTCAGATGCGTACCAGGAATGCATTTCTTAGAGGTCAGAGATAAAGACAGTTATTAACAAGGCCAGACATATCTGAGCCCTTAAGAAATAGATTCTTGGGAATGATGGGGGACCTACCTCAGCAGTTTTGTATCAGGTTGTACAGATCACTATTCAGCTTAGCAGTATTTCTGTGGAGAAGGCTGTTTTTCTATCAGCCAACTAAGAAGAAATTAGTGAAAGATCTAGCCTTACTAACACACACACACAAACACACAAATCCCTACTAGAGTTTAATTGTGTTTCCCTCCACTACATAGTCAGAAAGAAGGCATGATGCAGGAAGAAAACAAACCGTATAAAGTGTGAAAAGTCTGATATACCCATATACAGAAGATTCAAAAACATCCTCAAACTCTTAAAAAATATGTTCCCTTTCTTCCCTCTGTTTGATTGAAAGTGGGAGTGCTCCAGCAAGTTCTACCATATACTATGCATTCCTCTTAGTTCTGGGCAAAAAAGAATGATTTCCTGGAAGCTGGAGACAACCCAGAGATAAGGTACAGCTAATTAGAGAAGAAAGGGAAAGTGTAGAAGATCATTAGACTCTTCACTAGCACTGCCTGATCAGGGGAGTGATCTCTTGCACTACACATAATGTTGTCCAGGTCACACAACACCTTCAATCAGATTGGAGTTGTATGGTCCTTGGTTAAGATGGATGGTGTGGTAACTTTACAAGAAGATGCATTTCAATTCACTGCTGTAAAATTTGTTGCACTGGGCACTTTCTACCATTCAAAACAAGAAGTGCTCATCATAGTTCCTTCCCAGCAGATCAATAAGAACATTTCTTACCTGTGACCCTTTCTTGCTACCTGGAAGATTAATTATGAGAGTTTTCCCTCTGATTCCACACACAGGCCTGAAATGAAAGAAACACAGACTGAAATTCTTGCATGCAACTATCTCCACTATCAAAACAAAAGGAAAGCATTTAAGATAAATTCCATGATTTATCAGATTTTGTAAACTTAATTTCCAATATATTTGCTGTTTATGTTCTCACAAAAGAACTTGGGAGGAGCTGAGCTGAAAAAGCGAAATACAAGATTGAATGGGTCTAACATTAATTTGATAATATAAACACTGGTTACTGAGATCTCCCTTAACTCTACTATTTGCTTGCATCCAGCACATTATTTGATATAGCCCCTGTTTGGTCATACACATGGACCCTTTGCAATGTAATTGACTGTGTCAAACATTATGTCCCTGGCCAGGTAAAAATACTAAGTTGCATTCATTCAAATATGTCCTTTTCATATAAAGAATAAACACAAGAAAAGCAGAGAAGGAAGCAATTCTCAAGTGAAAATTGTACTTATGCAATTACTATATAATTCTTCCTAATAGTTTTTCCCTCTCCCTCAAGAAAAGGCAAGGTCAACTATCAAAGATGAAAGTTTTTATTTTATTTTTTTTTGTCTTTTAGAAATTCCTTTGTTGTTGATGCAAGGCTGAACACTCAAGTACTGAATGTTTTCTGTTGTCTAGAGTTTGACTATTCAACATTTTAGCTAAATATTAAAAAAAATAAATTACTGAATTTTGTCTTGAGGTTGTTAAGAGTGCTTCCACTGTTTACAAAAGCTGAGGTGAAAAATCTGGGGTTGGTACATAAGGATAAGAAAAATGCAAAAGGACAAAACTGAACCACAAAGATATGGAGGCTACAGAGGTTACAGAATCTATGTAACATTCTCTTTATTGAACAAAAACATGAGCTATAAGTTAAGATAGAAAAGAAAATTATTTCCAGTTATGGCATTAGCAAAAATTTTGAGCCAAAGGACACGGTTTTTTGGGTAGCCAACTTCCCTGGATTTCTTCTTATACAAATATTTCCCAGTGATTAATGTCATTTATTGGTCGCATGGCATTTTTTAGCAGGCTAACAAGAATTTCCACGACAGCTGTCACAATGCTCACAAGGAAATAGCACAGAGATCGTTTCTGTGCCACTAAATGAACTTTTGATATCATACTCAAGCCAGCCTGAAATGTTGTTTTCAACTGGCAGTTTGAATACTGCCTGATTCCTAGCATCTTTTTTCTCTTATTGCCTTCTTTCACATTCTGTGCCCTCAGTTTAGAAAGAACTCCAGGTAGCTGAGGAATCTCTACTGCAGCACAGAGATGAGCCTGACTTAAAGAAATGTGTTCATTTACTCCTGCTGCAGTAGTCAAGCTCACAGAGTACAATCTCAGTCCAGCAAATCCCATACATGGGTTACAGTTTATGGCAGATTTAAAACAAAGGAAATAAGAACTGTCTACAGAGGAATAAAAATGAGGTGGAATTGTGTTTGGCAGACAGATCCTTTAGCAGTCGTCTTCTTGGCTCTTCTCCTCTGCTTTAAATAATTTTGAGCATTATAAGCTAAATGTCCAGTACAACCAATCAATAACAAAAAAAAGGACTAGACCAGACACATGAAACTCAAATTTCAGCTGCCAATAATCAAACCTAGTGGCTCAAGAGAGAAATGGAGCTGCCAAAAGTTTCTCAAGAGAGCATGCAAAAGTAAGTAAAAGTGCTTAAGAACTGCATGGCTGGCAAAAGTATTCTGTGTGCTTTCAAGAAAACCACACAGATATGCATGCATTTTGGATACTTTGAGAGCTAAATTAATGATATTCCTCCAGATGTAGGACAGTACAAAAGATTCGTCTTTATTAAAGGGATTTTTTGGCCAAACAAAGCATTTTAATACTCGATGAACAACATACAGAAAAATTCTTCACTCACCACCAAAACACCACAGTTCTAGAATGAAAAGACAGCTATTTAAGAGTGTGTATCAATATTACAAATAACCTGGCACAGAAAATACAGGAGGATACAGTCTCTAACAGAGACAACAAAGGGAATTAAATGACTCAATGTGATTACCATTATTTGAATTTGGCCTCTTCTTTGAAGTTAAGACTTCTAGTCTTGATAACAATGGCAATCTTCACTGATTTGTGCACAGCCATTGGCTAACAATAAGTAATTCTATGGAAAGAGCTGACCTCATATTTTGAAGGAAGTAGTCTTACCTAGAGAGCATGCCCAGAGGTGTAACATTAAGTGATCCCATCAGCATTGCCAGGGCCATCCCCGGGGCTTCTCGCTCTATTACTTCTTTAGTGGCCTGCAATCAAAGATGAAATAGCAAACTGAGTGAACAAGTATGAGGATAAGAAAAAAATGAAGCCAGCTAAATATTGGGTAGGAACATCTCCTCATTTTTTTCTGCCAAGAAATGTTGTTGCTAAATTCTCAACTGAAATATGCTATAGAATTTTCTGTTGGTTGTGTAAAATAGGAAAAGACAAGGAATTGGGATGAAGTACTGTTAGCAGCACTGTGAAGATTCCTATAGAAAGTTGTAAAAGTCAGGACCCTATAAATATAAAAAGTGTTAACCAACACCACAGAAATAACAACTGCCTTGAACAGAAAGGAAAAACTGTTTGAGAATAAGCAAAGAAAAGACCCAATGCCTTCTCTTCCTCATCAATCTTGTGCATTTTCCTGTTGAGATTTTCCCAGGCATGAGAAGGATGAATCAGTCTGCGCAGAACATAGAAAAAAAATTTGCAAAGGGAAGACCATGTAGCAGGCAGGCAGGAAAGTAGTAAAATGGTAATGATTATGGCCAGAGGCTGAGGCCTTCCCTTTTGATCATGTCAGCACAACAGCAGTTCTGAACAGGCTGGTGGCTTTTATTCACAAGCAGTCCATACGCAGTGGGCATTGAGAAGTCTGGAAGCAGTCTGAAAATTCTTGCCTTTTTAGTCCTTTTCCCAAACAGGGAATCAGATGGAAAATCATGCACGAACCTCTGTCCTTACTTCCTCACACAAATTTTATCACAATCCGTCCAGTCTCCCAAAATCTAACTTTACTTAAGATTCTAACTTATTCAGCACAACTAAATTGGCAGCAATGGCCAAAAAACTGTGAAATCCATGGTATAACATACAGCCAAACTAAATGCTTTGATGGTACAGCTATCAAAACAGAAATAGGAAAGAAAATCTTAAATATAAGAACACTCTGAATAAGCTGAATTTTCTTCATCGTTTGATATGGCAAAATAATAAAATAGGAAAAAAACTGGCAAATTATTTTGTGGGAAAGATTCAATTAGAAATTACATACTTGTACTCTTGTAAGCACTTAGTTTACAAACAGAAAACTAAAATCCTTGAGAAGGAAAATGACAGTATCAACCCAATGACATCCCTAAAAGAAGGATGTTTACATGTAGGGGTGCTTACATAAAGCAATAAATAAAACAGAAAAAAAAATCTACGAGGAGTACAGATATTCCAATGGCCATATTCCCAAATGCTTTTGACATGTTTTAAAGGAATATCAGAATATTAACTAATTAGAATTTAATATCAGTATTAGAAGACATCAGACACTGCTACCATGTAAACTTTTGAGTACTTTATTAATAAGCAAACTTGTTATGTGCTCAGTTGTGGGAAGCTGGAACTTTGGTTTATCCAAAACCAAGAAATTTTAATTTAGTAGCTGACACCACAGTCTCCTATATTTCAAGCATAGCATGTTGGTTTTAGGATCTACCTACCATCTACTACTCAGAAACAGAGAAGTCATATAAATACAACCCAGTGACTGTGTTCTACACAGGGGAAATAAGTGAGTTTGGAATGATGCAGACAAAAATAGAACTTCATGGAGAGAGATTACCTTAAGATACCTGCCGAGGTATGAAATCATCAACCAGATTAAAAGTTCTTAAGACATCCCCAGACCGTATGATTTTTATAATGTAGAAGATAAAGGCATTGCAATGGTGAAGAGACACTTTGCTGACCATGAAAAGGTTCGTGAAACATGGACTTTTCTGTGTGTGCATACATAGTAAGTCTATATCTATGCCTTTTTCGTTTCAGTTAATACCAAACTTCAAAGCTATTTGAAACTATTCTTAAATATAAAGTGCATTTTGAGATTTATTTTCTGCCCTTGAGCACAGTGACACTTTGAAGATACCATTAGTTAAAATTCTAAACAGGCTTCAAAGGTAGTACAAGATGCAAGAGAGACCATAAACAAAGATCCTGCAGCTCAGGGAGTCCTTCAATGAAATTCAAGTCCATTCTCCAACTTCACAAGAAAAATGACCTTCACAAAATGTCACTGCTAGCAGGCAATGTGATTATTAAAAATGTACAGACTAAGCAACAAAATCTGAAAGGGCAAAAAGTCCAAAAAGCAGTACAGTCCTCAACACGAGTTTCTAAAAATAGTTGTTTCAAATATATATGCTTATATTTATTACTGCAGAGGGACCTCTACAAACAGGGGAACACTTCCGGTTTTCCTGCTGGCAGCCTGACTGGAGGGACATAACCAAAAAAAGCTGCTGCTAAATAAACCACTATTACAGTGACATCTGCTCTTGAAATCAGCCACTGTATAGTCCACTTTTGGGATGTCCTCAAATAACATGACTTAACAGGTGCCCTGAACAGTAAATGAAATCACCATCACACTGTAAATTAGCTATACATAAATGAATGAAATCAGCAATTCTGCAATCTGTACCAACTCCTTGTTTCAACTAATAGTGTACCAAAGTGCTGGTGGCCAGGTTTTCTAATACTTCTTTCAGTATTTTTCGTTTGAAGGAAGGGTGGAAGAGAGATGTCAAACTTAGATTTTCGTCTGTGCCCAGTTCAGGAGTTAACTGTTGGGTACCAACACCTGCCTCCATGGAAACTATTAAGGAATTAGTGACTCAGCACCTTCGCATTTTACAAGTACTCTAGCAAGGCTAAATTAAGACTGTTCAACCTTGTTTCATGGGCAATTTTTTTGTTGGTAGTCTCACCATCAGCCAGCTGTTGTCTGCTGCAGGGGGCCACAGTGTTGGCACAGAATGAATTGCAAATCAAGGCTGCTGCCCTCGGCTCTTACAACAGCAGTGATGACACTGCTGGACAGAAGCAGAAAAAATGATGGTATTTCATTCAGAGCTGTCACACTGATGCCTTAATCAGGAGTGAAGCTTTACACCGATTCTCAAACCTGAGGCTGCTGACTATATAAAAGGTAGGCGGAAAATACTGGAGCAAAACTGCCTAACACACTAAAAGGACAGCAAAGAAGTGTCCCCAGTTTCTGATGGATAAGCTGGTAGTGCAGAGAAGACAGGTGCACATAGGAGGGAGGTGGAAGAGAGGTGCTTGAAAGTAAAAGCTAGAGCTCAGGAGAAAGATAGAAATGCAGAAAGTTGAGTTTGGAGCTTGCAAAGAAAGGCAAGGTTTGTAGTTTAGATAGGAGAAGGAAATGTGGGACGAAAGAAGCTGAAGTGGAAAGTCAGAATTGCAGGAAATCTAAGCAGTAGGATTCTGAGGAAGGGAGAAATGAGAATAGAGTGAGGGCAAATGAATAAAGTGAGTGGGATGGAAAATAGTGATGAGGTCGGAACCTGAGGATTTTTAAGCTCCCTTCAAACCCAAACCATTCTATGGTTCTACAAAGAAAGACTGCCCAAGGCAGCTTGAACAGAAAATACATGAGGGAGAAACTCAGGAGAAGCAAAAAAGGGAAGAACAAGACATGACAGAAGTGTCAGGACATGGAGGAGCCATGGAGAGAGACAATGGGATTGAAATAAAATGCTACTTTCTACTCCAAAGAGAAGGAGGGAAAAACAATTTAATTATTTAGGATTTACTAACAACATCTATGAGAGCAGTACCTCTTCTATTTCATTGCGATATGAATAAATGCAATTGATTTTAAAGCACATTTTGATTGTTTACAAAGTGCCTTTTTATTGGAGTTAGGGCATTATGTTCCCAAACCAACTGGAATATTTTTAGATATCTTTGACGTAGCTGCGGTTGCTTAACAGATGGCTCACTGCCAATTGGTTTCACAGAGTTCTCTGCTGCTTCACTGCTTTTCTTTGACTCCACATAAATTGTTAGTTCAGTTCTGAACCTGTGGAAGCCCTCCAAGGCAGATTTTGGAGGATATACCTAATGCAGACTGATTTAATTAAAAGACCTAGGACTACTCTTCTGGAAATGTTCAGAAACTCCTTACCTTTGTCTTGCAGGTACTAAGCATAGCGAAGCTTGACCTCAATAGTAAGTAACGACCTGAGACACTTCATATACTCTTTAGCTGGTTTTGGGCAGTAATATAGTTTTATTTCTTCAACTAAAATGCTAATATGAAACTCAGAAATCATAATAAATCCAATTAAATTAAGATGACAGAGGCTGCCTCTGTGTAAAATATTATTTCTGTTGAACAAGTTAAAATCTATGACTCTGCATAGCATATAATAGAGCTATATATGCAAATTAATGGACAAATTTGCAGATAATTTATGTTTGACAGACTTCAGCATCAGCATCAATAAAATTTCATTACCTATTTGAGCTTTCTACTGAAAGCTGAAATCTTGGAAGGGCATTACCGAAGAAATACCTAAATAACCTCTGCAACAGAGCTCACAGACAACAGAAGAGCTGAGAAAAACTAGAGAGACATGTCAGTCAAATATGCAACAAAAAGGTCAGTCACGTCTGTCAACCGGTTGTGTAAGAAGCAGAAGTGTACTTTAGGAATAAAAATTGCATCTCAGCCTGGAGATGAGATGCCTTCTTCAAAGTTATTCAGAATACCTCTGCTGGAGTCAATACATGTACCAGTAACTTTTACTCACAAATCGGCTATTTCAGCTTGGGCTACTTCCCTACTCTTATTTTGCAGGGAGAAAGTAGAGCTTACATGGAACTAGACTGATCACAGCTTCTCACTAAGAAAACACTTACCTATTTCTTCTCCAAGAACAATAAGAAATACAGATTTCAGCAGTTGGTTTCTTTCAATACCTTGAATAGTAAGTTTGGATAAGAATTTTGAATTCATCTCAATTTCACCATTATGCTGTCTTTCCTTGAACTATTCCCAAAAACCCATATGGTAATTTTCAGTGTCTTTTTTTTTCTGGATGTAAGGCACGACAGGATTCGGGTTCTTTGATATTTTCCAAAATGAAATTTCTTTGGCTAATTGCTCAATTAATTGTCAAATGGATGAAACTGATCACATATGCTATTGCAGCAAAACAACCAAAATCAAGCAAGTTTATAAAAATGTAAGGCTAAAGTAAGCAGCAGTTGCTGTGTTTGGGCTCACAGGATGATGGTGACTAGGCAGACATGGGGCCAGTGCTGATCCTGATGCATGTGTTTGCTCCTCCTCATGAAGTGACCATCCAGCTTCTGTCAATTTTACTGTACAGTAAGAAACTCCACAGTAAGACTAGCGAGTCTTCATTTTTATGTCCTTGTTGGAAATTTTTGATGTTAAACACCAGGTACACACAGACACATACTAAGAGGACTCTCAGATTTCTGTACATTTTTTTTACATAAAAGAAAAGAAAACAAAACACATCTACTCCTTTCTCTCCTACTGCCTTTCCCTTTTATCAGTGGTAAGCTTGATGCATACTTCTTCACTAATTGACCTGATTCCATTTTCTTTCTCCTTTTCCTCTCCCAATTCAAACCTACAAACAGCCAAGATGAATGGAATCCTGAATAACACAGCCAACTAAAATTGAAACTACAAACCGGTGCACACACCAATAACACATTTCCACTGACAATAATTTTGCAGCTCCAATAATTTTACTCTCAGCATATCTGCAGTAATGCTGCTGCCACCCAGAAACTATCACAGAATGACCTTACAGAACTTACTGGTGTGAGGAACAAAAATGGCACAGCAAAAACTACTGTTAAATTAAATACTGTTTTCTATATTTCTCCCCATATCCATGATTCCCTCTGCCTGCAAACTGCCTCCTCCAAATTGTCACTCCTTCAACTGGGACCCATCAGACCATTTATTGCAGCCTAATGCCTATGGCATGAGACACAAGTACCAGAAGCTAATTCAGTGTCTGCCTTCTTTATAAACCAGTATCACTGAGCAAGTCTGTCAGAACACTTCCACTCTGGAGATGACCACAAAAAGCAAGTAGCAAACAGAAGTACCTTTGACAACACTCAATGATTTATGCATGACCAAGCCATGAATATATTTAATTCCCAACATTTGGGCTGCAATGATACTTACTTTTGTAAACAAATAAATTATTTTCATCATCACCATCAAATAAGGTCTATATCAGTTAATAAAAATTGTAGTGTTCACTGTCACTTTCCTTAACGTTCCTTGTTTTCTTCAACTGAAATCAAACTCATTAAAATGTTTATTTAATAACACTCAGTTTCTTTTTTACTTACAGCTTGCAAAACATTTGGGGGAAGATGCTTCACATTTTGTATGCTATATAAAATTTAAATTATTAAATTAAAAAACCACCTCATGGAATTAGCAAATTATTCTTCCACTCCTGCAGATCTAAAACTAAATTTTTAGCTAAACCCACTTGCATATGATTTATATAAACTTCATAGATCAGTGATTTGCTTGCCCCATTTGTTTAATTGAAGTGATAATGAAATCCATATATCAGGGCATCCAACCATGTATGTTTTCTAAATATCACTTCTAATATATATTGTGGTAATAATAATTTTCCATTCCTGATTGCTAAGCAAATTTTAAAGCCTTAAATGTGTATCAAATATTTATGCCATAAAAAATGATCTAAATTTTATGGTACTGCTTACCCCCATATATTGCCATAAACTCACTAGAACAATCATTTTGAGTAGCTGCTAAACAAACAAGACACTAAATGCTTTTCTGCACTATAAGGAATGCATTTAGGCTCTACAGAGTTGGACACAGCCCTCCAGAGCCCATTACAGCTATCTAAAGGGGTGTGTTAAAAGGCAGAGTATTTGCAATGGTGGGGATGTCAGGAGGAGCTTGGCAAAACAGCAGCTGGAAACAAGCCCCTGCACTTCACACACAGAAGGGTCAGGTGTCTGCTTCCTCTTCCAGCCCTCTTTCTATGTGCAAACTCCTCCCACTGCAACTCCACTTTGGGCAAGAACAAATCCCTTCCTGTTCAGCAAAAGCAGTATAGCTGAAGACTTCCTGGTAAAGACAGTAACACCATTCTTCTATTACAAAAACACCGTTACAATTTTATCTGTTAATAATTACTATTATTTTAAATTTTCCCTCAGTTATTCAGACTTCTTTGTATTAATATAAAAAGGGAAATCCAGCCAAACCTTTAAATAATTCTCTAAAATTAGAAGAAAAAGAACAAAATGCGAGAAGAGAAAATTTTTTTTTCTCTGAAAAACACAGACTCGTGCAGCAGAAATGAGAGAAATAAGCATGGGTATCTGGACTATGCCAATAAGAATTCTACATGACTGAACTGACAAAGTAATGAGCTTTAACTAATGGAATAACAACTAGGGAGCACTGTCTCATAAAAAAATTACCCTAGATAGTGTTTCTGGTTACGTGCTCTATCTTCTAGACTATATATCTATACCAAAGTGGAGTCAAGCTACAGTCAGCTTCGTTTCAAAACCAGTGCCAAACTTAGATTCTTCTATGCAGGGAGAGTGGGTGTATTTGTGGTTTGGGGAAGTACACTAAGCAATGAAGTCACAGAAGTGATTCTTTCGTGGCATCCAGTGATGCAATTCATGTGTTCAGAGTCTGGACCGTTGTCAGTTTTGCACATGCAAATGGCAACTTCATTAGAACTGAACCCACAAACAGATTTTGAAAGCTGAAGTGACCTATTGTGCATTCTGTCAAACTATTTCCCATGTAGGACTATTTTACATTTTTTACCTCCAAGATTCTCATGGAAGCAATTGAATGAAAAGGTTTCTCAAACAGAAGATGAAAAGTATTTTGCTGAGACTGCTGTAGCACAGAGCACTGAAGTGGAAGACAGTAGAATTCCTAATCTGTACTGAGTGAGCAATATTAAATATATAAAATTTACCTTTTCCTCTGTAATTTTACTTTATTATATAATGAATGGCTTACAGTATTTTATAATAATACTCCACTATATATATATACACACATATATATATATATAAAACCCAGTACAGAATATATTCTCTCTCTTACACTGTTCCTAAGATGTTTACTATACACATTTCCAAAACACCAGTTTCTTTCAGTTTTAGAAGATGTGAAAATATCTTTCATGCACTAGGTAAAACCAGTTGAATCATTTACTGACACTACTCAGCTGTGACAGAGCAATGCTTTCACATTAACACAAGTTTGCATCGTATAGACAAATTTTGCCAGTTTACTTCCCAGCCACACAACTCATTTTTTAAACCCTCAGGGATCTTATCCACACCTTTCCATTAATAGAGATATAGCAACACAAGCACATAAGCACCTCGCCTCACATACACTTCTGCTGTGCTTGAAGCAGCAGACCATGTTGTGCAGAAAAATCTTTTTGCTTTTCAATAAAATTCCCTCTGTGTCCAAACTTTCGCAGCAAACTGATTTTTACACCAGCAGCGTGTGAGTGGATCACTGAGAAAAGACAGCAGCTTTTAAGAAATGACAAGGCAAATGAGGTTCTTAGATAGGCACAGTGGACAAGTTGAGTTCTCGTACTCAAAATGTACACAGGACTCTTGCACTGAATGCTAAAACATCTCACTACCACAGCAAATGTGCTCACATTGAGTGTACAGAAACTGCAATGATCATACCTCTAGGCAGACTAACTAAGTAAAAAATCAGACAGTATTTCTATATAAATTATATTGGTGATGCAAGACCATAATTCAGAATTACACAGAAATCAAATGCACCCAAGGTTAGCTGCCCAACACTTCGTATCTGATGAAACAAATTACACCTTAAATAATCATCTTTTTTTTTTTTTTTTTAAGGAAAGATAACAATGAAAATAAACAAAGACACAAAGTATTTCTGGGGAAAATATTAGACTGTCTAAACAATGTAAAAGCTATTAAGAAAATGCTGCTGTTCTAGCTAGACTGAAAAATCCATCTTTGTTAACCTTAAAGTTAAAAGAAAACTCTACTCCTTGCCTGCAAAGAATGATGATAACTTAAAAGCAGCTTCTCATTAAGATTCTGCAGGAAATAAAATCCCTAGGAGACAAACACATCTAAAAGAACTTTGTGCCCTTCTCTGTTCTTTTTCCAGGAATGCCCAATGCTGACCAGCAAAAATCAGTAAAATATGGATGAACTGTAAAAGAGTTTGAAAGACACCACAGCATTGTGCCTTGCTGTCCATGGATTAATTCTGTATACCACTGGATACCTAAGCATTATTTGGTTTCAAAGGAAGAACTAGTCAGCTTATAGCAGGAAGTGGAAATAACTCAATGATTTTTCATTCTTAAAAACGGAGTTGTAGACCAAAAATTCAGCTAAAATTAAAGGTACAATGTGTAAGTTTCATTCAGCTTTGAAATCTGCAAAATCTGCCACTTGAATGTGATGATGATGAGCTCAGTTGAATGATTTACATGGCTGCAACACTACTCAAAATAAAGCTTATTTACTACTCAGTCTGTCTGCAAAAAGGTTGCAAGAAAATAGTCTAATAAAGGCATACAAATATTTCTGGAAAGCAAACAATGAAGGTGAAAAAGGTTGATTACTGTGGCTATGATGTTCCATGAGAGCAGTAAAGGCTGAATCAAACAAAAGCTTAGCTGAAGTCTCACATAAAATTTCCAAACAATTACATAAATCTGACTTCATTAAACTCCCAAATAAAGTGAAAGAATCTCCAGCGAGTCACGGAATAGTCTGAGTTGGGAGGGACTTTTTAAAGGCCATTTCAGCCCAACCCCCCCATCCCCACCCCCGCAATAAGCAAAGATATCTTCAACCAGGTTAAGTTGTTAGTGCACCACTGAATCTGACCTTGAACATTTCTAGACATGGGCCATCCACAGCTCCTCTATGCCACCTGTGCCAGTGCCTCACCACCCTCACAGGAAGGAATTTCTTCCTAATAGCTGAACTAACCCTCCTTCAGTTTAAAATCATTCCCCTTGTCCTAACACACCAGGCCCTGATAAAAAGTTTGGTCCCTCTTTTTCACAGCCCCCTTTACTGAAAGGCCTCAAAAGGGCTTCTCTGGAGCCCTCTTCTCCAGGCTGAATCTAAAACCTGTAAAATGTAGCAAAATGTACTGGAGGGGAACAATTCTGCAACACTGATTCATTACTTTGTGCATCTGTAGGAATAAGGCCTAAAGCCAAGGGAGATGCTGTGAGAAGTGTGGTGAAATGTGGGCATTATGGCCTGCTGGTAGGGGTGCAAACCCCTGCCTTTTTATACAAACGGCTGCTCCCCACTATTTAGGATGGCAGCAATAGGATATTTGACTACATCATCACCTCCACTTCTCCCCAGAGGATAAATTTTGCATTTGAAGTCCTCTTTGGCAAAGGATGAGAATACAATCCCATTCTGCAGACAAGTCAATCTTGCCAAAGCTGGGATGCCTCTGTAAGAGCTGTGCCTCTGCCTGCCTTGGACCACACCTGGGAAGAGTTGCACATAGTGCTATCCACTTACATTTTGTGGATCTAGTGTGATTATTATAGTCAGTCTAACAAGAATGTAAAACATGGTGCTTTCATGAACTACACTATCTGTGAATCTGTGCTCATTAAAGTTCTTACCGAGTGAGACCCACACCCTCCAATCTCTGGGGAACAGCTTGGAAGCAAGGGATGGATTTGCCATCAAATTTCTATGCGCTTAATGCAACATCAGCTCCTCATTTTCCCAACAAAAGCTACTGGCCAACTAAGGGAAGAGGTAACAGTAGAGGCACCTGAATTTACTCTGCATCAATATTCATTCAGCAAATTTTTGCATGATCTATAACAGCAAAAGCCTCTGTCAATGGTGACAAGCGTGAACCAAAAGGCATGTATGTTCTTTAGCACAACATGCATCATTCAAGGCATTCTTCTCCAAAATTAACCAATAAAATTCTTCAATCTGAATCCAGAAGCAACATAGAGACACAATAAAATCTGAATTCCAAGTTGATATGAGTCACTGTCAGACACCTTATTCTTAAAAGAGTGGAAAACTTCAACTGAAAAAGAAAGCAGGGATTAAATGGATCAAGGGAGTGAAACACCTTCTGGAATTCCCAAGGTACAAAAGAATCATATATCTCTCTTTCTTTTTGAGTGCAAAAGACATGTATTAGTAAGGAATTTGTTTTCTTTTCAAAACAACTGAAGAAATTAGTTGCTTAGAGGCTGCAATGCTGCTATCATCAGAAAATATACCTTTTGAAAACAGAGAAGAATAAAGAAAGTGAACTGTAAAAAAATAAAAGGAAATTGAAGTAAAGAGAGTATACAACAAATACACTCTTCTGACAAATAATTTGCAAGATTTAGATATCGTAGTTCAGGAAATTACTATGAGCACTGTAACAGGGTTTTTTTATCAGAGATAATAAGGAAGGAAAAGAGTCTAAAAAGAGGAATAAAACTGAGATATGTAACAGAAAATTTAGTTATTCTAAAAAGGGGAACTCTGTGAGCTGGAAAGACCTGTAACTGTTCATGACTGTTTCAAAAGCTAATTTTTGGTAGAAAATTAGCACAGGATAGACTAAAGAATACCTTCAACCCTGCTCCCTTCTTCCACATCCTGCAAATAACAAGAACAAAAGACTAAAAAAAACTCCCCAAAACTCCTATCTATACATATATTTAAAAAAAAAAAAAGGTAAAGTAATGTTGCATATCACTATTACAGGAATTTGATAGAGAAGATGTTACTCCCAGGACTATGTGTGCAAGTTTTCCTTTAACCAAATGTTGACTCATTTATAAGACAAAACCTAAAATTTATTCTTTCAACTTACCACAGATTCTTTTTAAAGTGATTTAAATATTTGTACTTGACCACTTCAGATGGAAAACTGATTCAACTTGATATGATACAGTGAAGCTGCATTAGACAGCACTGGATCAGTTCTGTGGTAGGTGTAATTTTCAGCCAAGAAAATTCCACACATTCAAGAAAAAGGTTAGTGTTTATTTTTCTCCAGCTTCTGCTGCTTTTCTGCATTTAAAATTTACATAACTGGAATATTATTGGAAAAAACCCCCCCCACATTTTGGAGGTAATACTAATTTTAAAAATCTCTATCGTAAAAATAATTCAAATGATACATGAACAAATTCCTTATGTTTGTTGGGATAAGAAGTGAGTTCTAGCAGTATCTTGCAGGCCCACAGTGCTAGAGTGAATATTCCTACTCCCTTCCAGCCCCTGCTATACTTCTCAAACAACAGCCTAGGGAAGCATCAGAGTAACACTGGGAGTTAAAGCTTGGAGAAAGAGATTTGCCACTGAGACCTGCTCTTGTCACCACACCCATCAACAACATGAAGCTGGTGGGAAGTGAGAGACTGACAGCCTACCATCTTTAAGAGTTCATGAAATTGTGAAAAAAATATGCCTGAAAAAGCAAGGGAGGGTTGGGACGGCTGAGAAGAGAGAGGACAGGAGAGCCCAGGAGATGGTAAAGGACTAAAATATAAGTGGACACTCACACCCTCCAGTTCCTTGGAGCAAAATACAAGTTCACTGGTTTCTAGGCATTAATGCAAAAACTGGGAGAAGGGTCCTACAAGCTCTTCCTCTGAACATTCTCAGCTGTCCTGGGAGCCACCCTCCACAGCAGCAAGCTGGTGTTGGGGACATGGGAGCAAAGTGCTTGGTCACAGTGTCTCTCTCTGATTCCTCAGCTGGTCCCACACTGGAGAAAGCTGCTACTGACTCAACGGATGCCTCTACGCTCAGACATAATTTCACATATTTAAGCAACCTCTGAAGATAGCAAAAGCAGTAATAATATAGCTGAAGAGATTAAAGGCTAAGGTTAAAAGAAAATTACATACAATTTATTTAAATATAGTAAGAATTTAGTAAGAAATGATGACAGGATTCATTATAACAGAATATTTTCTCCAGTTTCTAGTTGGTACTGGATTCAAAAACACAATTAAACTCACAAACAGTTATAATAAGCTAAAAACTGTGGCAAAGCTAGGAAAAGAGGTCAAATGAGTTGAATTAAAAGAAGAGCAGGAAATCCTGCTTCTTATTCTAAGATGTGATTCTTATTCTAAGATTTATTCCCTTACTATGGACCTTACAGATGTAGTCAGGTCCTTGTTCTTAATCTGCGAGGGAGTGACAAGAGGTTTCTGTAAACTGGCAATTGTCTATTCTCCCAGTACAGAAAGAGCAGGAAGCAGCAATTAGGACACATTTCAGTTTGGTAATACTGTACTGATGCAATGGTTTATTTGGATTACCTGCAACCCTCTGTTTTAAATAAAGAGACCTGTAAAATTTCTTATTTCTCTTCTTTGATCCACTGTCTTTAATGGACACAGCTCTGCATTCAAACCTTAATCTTTCTAAGCCTGAGCAACAGATTGTTTTTCCCTCCTGTTATTACCTACCTTCCATGGATTCTGGGACACCTTAGGTAATATTAGGGTTATAGTACTTAATTACTATTGAATTTAATGTTTAATACAGTGATACACCTATTGAATAAAGTGATGGAAGCGAAGACTAAATACAATTCAGTTTGATTTGGGTTTGGTTTCTTGTTTTATAAGATGGGAAAGGGTTTTGAGCACTATGTAAAAGCTGAATGCTGGTACTGAGATCAGTTTTTGGCCGATATGTTAAACTGAATCAGACCATGAAGGAGCCAGACAATAGTTTTTCCCCGTTCCTTACAATTCTTCTTAATCTTTTCAGACTGGTGCACATTTAGAAATAAAATCTAGGCAGATGGGTAGGACAATATGATAGAAATGCCAGGCATAAAAGCAAGTGGACAGGATGGCAAAAGAGCAAGTATCAGTGAGTAAGCAGACTCCAAGAGCAGCAAGGGGACACTGTACTCAAGGATCAGGTGAAAAGGCATGAGGAAAAGGCCAAACATTCAGCAAGTTGCTAAAGCAGTACCAAACAGTCAGCAGGTGTGCCAAGCAGCAGAAGAGCAATCCCACAAAGTCAGCAGATGCACTCAGCAGGAAGGCAATGCCAGGCACTTGGAGCAGGAGACAGGGCAGCAGGAGGCCAATGCCCATGTACAGTCAGATTGAAAGGACAATAAGGAGGCGATACATGCTGGTCAACAGATGGACAGGGCAGTAGGTGGGCACTGTCGAGCAATTAGCTGGTCAAGAGGCAATGCCAGACAGTCAGGCAAAGGGCCAAGATTTCAGGAGGACAATGCCACACAGCCAGCAGGTAGAGAATATAAGACAGTAGTGAATGCCAGGCAGTCCCCAGATAGGCAAGGCAGAAAAAGACCAAAGCCCAACAATGATAAGATGCAACTTGTCAGCAAGAACAAAACATAAGCCTGCCAAACGATTGACAGGGCAGCAGGGTGGCAGTGATTTTTCAACAACTTAGGATATCATGAGTGACACAGTCCCAAGAATCCAGATGCTCACCCTTTGGTAATATCATTTGATCAGAGCTAACCATGAAAATCCACAGGAGAATAGCACACAAATGGAAACAGCAAATGAGTCTGACCCTAGGACTTGGGGAGGCCATGGGACCTTCCTATAAAACAAAAATATGAGAATCCACAAGAAAATCAAACAAATGGGAAAAATGTGTCTAAAAACTTTTTCTGATGATGATTTAAAAAGCAAAAAAATACTAGCAAAGAATTAGTTTGGAAATGATTGGGTGGGATTGAAGATGTTGCTTACCCCTCTCTGGAGCCCACATAATGGGAATGTTGGGAATTTCTGCAGCAGAAAAACAGAAGAGAAAAGGGATTTCTGACTCCCAGTTCAAGGAAAGCATGTCAATTTAGGACTGGGTAATCTCTTTGGGCAAAAAATAAGAATTCAACTGAATCTTTGCCCATCCCCAGATACATGCCTTTATTGACATTTGTGAAAAATTTAAGAAGCCCACATCACTTTCATCTCATGACCTCCCACCCTTGTTCCCCAAAACCACACTTACCTCTAGCACCTCTAGTATAAGAGGGGAAAGGGGTTGGTCTTGTGAGCTCATTCCCATATCCACTGCAAAATGGCTCGTGAAGTTGAACAGGAGTACCCATTTGTGAGATAAATGGAAGTCATCATTAACTGTTACTCATTATTAGTGTAGGTTGGTGTCTGCATTTGGCTTAGACACACCCACACTCTAATGAAAAGAATCAGTCTTATGAATATTGTGGGGTAACTGTCTTCTAAACATCAAACTTTTCAGCAACTATTTGTTACCTTGACTATCCTTTTCTCTTTAACTCAAGCATTTTGCTATTTAACATGGTTGGTTTTTAAAAAAAATTAACTGTTTCAGAAATCTTAGCTGCTGCTTTATTTCAGAAACATGCAATGAACTCTGAAATGTAAGAACTGAGAAAATCCCAGCACTAATAAAGTTCAGTAATTTCACTCATCTGTCATTTAAATAATGAGAGTTTTTATTCAGTATCTATCTAGAAACTAAAAGAATCAAACATCACTATTTCTGTCTGCTTGGAAGCCCACATTGTCTGTGCCTTTATCTACCTGCACATTAATGTTTTATTGTCAACACTGAGAACCTACACTTCACTTTGACAAGGCAGTAATACGAAGCAAGAAGCCAACCCTTCCTTCTCCAAACTGTAGAGAACCTTAGATAATATAAAGGAATCATTAACTTTGCTGTGCCCTAGCTGAGTTAGGATTTGGAAAGGTCACAGAAAGATTCTGAATGAACTTGCCACGCACTCGTATGCAACAAAGTTTTTAAGAATACAGTAGTGATAGGCTAAGCTGACGGAACTTCATTCAAACTGATCTCTGGGTATCAGCCACTCATTCTTCTCCTAGCAGAGCAAGGCACAAGAATAAGAAAGGTTAACAGAACTTCAAATTTCGAAATTTGGGTCATAGAACAGGAACTTCAACCATACCCAAACTTTCCCATATTGAACACTACTACTTGGACTTAGAACAAAATGGCAAAAAATTTAGGCAGAGAAGACCAAGAGACTTTCATCATATGATTAGTAATGGCATAAACCAGCCAGGAACTGCAAATTCTGGCTGAACCAGAGATATTAGAGTACAAGGTACTTAGAGCACGTATTGGCAGTTCTATAAAATCCTGTGATTTTGTGGCCAGCACGAACTACAATTAGCTGCACCACATCAAGAACAAAATTGCTATCACCTTCTCTCTGAAGGGAGATCTTCCAAGCTTAACGAAAATGAACTATGACAAACTGATCTCAGCATACCGTAAGAAAATACTTCTTTGCAGCGGAAAATAGGGACTTTTAAAATCCAGTGACAGTTTAAATGTCAACAATAAATAACAGTGGGTTAGGCACCTCACTGTTAATTTAGGTATTCCGACGACAAAGTAACTGGCAAAAGAATATATGCATGAAGGGACAAGAAACTAAAATATAGTCTCAACAAAGATTAAAAAGTAATTATTTTCTTGTCCATAACTGATAAGACTTTCAGGCCTAAGCGTGACAATAGTCATTTTGGTTTTCTATTTCAGTACTTGTACTGAGTCAACATTTTGCTAAAGCTTCACTGCTCCATGTGGTGGCAATTAGCAAAAGCAGGAGAAGGACTAGTTATAATCCTAAGAATAACTCCCAAAGCCAGCTGCTTTCCAAGACTCTTCTAGCTTCTTTCCACTTAGTGGCTGGAAAAGCTCCTACACAGCAGGGAAGAAGTAAATGAGAAATTCTCTATTCTTTAGTAAGTATTAGTTTTAATGATCAACTATTTTAATAAAGAGTCATTTTGCTATTCTGGTGTGCTAATGTCAAAAGGACTAACTCACTCAATTTTTCATACATCTTAAATCCAAACTAGTTATCTCTCTAGTTATCATACATATCTTTAAGCTCCCTTCTCAGCTGCCTTCCTAACACGTATATATTACTTTTTTGTTAATTTCCCCTGTATTAAGCTTTTACTAAACTCTTTGTAATAGACCATGACCAGAAAAAATGACATATTAAGGGCAAAAATTGTGTAATTACAGGCCTGGCAATGTTTTCAAGATTATTTTGCTTTAACTGAATGTTTAATTTTGTTCAGTTTCCTATTATCTTCTCCACAGTGAAGCTTTAATGGAAAATATTTTTAGAAATGCCTAAGAGGAAAAAAAATTCCAAAAGCTCCAAATTGACAATTTCATTACACAGAAGTCCTATGGCAGGCCTATTTTACTTCCCCAGGTTCAGAAAGGACTGCCAGATGTATTCACTGTTGTGGCTCCACTGCTAATAGGAGACAAGCTAGTTTAAATAAACTAATAGAGAAATGTCCACATGAGCTGTGAAAACACAGCTAAAACGCATCAGTAAAACCAAGAGGAGGAAAACCCTTCTCTTCACCCTATTAAAAAAGCACACCATAATCATATTGTTCATCTGGGTGTACTTTTGGAAGTACTGGGTTCACTCCCACAGGAAGCATTTGTCCACTCTCAGGACATGCCAGCCTTCTTCCAACTGCCATTCCTAAATTAACTTGGAAAAACCCCTTTAACTTCAAAATTTATGAACAAAAAGATGAGATTTCCCGGCTCATTACTGAGGCTTTGCTTCTCATTTTATGAAACATTCAAATTCCTTACTGCTGTTTTACTATTCTTTTCAGCAGAGCTTGCAAATATTTCCTATACGTTCGTAAGTCAGAAAACACAGCCTCTCTTTGCTATTCAAGAGTATTAAGGACAGCTAAAAAAAGGCAAATAAAAGCTGATGCTCAAATGAGCAAAAATATCCAAAAGCTTAATAGGAATTCTATTAGCATTACCTTTATAATGATCAGACAACTTTACACAGAAGGTTACTACATTAGTTAAATAATTAAAAGGAGATTTGCCCCAACATTCTCAGCCAATATTATCAGGGTTTCACATTTTCAAAAAAGAAACAAAAGCAATTCATGGAGACCTTTTGAATTCAGGAAATAAAATTTTTAATTATTAATTTCAGGATCCATTTGATTCAAACTATCTTCTCATCTAACACATACAGAACATAAGGCTATAAGTGCAGGATGATTAATTTAACATCATCCATGATTTCTGCAAGAGGTACAAAATAACTTGAGTTTTATAGGACATTTCTCCCAGTAGCCAACACTTTTGATTTGACAGAATCAAAAGGAAGAATACAGCTCTTTAGGGGAATTTGTTTGTGGGATTAATCTCTTAAACAAACAAACCAACCCAAACACATAAAACCTTTCATTATGATGATTTAATTAGATTTTTCTGGCTCAAGCTTTCTATGACCAGGTATTTTTACAATTCTCTTTAGTAGGTAAAGAAAGCCTTTGGTACCTTACAAAGCCTTTAGTACTGTACATGATTTCCCAAAGAAAGTACAGGCAAAACCAATGTTATTTCTCAATATCCTTTATGATAAACTAAACAGACTGAATTGTGTAACTCTCATAGAAAGCATCTCTCCTTGCCATCATATTTTTTGACCTTTTTCTATATCCATTGTGACAGCTCAAACTTTTAAAAAGGAATGCCAATAAAAACATGCAGCTTTGCATTTTAGACACATCAATCCCGTATACAGACAAGTATTGTCTGATGGTCTTATTTTTTTAGTAACCTCTGATAGTTGAGTAAACAGAGCTGAAATGGGATCTGCCTTTCTTCCCCCTCACATTTCTCACTATAGATGCCCAAGCAGCTTGCAGGATGCAGTGACTGCAGTTGATGATAGCACGACTCAGCCCTTCAGTGATCATGGTGTGCTGAGAAACTCAAACAAGAGAAGAGAAAGGCACTTTTTAGCCCTTTGTAAGTCAGCTAAATCAGAGTAGAATTCCTCAAGACACAGGTACTACTTGACAGTGTGCTGTGTGGCACAAATAATTTAAATACTGCTGCTTCTCAGAAAAACTAGTAATAGATACTTAGTGAAAAGTGTTCTGCAACTAAACATATCAATTCTGCTATAATAACATGCCTTCCCAAGAGAGATTAAAAATCTAAATATATAATTTTAAATTGAAGTATTAGAGCACATAAATATATTTGGATTTTATAACACCAAATACAGCATATCAAATAATAAATTTTATTGAAAAATTAAAGCAGACTATATAAAGACCTAATCATTTAAGCTAGGAGCTGCCTGGAGGACTAAGAAAAAGGGAATGGTACCTTACAGAGTTGCTGATAAACCTAAAAGAGTAGCACAGAATTAGGAAGGAGTCTGTCACAGAGCAATCTGTTCCTTTTAAGCACCTTTGTTGATCAGATGCACGTGGCAAGGTTTTATAAATCTGACCCTTCAGGAGCAAGCTGGCTTAGAAACAATTTTCTAGGAAATATGAAGGCCTCAAAAGATCTGATGGCAAGTTCCAGGATCGGATGTCATCCATACAGAGCACAAATCTTTATACAATAGCTCACCACAGAAACCTAACTTAACTCAGAGCAAGACCTCCAGTAAGAGATATGGAAGTATAAAAAGAGAGATACTGTTTTAAGACTACAAAAATATATGCTTAAATATATGTTTAAGATAGCTATTAAATTGGAGGGTACCTGGAACACTGAAGGGTGAAAACCCAAAACATTAGCCGGGGTTATTAAAGTTTGTACCATTTCATATTATTCCTACCACAAAATTACTTATGTCCCATGTGGGATGAAAGTTTCATTCCTCCACACTGTGGAGCTATCCTGAAGTGACAGTTTGTAAAATGGAAATTATTTTCTTTTGGTCCAGTGGCCATACTAAAATACTGCTGAGGAATAAAAGAAGTAGTCCTATACCCACAGCAAACAAAACTAGAAACCCTGCTGCTCTCGAAAGGCAGTATTTGAACCAGGGAGAACAAAAACCTCCTTAATATTATTTCTATCTTAAGATGCTGCCTATTAAATGGAAATTGTTATTTGAAAAGTTTATGCCTCAGTGGATTTGGGTTACTTTGATGGAATGTGTTGCTGTGAGAGTATGGCTATTATATGACTATACTACTGTGTCATAAGCATCCTATTTCATTAACATAGTTAAAGTGGAAGAAAACAAACAGAACACATGAAAACAAAAAATAACAGAGATCAAGAGGGTTTCCAACATTGCTTGAGACAGAGAAATGGAAGGATACAGATATTAAAATAGTCTGTGGAAGTAAAATGGAATTGGAAGAAAAATCCATGACAGATACTTCAGAGACTGGGGAAGAGCCAAATGATAGAAAATTTGCATTTGGCAATAATTATAAAAATGCTGGTGCAATTTTGAATTGAATACAAGAAGATATATTACAGAAGAATTGAGACTTTCTTCTCTCCAGACATGGCTTCCGTGTGGTGTGCTTGGAGTATTTTGTTAATTCTGAGCATAGGTTTTCAGAAACATTGATGAATAGAAGGGAGTTCCAGAGAACAATGATTTCCTTTCATGGACTAGAGAACTCTGATCAAAGAATAAATAAGCATGCATATATTTTCAGACTAAATGAAAACAGTTATGTGCTAAATACATTTTAAATCAGTAAATACTGAAGAATATAAGCAGCAAGAACTGCAAGAAGCATTCATAAATTTTCCAGAACACTTGAAAAGTAGGAAGACTGTAAGGAAACATCTGTCTGGTCTCACACGCTGGAAAACAGCTTTTCTATGTTTTTTATGAAGTATTATCTTAAAATTTTAGGGCTCAAAATTACCTGCAGTGTGGATGAACTACTTGAGAATACACATTGTGACACAATTCAAGAATTTCTATCATCAGTTGAGGACAGTACATTGATTTCTACTGCTATTATCTAAGCACATAAAATTATATGTATATAATCAGAGCTGGGCAAACAAGACTTGCACAGAATCGTACTAGAGACAAAGGATAAGAAAACAGCTACAAGACTGTTAGGAGACAGACAAGTGAATTTTTTGGAGGTACAATTTTGCAAAAGAATAAATGTAAAAATAAAAAGACAACTGAGCAGAGCACCCGTATATGTAAGATCTTTTTCTTTCCCATTTGTACTGAGCAACAGCATCAGAGAAAATACATTTCTATCGCAGAAGGATTCCTAGTGATTGATAAAAATGCTGCAACACTACTGAATTTTTTTCACAAAAGTTAATGTATACTGTAATCAACATTCTGTAAGAACTACCACTGAAGTATTGTAGTTCCTAGAAATAAATGTTTGCATCTGTAAATACGAAACAAAAGTTCCCTAAATAGTTTAACTTGGGCCATACTTGGATCTCTGTCCAGCAACAAACACTTTTTAAATTAACAACCAGACTGTATAAGAAAACTCCAGCAGAGATTCAAAGACTATCCCCACAAATTATAAGTGAAATTAAATTGTAAAAAAAAAAAAAGTGGTTGTAGCTAAAAGATTAGGCCCACACTTCAGCTTTAGGAGAAATGCAAACTACCACCAACTGCCATAACACTTAGGAATTTCACTAGTAACATCTACAACACAGTTAATTTCAAATTCAGTCATCCATTGAGTGAATTTGGTTTTTTTAAATCGCCACACGCATTTCATCACTTCCAGTTGTGTAGTCAAGAAAGGGAAGGATATTCACACTGCTTAAGTAAATTGATCTTCAGCTTCAAAATTGGAATAGTTTGAACTGAAGGAACTAAATCAAAAGCTTCTCTCCACCCACTGACTAGAGTAAGGCTATAAATTTAGGGATCAGAGACAGGCAAGGAAAATCAGATATTGTGAATATTCCTAAAATCTTCTATTGTTACAAGAAACAAATGTTATTATGAAGCAACTTCAGTAACCTGGAATGGTTCTGATATAGTGTTCAAAAGGCAAAGTGAGGTTTTTGGGGTGCTTAATTACACATTTCTGAGGTATCAAGAAGCCATTTTTAGCTACACAATGCAAAGCGCCTGATTTCAATTTTATCAATTATTACAAAATTCAATTAATATTAAGTCTTTGGGTTGCAATTAATCTTGGGAACTGCTTTTATTGTGCATGTACAAAGCAATTCTATATATCTATACTAGCAAAGAAAGCAGAGAAACCTGCCTTCTAATCCAAAGTACAGGAGAATAAAGCAGAAGCAGGACTGAAACATACCAGCAGAAATATGACTCAACAGACTACTGTCTCTATTCTAAGGAAAAATACTAAAACATTTTCCATTATCAAATGCAATTATTAATTTTTTTTAAATCACACCTAAAAGATGACATATCAATAGCACAACAACATTATCACATCCTTTCATTAACTCTTCAGTGATGAGAGAGTCCTGAACCAACACTATACACACAAGAGATGAAAACCATTTCCTACATCAATGCAAGTTTTCCGAAAGGCTTTTAATTGCACATTTCATATTGACATACTGAAGTTGCCATTTTTAATTGCTTTTCTCATTGACCCAAAAGACATAAAACATGGGGACAAAACTTGGGATTCTTAGTATGTTTTTGATATGACACATACTGGCAAACTCATTTTCTTCCCTTAAAAACATCTGTTTGAATGAATGATGCAATAAATCCTATCATAGGAACAAAGTTTGTCATCACCACTTTGTAATAAACCTGAGATTCTATATTTCCACTGTGATTTAAGTTAATCCAACTCAATAGAGTGAAAAGTGAGTAAATGCTCTCCTATATAAGTTGTTTTGAAATATGGGAATAATTTGACAGTCAGAGCACTTTCTGATCAGTCCAAGTTTTGCACATCTATTGTGTTTTAAAAGATAATAATGCAGTTTTTCTTCAGTACAAGTTAATGATTTTTATATTAATGTGTTTTTATTATATAGTGGCACATTAACAAACCACATCACTTTCAAAATGGCTTACTCAACAAAACTGATGAAAACAATAATTCCTGCCTGTCCTAATTAGTTTGAGTAACAGCAAAGCAGTGTAAAGAAAATACTGCGTGTTTATGTGTAGAGCTCTCATTTGTTTATTTCTTTTCCCAAATGCTGCTTGAGAATCTGTAGCTATTTTTTTTTCTGGCTGCAATGCTTTGTCTGGCACAGCTGACAAGACTTGACTCTGCACAAAGGAAAACTGAAGCAGAAATTCATCCCTCCTTCTACACAGTCCTTCAACCTTCAAAAACATTATGTTAGTTTGCAAGCAAGAGAAAATTTAAGCAACTCACTTTTCACTTGTGGTGGCTTTAGCAAAGTGGATAAACTGCAAAATCAGTTTCACCAGGTACACACCATGTTCTTCTTAACATTGCTCCCATTTCCTGATACACAGACCACTCCCCCACCCCAGGTTTTAGTTACTCAAGGTTTCTAGTATATCATCTAAACCCATCAGAAGTAATGAACAGGAGCATTTAGTTTACATGTTCCTCTAGTTACACAAATGTTGTACAATTTAAAAAATGTTTTTAGATTCCTAATGGAAATCAAGATTTTCAGCCATGTGACAGAACACATTTGTAAGTCAAAAGCACTGTAGACATGCTATAAAGAACTGCAATCAACTTGAGAGAATAAGCAATTGAAAATATACATGAGTACTTAAGAGAAATCTAGATATGTTTAATTATGCAAATAAACACAACTCACTGAATCTTAATTCTGCCCTTTAGTGAACATAATCAAACAAAATAAAATATGTGATTTTAAAAGTTCATATTCATAAATACCAAAATACTTCAAGAACAATTACACAGTCATTTCACATGACAGCTCATGGCCGTGAGGTCATTAGGTTAAGTTTCTCATTTCCCCCCTTACTTTAGCTCCAGATAAGTGGAATGTAAGCTAATTTCCTGAGCAACATTTACTGGCTAGGGTACTTCCAACTCTGTGCCTGTTTAGATTTTTCTGGCAAGCAGATCCATTTAGCTTTGCACAGAATTTTTTCTTCCTACTATCCTCACACTCTTACCTATAATGCAGTAGCTGTCAATGCAGTATTCTGCAAGGGAGAATTAAAGGATCTCACTTATCCCACTCTTCCTTGCACAAGACACAACAAAAGCCACACAAGATTTTGCTCAGCAGTGTTATGCTGCAGTGCTAAAGAAAGTTACGCCACAGTGCCATTAGAATTTTGTTTTGTAACAGGACTAGAAAGCCATTATACTATACCACATTTTAGTTAGGAAATCGTTTTGGGTCAGAACCCAAGGTCAGAGTAATTCTCTCGTGCTATATTTGCTATTACTTTTTTCTGATTCCAAGTCGTGTAGCACTTGACATGTCCACAGATACTGCAAAGTAAAGTTACAGAGGAAATAAAAAAAAAAACAACCAAAATAATTCCCCTCCTCCAGACTCATGCATTTCTACACCAAAGTGCAGATTTTTCTATTCCAGGACTATCTCACCTCTGGAGTGACATCTCGCGGTGCAAACCCTGTTCCTCCAGTGGTTAAAATCAAATTAAGTTCCTTTTCATCACACCAATCTATCAGCGTCTCCTGAAAGAGAACACGAATCCTGTCAGAACTAGCAAGAAATGCTTATCTCAGTTAATACCTGAAGACTTGAAACGTCTTAAAAACAGAGACATGTGCAATACACACAGGGAATTATAAAAATCACTCATGGCTTTTTATACAACAATTTTAAACTGCTATTTATAACCAAGATAAGACAGAATAATGCAAGTATCCACATAATACTATTTTCATATGGAAACTGAAATGCATCTCTTGACCTGAAATGGAAAACAAGAATTCAGTTATTCATTTCTACCACTTTTATTTTGATTTATAAATATAATATTCTTTGATACACATTGATTCAGATTACATCATTGATTCTTGTTGCAGTAACTTTGGTTTCCATGCTGCACTTTTTAATAGCCTAAAAAAAAGCAAGAACCACATATTTGTAACTACCAAGAGATGCAATAATGCCCTTGATGCAGCAGGTGATGATCTATAATAATCTTTCCTACATTCCCCCAATACTTCAACAGGAGTGTGTATACCCATTCTGGACTAAGAAATCTGTCATGTAAATTTAATGACTTAGAATAGTGGATAACTCAGGATACTAGGGAAGTGTTTAATTTGATTTGCATTCATTTTACAAATGACTTTCTAAACTAGTCTTCAAACTATGATAAAAATTTGACATAAGAAGAAAATCTATTTAATCTCAGTGTGATTATATCACTTATCCTTCACACTCAACTCTGGGCCAGCACAGCAGGAGCATGTCTGCTTGGAGTGCCAAATTAGCTGTGTTACCCTAAGTACACTCATTACATAGTAAAATATCCATCTGCACAGATCATATCAATTATTGAGACAGCTATCTGTATTCTAGCAAAGAAACAACATTCTTTGAAAATGTTTAGGGCACGTCTAAGTTTCGGGAGAATTATATTGGGAAAGAAGGAACACTTTTGGAGATTGTTGGCTTAAAGCGTATTATTTATCACAAAATTAGCTCTGAGAAAGACACTGATTTAAAAAGCTTAAAATAAAACTGTTTGGAACATTTTAAAAAGTACAACCCATTTAGGTAATCCTCAGCTGTATTTTTGCAGGCTTAGTACTGCTATGCAACTTCCATTTAACAGAAGGATCATATACAGACACTTAAAAATTGCAAGTAGAATAAACCCGTGTCTGACAGCAAGCCCCATTACGCCAACACATCCAAGGATTACTTGAAGAAGTGGCAAAGCCAAAGGTTCTGTCTTTATTTCTCCTTTCTTTACTCATTCCACTTTCTCTTTTGCATTCTCTCTTGTCTTCATTAAAATCACATTCATCTTTTTACTCCCCCCTTTTAGAGAATAACTCTCTAATTAACTGGGCTGGAAGTGAACGTTCCAGTAGTCTGTTTTATGAACATTTCAAACAAGCTGCAGAGAGGAACAAGGATAATACCTCAAACCTGTACATAAATAAATGAACTAGTAAGTATGGCTCTTGTGTTAAATTTTGAAAAAAAAAGTGAATTATGGCAGTAAAAAGGATTTTAAGTCTTAAAATTGTTTGCTTCAATAATGTGGTTATGCATTAGGAAATTCATTTCAGAGAGGTGGCATCTCTATAATCTAGAAACAAATTTGTCTTGGCTTAAACAGGAACAAATTTCAGAGAACACCTTGGAGAAGTTCAGTGTTTGGCAAAGTTAGACCTTAATATTGCATTTATTTTTAAAATTCATATATTCAGGAGAAAACTTCCTATATAAAACTTCCTATATAAAACAGGATGGGTAGATATTAGGGGTTTGTTTTGTGTGGTTTTTTTTTTTTAAAGCAGAATTTATTTTCAGATAAATTAAAACCTGCCAAACTCCTTTTAACAATAAAATATTTCCTTCCTCTGTTCCCATTTCTCTACAGTTCAGTAATACTTCCATTAATAAGGGAGAAAAGAGTAGTGTATTTCCTACAAAAAGCTAAAGAAATCAATATCTTAACTCTTCAATTAAACTGAGCAATAATTAAGTGCCTGTTCCTGCTACTCCATCAGTGTACCTAGGCAGACTCCTAGAGAGAGTTCTCCATCAAGTTCTAGTTATAATAAAGAAACTTTCAGGCTTTCAAGAAGAAGACCTTTAAGTATGAGGCAGTAGGTTTGGGTTTCTCTGTATTTCAGAAGTGCACATTTATCACTTATGTATTTTAAAACCATGGAAAAATACCTGAGGCTTATACTCAGCTTATTTATTTTCTCTCTAATTCACAAAGCTGTGTCCCACAAAATATTCTCATTGATGTTTTAAGTATCTAAAAAAGGAAGCCCCACACTGATCAATTGTGAACAAATTGAGGACTCAGACCAGGCAGAGTCTGTACTGGCTTTGCAGGGAACTGAATTTTCTGTGTCCACAAATGAAGATTTCTCTAGGCAAGCCACCTGATATTTGGCTTTACTGATGCTATACAAGCAAAATTATTATATAACATTTCAACCAAAGAAAATTTCATTTAATCATTTTTATGCATATTTCTCCTCTTCTGTTGTTTCACAGATGATAAGCTTTCAAGAGAAAATGACTAGGTCAACAGATTATGTAAAGCACTGTTATTTCATTCAAGTCAATGGAATGATGCTGATGGATACAAAAAATACAGTATCTGGCTCTGAAAACAGTCCTGTAAAAATTACCATAAAATTTTAAAAAGCCAGAACAAAGCTACAGAACTCCAGGGGGAAAAAACCCCCAACCAATAAAGAGATTAGCACTTTTAACAATTAGTATCCTAAATTAGGCTTTATCAATTATTTTCCCTTGTCAAGGTAGACAAGAAGAAATGAAGTCATTACAGACAGTTCATCCACAAATAATTTTATTTTAAAAAGACACAACCTCTTCAGATTTCACGGAACTCCTAGAATAATTATATTAATTACGTCTTTCTGCTGCACAGAAATAAAATGTCAGCTCAGTTCTCTCTTTAAGCTTCAGATTACATCTAGCGTCCTGTCCTCTTTACCTAATTCTTTCTATTTTCTCTTTTAAATACATTTAATTTTTTTTAATTTAAATGAGTAAGAAATCCTTAGATATAACAAACAACCTATTTTCCTCTCTTACGCCAAAAAGCTCTTATTTCTGCCAGGTCCATCTCTCCCACAACCTGGAACTGCTCATTGGACTTCCTATGCACTGCCCAATTTTGAAATTACTTCAGTTATAAGACTACTCATCAAAAGCTTCGTTTACGATGTGTTTGAATTTTCTCATGACCAGTGTTAATTTAACTGGTGAAGAAAAATCTTGCCTCATTTTTTTTCTGAGTTGTTAGGCTTTCACAAGTAAATTTATTGATTTAAAGATCAATAAAGATCATTACCTCCCGCAAGGAATGCCTAAAGTGTGTCGCCCAGTGCAGAGACCCTATGTTTATGGCAGGTACATGCTTGCAAATTCATAAAGGCACCACCACATTAGGATACACTAAGTCCAAAAGCTGTGCAGACGCATTTTTGTGGCACCACACCTCAACTAGTGCTACCCGACATTTAAGCCAGTGAACAGTCATATTTCCTTCTATGGAGGTAACTTGAGCATCTCCATGTCCAAGATGCAACACTGCCCTTAGTCTACACTGCAATGAGCAAGTCACAAAATTTTGGTAATTTCTTTCAGCATTTAAAACTAATTCTAGCGCTCAGGCTCTTCCTTACACCACCCTGCCTCGATCTACAGGGTTCTAGAGAGAGAAAATATATCATGCTCAAATTTGGTAGGGTTTTCCGGCAACTCTTCATGATTATCACTAAGTATTGTAGTGTTTCTATTAACTCTTCCTTACTTACCATTTCTGTAGGATAATGCTCCACCATCATACATAAGACCTGATCACAATGACAACAGATAGGAAAGTGGGATATTTTGTAGCTCCATTAATGTGCCATCCTTTAATCTCTAAGTAAGTGAACCAGAAAAACAAATAGGGATTCCATTCTGGAATGAGAGGAACAATATCCTGATCTTTGGGGATAACTAAAGTTTGGGAATTTCTTGTCTTAGCCAGAAATTTAAACTCGAGAAAGGCTGCAAGTCTCCTCCAGTCCTCTTAGCACTACTGCACTGTGATTTTGGATACCACATTAATATTGAGACTACAACCCTTAACTGGAGCAGAAGTACAAGAAAGCACACAGAAATGGTCGTTGTGGATCAGACTAAATGCCTGCACAGAAGAGCTGAAGTGCTGAGGATTTTTCCTTTACTATGATGCTACAGTCTATGGTATGTCTTGCCTTTTTTTTTTGTTGTCCTATTTTTGCCACCACTGCTATGAGAGTGTGATAACACTCCCACGTGTTTACTAGGCTCCCAAAATTACTAGAACATATTCCTTCAAGTCAGTATTCTGGTGCTCACCACTTAGATTAACATGCCTACCTTTTTCTTATCAATACATAACTTACTTCACAATACAAGGATTGTAAAAATAATTCTCAATGCACACACAGATTTTCATACACCTTAGCCACTAGAATATGACATGTACACTGTTATAAATTAAAACATCCAGAAAGAACAGGGAAATGCTAAAAACAATATAAACAGGACAGGTTTAAATAATGAATCAATACAGAATTCCTTTATTCTATATTCAGTATTGAAGTAGTTAAATAATTCTTAATTTTATAGTTAACAAAGATGTTTGGCATTTTGGCACATGCTAATTTTTTTCAGCACAGTGCAATCATGAACTTATTTCACCTTACATGCATCACTAAACACACAGTAAGTAAAATATGTAAACATTTAATTTTAACTGCTGAACCAAATATAAATGTTAAATATTAAATTTAATTATGAATCAATATACATTTTTTACATTGGAGTTTGAAACGTAGGTAAGTTAGTATAAGCTGGTTTAAAGACATGTATCCTGAATTATTCCCAAAACAGCTTCATGTTACTTAAAAGATCACTGTGGCTCCCAGAACAAACTACTGATAGTGTTAAGAGATGCAGAAGTCTGTGATCTACAGAACAGAACTCAAAACTACAAGCTATGTAAAATTATGTAAATTCTGTATTTGCAAGCAAATCCTGTTTACTCTAGAAAAATACATTTTTAAATGCAAGGAGAAACATAAAACAGTATGTTCCTGAAAGTATAATGATAACTTTCCATAGCAATCCAAGTTAAAAAGAAAAAAATCATACCCAAAAAGCCATAATAAATATCAATTTACTCTTCTTTCACGCTTTTTGGGCTCAAGCTAAAAGAGTGTACAAGATAAATTTCATGTATAATGATTTAACATCATCACAATGAAGAAACTACAATGAATGACAATGTAGCGAAACAGATCAAAAAAGACAAAGTCTGCATAGTCACGGATTTGCTAAGAAAATTGGAAGTAATGTCGACCACTGAGTTTAGGAATATAGGAATTAGCACACTAAGATCTCACAACAGCCTTTACTTAGTGATGTAGCTTGGACTACTCCAGACCCCAGCTCACTAAAGATTAAGCCTGATTCTATGACAGGAGAAAGCAAACTTAACTGAATGAATCACAAATTCATGCCACGGCACAAAGCAGGAGAAAAGAAGAACGGAATGTAAAAGTAACCCATTTGTTCCTCATTGCAATATTCAGGAGTTTGAATCTTCTATTCAGTGGACCATGGCTTGTCTATAAATTTAAAAAGAAAAATCATATACTGGGGACCATGAAAGAACATGAATATCCATAAAGAAAGGCAATGAAAGAAAGAATGGAGTTTAACATTAAGTTTGAAAAGAAGGGAAATGTCTTAGAAATGTTAATGTGTCCTTGGAAATAATTCCCTATTTTTTTGCCATACTTCTTGTGAAGATTTTATTTCTTATGCTCACTATCCTTTACTTATTTTTCAAAAGCTTTCATGAAATTTGGAGGCCTGAAGATACTCATGTGTGAAGCAACAACTTTCCAAGTAATCAATCTCAAAACTATTTAAGAATCTCAGAAAACATTAAAACACCATGAAAACATTATTGTTGTTTTCTATTAGCTCCATTCCTGTTTTCCTTTCCCTACCAGCAGAAGGCAGAAAGTAAGAGAAAGGTTAGGAATATGTTCAGTGTAATCACTGCAGTAAAGAGACTTGAATGAAATGGAAGTATCTATCTCACTGTGTCTGAATAGGGCTATTCAGATTTTGAGATTTTACAGAACACAGTACGTAGTCTTTCAAAGATTCTACAGGTAAATTTCTAGTTTCCAGTACCATGGTCATGTTGCAGCTGTTTTTTTAATTACTTAGCTAATGTATTAAATTATGTCATAAAAATGTAACTATTTTATTGAAATGCAAAACTAAAGAAGGAAAGTAATAAAAATGTACTCTATAGCTGGCTCACTTTTTAAATGGAAATTTAATTACCGGCACTTTCCATTTAAAGTAAATTGCAGCTATCAAGTATTTCAAGGTTCAACATCCCTATGCAGTCTTTAACATAACCTTTTTAAAAAAGTACCTCACATCTTCTAAAACCTACTATTCATGGTAATTAGTCCTAAAACAGAGGGGAAAAAAAAGTAGGCACTGAAGTCAATCATCAACAGAGTTCATTTATGCAAACAAGTAAGGGAAGTCTAGCAGAGAGAGGTGCAAACACTTGAGTGTTTGGTCAAACTATCATGACTGGAAGTGCCAACACTTTTAAGAGCTGAGACTGACAAAAGAATTTCTAATTATTTTGACAGAGAGAGATAAAGATAGTAGAGGTCATGTACAAGGTTGACTTGAACAAATAAAAGTGAAGTTTTAAATGCTGTCTGTTGATCTCCTCTCAGAAAAAAAAAAAAAAAAGATTTTTATTTCAATCTACCTACCTTCACATACTACTCTTCATATAATCAAGAAAAACAGTGAATTTATTGTATGATTTAGTAAATTGCATTAAAAGCTACAAGTAGATCTAGGTCAGAACAAACCATGCACCTACATGCACACAAAGGCACGAAATCCTTTTCCTTATGTACAAAAACCTGCTCCCATCTAATGTTGGTGCCACTGGTATCCTCCCAGAGTCATGTTAAGGTTACTCAGAGCTACTCCCAGGAAAGGACTGGGCACTGAGCATAACAGTTTTCTTCAGATGCTTGGAGGAAGAGATGCAACTTAGGAGTCAGAATTAGGTACTTTCCAAATGTGTCTGGGTCTAGAAAGAGCTTTACTGTTGACTCTGTATTGGCAGATATATACGTAAGTGTGGGCCTATGTGTGCATGTGCTCATCTTTATATAACAAAAATGTTTTAGTGAAAGCACCAAAATTCAATGTGTCTCATCTTTGCCAAGCATAAAAGGTGTCACTCTAAAATATAATTTTTACTCACTAAAATAAATATTACAGAGTTATAAAAACTCTGGTTTTCTTAAAAATTGAAAATAATTAAAAATTTTAGAAAGATATAATGCCTCCTTGCCCATATCACTTTTCCTAGTGAAAATCTTGATATCTAATAAATTTTTCTTTGATTATTCTCACAGCAACACAAGCTAAATAGTAAATGAAATTAAAAGGAAAAAATGGATAAAACCAAGTAAATTAATCCAATACTATTCACTAACAAGAGATATACAGAAAATTTCTCTCTTAGTTTTTTAAATTTTTAAAATTTTTTAAAATTACAACAGCACTTCAAAGACCTGTTATCACAAGAATAAATGCTTGGTTTTGGAGCCATAATCTTCAGATTATTGGGCACAACAAGATGGCTTTTTCCACATTTTCTTCCCCTTTGCACACATTAAGTATTCATCTAAGGTTGTTAAGAAAACTGTTTATTTGGGTTGTCTTCTCAGAATGTGCAAAGGCAGCTTGATATTACACGCAAGTCAGTAACTGTGTAAAACCAGAGCTCTTAATAATATTTTATGCACATGTACCAATATTTAAAGCACTCGTATCTCATGTACCCCAGATGAGAAGCTTCAGAAAGGTTTGCAGGCTGAAACTAAGCCCAGATAAACTCCACCTTAATCTTATGGAAATGGCAAAGCGATAGAAAACCAATTGTAAATTGGAGTTGCCAAGGCAACATTAACTGCTACTGCCCTAGGGAACAGGTAAAAGCACGCCCACCATATTGGCAAAGGTGACAGGTCTCTGAGAACTCCCCGTACAAACACCTCAGAACCATATTTCTGTAACAGCCTTCAACTCATATAACCTGCATGCCTCAGAAACTATATTTGAAAATAACCACTTGAAGAATTTGCATGTGCATATTTGCAGGCAGGGACAGTGCATCTCCAGTTTCAGCTAGGTCATACCCCATGTCTATGTGTTTAATTGGCAGGAAGTGTAGTGAATTAGAAAACTACCACAAGGCTTCTATGATTAAAAAGAAGAAAATCACACAAGGTCAGCTGTGGAAAAAATATTCAAACTCAAATGTTGGCTTTCCTGAAACTAAGAAGTTTTAAAGATCAATATAGTAGTATAAATATAACTGATTCTTACAGAATCCAGTTCCATTTCTAGTCTCATTTTCTAACAGTAAATACAGTCTTTAGCTACAATTGTGAAAAACATAATTTCATTTTATTTTTAAAATTATGTTACAACTTAGACGATCTCAAGTTTTCGTGTAGCTCTCAATGGAAATGACAAATTGGATAGAATAATGATATTTAAATATCTAAATAAGGTAAGAGATGAAACCATTAGAGAGACAGGGAGCTACTCAGTGTAATGCAGTTTGTGGTATAAATTTCCCCCCGCCCTGTACTGTTCATGCATATCATCCATAGAGTCAATGAATGAAACTGGTTTTAAAAATAAAATCTACTGCTTTACCTGTGAGAATACAGTAAAGAAAATTTACCTACCAATGCACAGCTGCAGTACTTTGAGACACTTAGTCCATACATAAACTCTAAGAGTGGGTGGGCTTGTGGCCTGCCCTGGAGTGTCCTGGGCGGGGCACTCCCACTCCTCCCCTCTTCCTGCTTGAGGCATTGACACACAGGGCAGAGTGCATCACTGCAGTTCCTCTTAAATGCACAATCAAACCTGAAAGAGATTCAGAAAGAGGGGAAAAGCAGGTAGGAGACTAATGTACATGCAGACTGTACCTCTCAAAGAACACCAGTTACTGATGAGTAACCTTTCTTCTTTGAGTCTGCATGTACATTCCCGCAACGACTCGCTCTGATCAGTTACCTTTGCCTTTTCCCATCCAGGAGAAGGCCTGAGGACTCCCACAAACAACTGAAGCATCACTCCACTGAAGGCTGAAACAGCCCTGGATCCTATTAGACTAAGACAATGCTGGGTGAAAGCAAAGAGAGAACTCCAGGTGACCTTACAGCACATGTCTAATACAATACAGACACTACGTTTGTCCAGAGATCTAACAGAATTTTGTTTGGCCGTGCGAAGTTCCTCAGGTCCACTGAGAGACAGAAAGCCATCTGAAAAATTGTTGTCTGAAGTCAGCCAAACTATTTGATATTCCCACAGAATAAGAAAAGAAAAACCTAGAAAACTTGGACCTTTGAAGAGAAAATATAAAGGCCTTATCAAATAAAAATAAGTACAAAATTCAATCAAAGAAGGATAAGATCTGGAAATAAGTACTGAAGGACTACTTTTCTTGCTACTCTGGATCTTCAACACCACTTCAAGAAAGACTCATGGATGACTGAAGAACAGATACTCTGCCCATATACAGGTAGTATGTAAAACAGCAGCTACAAGGACCCATACACTTCACTGGTTGACTAAGAAAACTGTCTCCAAATGTACCACTTTCATAGACACATGCAGAAGGAATAAGTAGAAGTAAGAATTTAAGAGCTCAAAAGAGGAGAAGCAACCACTGTAATATTGCATCAACAGTGGGACACTGTCATCAGTCGTGAAAAATTCAATACATCCTGATCAGCTGTTAGGAAGATGCGAGTTGTGAAATGTGTGAAAATCAGTGTACTCAATTAGAGAGAGCAACCTGGTACCCTCACATAAAGAAATCAAAGGAACTACACATAACAAATATTCAGAGAACTTAGATCAAAGCAGCAACAAACATGTCATACAGACAATATCACTTATTCTCATAGAGTATGCATGTCTAGATTACACTCTCATGCTACTGGCTGTTGTTACTCAGGAGAGTAAAAAAGACTGCCCTAGAGACTGATTAATGTTTTGGCTTGGGAGTCCTAAGATTGCCGCGGACTGAAGAATACAATGTCTATGCAGACTAAAAAAGAAGTTTCTCATACAGCTGCTTTTGACTACACCCACTGTCAGAACATGGTGAAATCACATAACAAAAAAACCCCACAGTTTTGTCTTTACTGAATATTTCTTTTTATGTTTGCCAGTTGTGGTAACTCTCAACCAATACACCATAAAAGGAGAATCCTTTTACAAGCCTAATCCAAGTAAAGCTGCTATATTGCTCTATTAAACCAGGCATCTGTATGACAATCCAAAACAATTTTAGCACAACCACAAGCAGCATTGCAAAAAACAGACTTCCTCAGGCTCTCTAAATAATATCCCTAAATCAAAAAACAAAGGTCCATTGTATCCTCAGAAATTTCTTCAGGAAGGACTAGCTCATCAAATTCTAAAGAATATACTAAAAGAGGCCTGGATAGGATCTTATTTATTCTCTCTCTTTGTCCAGTTCAGTATTATATTGCCCACCTTGACAAACACCTGTACTCCAAACATACTCTTAAAGATCAGTAAATGTTTTACTTTTGAACAAACAACAACTGAAAGAGCAGGTGAATAAACTGGCTTAAACGAAAATCCAAGATTTTGGAAGAAAAGTAGAGATTTGAGCTGAAGTATCACATCTGTCTTAAAAAGGACTGTAAATAGAGCTAGAGTCACTTATATTAGGGCTCACCATCCTCTGCATACAACAAAGAACATTTTTATCTCAAACAAGTAGGACTGAGAAGAATCACATTAATATTCCAAACTTAACTCTTCTATTTTTAATGGAAGTCTGATAATCAGTGTAGGATGAATACAATTTACATGGGACCAAACTGGTGGATGAAGTGCTGACATAGCAGCTGGATGTATACCAGGCTCAGGAGCTTCCTGCAGCTCTGTTATTCTAGAGTACTGAGAAACAAGGCCCTAGCAGGTAATAGGTTCTACCTGAGGTGAAATCATTGCCATTTTGTAGCACATGTAAAGGTTATGGCCTCCTTCCTACCCAAAATGCTCTGTAAGTTTAGTCAAATATGTTATTACGCTCCACTGTATGAAAAAATGAGGCCTCAATAATGCCCGAGTTTATTAGTCCAAATGATCAATGTTGGGGAAAAAAGGCAGCATGGCTACAATAGATGCTCACAAGTTCCTGAATTCCAAGTTCTGATACTGTTCAAGCAAGAATGGAGTGACTGTGGTGACAAAGACACTGCTCTTTCCTAACCCAACAGAATAAGGGTATTGGTGGATAAGCACTGATCTGAAATGCATGGAAATCATAAGTTATCTCCTCTGCACCAAGTCAGTTTTGCTCTTGCCCTCTAGAGAAGACGTATTTTGATTTCTGATGTCATGATAGATTAATTAGTCTTTGGCGAATAATATTGTCAACACAACTGCCTACTTAAATATGCAGAGATATAGTTGTTAAGAAGATGAGCCTGCATATTTTGAAGATCCTGGAAATCTGTAATAATTATTTTATGTCAAGTACAAGTACTTGACGGAGCAATTACATAATGGATGTATTTAGCACCACCATGCTTGCTCCTGCAGTGTACTATGGTGGTGCCATTCACTAAAAAAATCATTCTTCTGAGCATCAGTGTATGGATCCAGAACAGCACTCTGATATTGCCTGGTAACATTTATTAGAATCATAGAATATCCTAAAGATGATTCTCTTGTGCAATAGAGAAGCCAGCCTAGCTGACATCTCTGCATATTTCCAGTGGATCCTCCGACCAGCTGAGAGATTTTAAGATTACTGTCTATCACCTACAGTAATTCTCTAACATCTGATTAACATGCTTAAGATGTTTTTAGTCAACCAGTGCATGTACAGGCCACACAGCCTAACAACTGAAGTTATGATCTTCCTGTGATCTATGATAGTGTCAAGTTTAGATGGTGAATGATCTCCCAGGTCAAAAAATCAATGTTAGATTTAGCTTCTAGAAAATAATCAGTAAAGAGGCCCCCTCATTCAAAACAAAGCAATGTCCTTTAGTTCTCTAAATATAAGGAAGATGTGGACATCCTACTCTGATATATTCTTGTGAAAGGCATACACAAACAACAAAGAGAAAGGTATGTGCAACAAAAGAAAGAAGACTGGAGTATTCTGGAACTGATTAGATTGTCTGCACTTCTCCATTATCTGTTGAGTAGGAGTAATCCTGGAGACCTTGAAAATTTTTCTCAAACCCAATAAGGAAAGGATAAAAATCAATTGAAATTCATTGATGGTTTTTAATGCAAAAAACATGTTGACAGCTGTAGAAGGCAATGAAAAATGAGTAACTGTGATCATTACAGAAAAAAAGCTTTTTCCCTATGTGCCCCAGTTCTTGTTGGTTTGTGTTTTGGTTTTTTTTTAAATAAAGATAGAGCACAATGGAAGAATAATAGAATGAACTAGTAATAGGCTACCTTGCTGATTGGGTTATTGCTTATTTCTAAGTGAGTGTAAGCATCCAAAGAGTAAAATGTAGTGAAAGAACCTTTTTGCACTTATAAGACTGAACCAATTTGTGAGAGTGATCGAATTACTGAACTGGAAAGGCCATTCTCTTTAAAGGAAAGACCTTTTCAGAATTCACTCCATGCAGAAACTCTCTTATAGGCCCAAAGGATTATAGCTATTACATAACACTGGGTGAAAGCTGTTACCATAGAATTTCATGAGCCATCATCTGCTTCCATTGCAGCTTGGAGAGGTGTCTTAGCATTAGCTGATCCTACTGCAATCAAAGATTTCAACTTTTATCCTCAGGAGAAAACTGATACAGAACAATTCATATCAGAAAGACTTCTTTCCCTAAGAGCTGAAACTTTTGGGTAATTTCTTTTTTGGAACATTTTTTAAAAATGCATATTTTTTTCTTGATACATCCTAACAACAAAACGGCTTCAATAATACACAGAATTTCAAACACCCTACAGCACTTTTGAAAAAATTCTTTGTATTCTAATCCTCATTGTTTATAAGGTCCTAAATTATTGGAAATTATTTTGTCCTAAAATGAAAAATATGTTATCACTTTGTTATATGATAAAGACTATACGTATATAAAAATAAAACATGCATTTCTTTCTGAGCCAACTAAACTGGAGACAAGAAGTCTTCTTTAAGAAGGATTCCTAATTTGATAAGGTTGCTGCATATGGAGCAAACAGAAGCTTAATAAAGAAAATGCTTCAAAGAAGAGATCTAGCTCAACCCAGTCTCATAATGTTAACAAAGCCACAAAGGTTGACAAAGACATGAAGAAAGTTCAAAGAAATACATGAAAAGAATTGGAAAGGATGATTCTAAGCAGAATCACTTCCCATCTCTTGTTTTCTAAGGACTTACGCCAAACTTCACTTTTTAAGTCATAAAATAAATACTAATCATTAGTATCAGGATGAGAGAAGCATACAATTCTTTCTCCTTACAAATGTTTGTAGCAATCATATGGAGCCCCTTGACCGCTGCAGAGCTACTCAAGAATCACCTGGACACAATCTCATGCAAAGGGGGGAGCCTCCAACACCCCTTTGGGCTCGGACTCCATTTCAGTGCTCAGTCACCTGCACAGTAAAGAAGTTTTCTCTCATGTTCAGGTGGAATTCCTGTGCATCAGTTTCTGTCCCCTGCCTCTTATCCTATTACTTGGCAAGAAGAGCCTTGCTGCTGGTGATGGGATCAAATGCAAAGAAAAATCTAAATGTAAGAAATAATCTAAATATAAAAAAATCTAAATATATCAGAACGTTGGTATCAAGATGTCGGCAAAGAAAAAACACACTGACGCAGTGCAATAGTTTTTAGGTCCACAGGTGTTGTTTTTCTCTTCCTACTCTCTCTCCCATGTGAGCTCCCTTTTGTTTAATTTCTTTACAGATAAACCCTGCCTTCTGATTGATCCTTAGGGCCTCTTGCTAATTTTGTAACACACAAAACACGTCTAAAGCATTCCACGCATGCGATTGTTTCAAATCACAATAAGCAACACACTCATATGGTTGTTTTCCACCAGATTCACATCATCCTCAGCAAACATGCTAATTGGCTGGGCCTTCAGAGTTAACATTCTCTTGCTCTAACCTTGGTACGGATGCCAGGTGTTTGCACCATTCCCACACAAGGCTCCATCCTCTGACACCGTCCCTTCAGACACTGATAGACATTGATGGCATCCCCTTTCAGTCACCTCCTCTCAAGGCTGAACAGGCCCAACTCCCTCAGACTTTCCTTCTAAGAGAGATGCTCCAGTCCCCCCACCATCATCATAGCCCTTCACTGGACCTGCTCCAGGAGCTCCCTGTCTCTGTGTTACTGAGGAGCCCAGAACTGGGCACAGCACTCCAGGTCAGGCCTCACCAGGGCTGAGCAGAGGGGCAGGATCCCTCCCTTGACCTGCTGGCCATGCTCTTCCCAATGCAGCCCAGGGTCCCATTGGCCTTCCTGGCCACAGGGGCACTGCTGGCTCAGGGACAGTTTGCTGTCCAGCAGCACCTCCAGGCCTTCCCCACAGAGCTGCTCCCCAGCAGCTCAGCCCCCATGTGCTGGTCCATGGGGTTATTCCTGCCCAGCTGCAGGACCCTGCTTTGCCTCTGTAGAATCTCAGGCAGTTCTTCTCTGCCCATCTCTGCAGCCTGTGGAGCTCCTTCTGCAGGGCTGCACAGCCCTCAGGGGGATCAGCCACTCCTCATAGCTTTGTGTCTTCAGTGAACTTGCTGAGGAGGCATCTGCCCTTTCCTCCAAGTAACTGATCAGTAAGTTAATGAATATGGAGCCCAATATTAAACCTTGGAAGACTCCACCAGTAACAGGCCTCCAACCAGCTCCTGTGCCACTGATCAGAACCCTCTTTGCTGAAGTAGGAGTAATTTCTAGAGGTATTTTCCAGAACTCATGGAAAGCCCTCTGGTCTAGAAGTACTTGCTTGTTATTTTAAATGTTTAAGAAGACACACATGGTAACCTTTAACAGAATCCAGAGTTATTTATATAGTTCAAAGTAGAGTTGCATAAGAAATAACGAGTCTTTTCAACATTGCATCACCTGCTTTATATACCATTATTCTAACATATGGTCTATTACATGAAAATGTTTATATAAGTGATTTTTGGTTATTTAATTGCAAAACTTACCTTTCTGGACAAGCTCAAATCACATTTCAGCCAACTGCTCAATGCAACTTAGAATAAAGACTTCATCTCAATAATTAAAATAGCATATTGCCCCTTTCAAAGATTTGTATCATCTCCCACACATCCTACTTTGAGGATTGTGATGCATGCAGTCTATGTTATCTCTGGACTACTGCTTTCCCTTGTACAGACAATTGCCACTTTGGTGCTGGAGAGATGAAGAGCCTACACAGGCAGCGCAGTCATTCAGACAGTATTTTCAGTAAGAGAGAGTAGGTGGCATTAGTGGATGAGGAAGATAGGCAATAAATTTCATCTGTGAGCAACAACTGGGCAACACCCTCTGGAAATCAAGGACCACACACTGTTCTAACATTTCTTATATTGTAGTGCTCCTGACCAGGAGGCCATTGTACATCAAGGAGGTAGCAATCCACATAACAGTTCCCTTGAAGTTCCCACAGAAGGCTGCCCTGTGCTCTATGTCCAGCAGGGTTTCCAGGAATGGGTCACGCTGCACAAACCCCTTTGGCCAAAGGACAGACTCATCCACCTCATTGTAATGGAGGAGTCTGTAGGCAGCTCCAATTCAGAACTGGTGATAACACCACCAGCATGGCTTTCTTTATCTAAAAGGGTAGAAAGAATTTCTGATAAGTGGAGAAATCCATCCACATATTGATCTGATACTGCATGAATACACAGCTCCCAGCATCTGAAGGGAGTAAGATTTATTTGCTACCTATAGTCCTCCTCTTCTTTTGCTTTATGAAACCAGGCATTTTATTCAGCTATTTGCTGTCAGGCCTTTCTTACTGAGATCCAGAAAGAACCTGGCACTTCCCTCTCTTGCTTTCTGTCCCAGCGCAGAAAACACACAGAGAATTCCTTTTTCATTTCAAGACCCATCACTTCTGACTACAGAAGGCGAGGCCTTTGCTTTTTTCTTGCAATTACTATTCAAGTCTTTTCTGTCCTGTAAGAGTTCTCTCTCCAGGGCCACTAATAATACAATATTTGAAAACATTAAAAAGAAATCAAAGATTTTTTTTTCTTCTCCTAAGAGTTATAAATCTGTGGTTAAATATCAGGTCTCTCAGGAATCCAATAATTCCATAGCAGCAATCTTCTAAAAGCCTTTACATTTTTACCCATGAATCTAAGCACAGTATTTTGGTTTTGCAGCTGTAACAATCCGTACTGATCAACTCAAAAAAATTAAGTCAATTTTCAAGCCACCACAGCTATTCCTTCCTAAATGTCATAGATTATTTAGTAGTCCCTTAAGTCTTTAACTCCTGTTTCAGCTTTCATTTCTGTTTAACTAAAAAAAACAGAGATATATTTAGCAGAAAACTCCAAGCAATTTTTTTCTGTCACCCAAATTTCAAAATAGCACCAAGAAAAGACCATTGGTTACACTAAATATATTTTATTTGAATGAAAAGCATACCGCTTTCTACACTAAAAATCAACAGCATCAAGACTTTCTCCAGACAGCAACTTACCTACCACATTTTTTGATTTTGGGAAATTTGAATTTCCTGTATTTTTGACTTTTTAGGAAAAAAAAACCCTAATAAAGCCGATGATAAAAGATAAAACTCAGGCACAGGAAAACAGACTATCACTTCAATTAAATATACTCAGTTGAAGGTCATAACTAGCAGTTAACATCTGGCCATCCTAATTTACAGTTCTGACAAAAGAATACTATTTTGCTCAGGAAATAATTGCAGGCTAACAGAATAAACAGACTTCACACCTTTAGGCTCCTTTTATTATAATGATGCTCTTGCAGGGAGATATTTAATTTCTCATTGACCTACTTGTATTAAAAATTTCATCAGTAATCCCTGTTCTTTTAGATAGATTTCAGTGTCTGACTGAGGTCCGATAAAAAAATGTTTAATTCTTTTGAAAACTCTGGATGTTACCTTCAATTCCCTATAGATAATCTACAACGGCAAAGAGCAAAAAAAATCAGGTTTCCATGGGGAGTTTTGCATGAAAGAAATAACAGTGATCTAAAAAACCATTTTAAATTAACTGTTGATACAAAATTTTCAATTTTAAATGGATTTTACTTTTTTTAATTGGCATTAGTGAGGCATCCACCCTGTGTGTAAAAGCAGCTTGTTATTTGTCAGTGGGCTTGATGCATTGCATCTTATTCCGGATTTTAAAACCTACATGTTGAAGTGACTTAAGTGTGACATTAAATATGCATTCAGAGAAAAAACTTGTGCCCCGTGTGTTAATTTGAAGAACTAGGCTGTGACTGCTGCTGATGTATCCAAAGATGGGCAATGAAGTTGGTGAAGGGACTGCAGCCCAAGTTTGTGATGAGGAGCAGCTGAGGGAGCTGGAGGTGTTTAGCCTGGAGGCAAGGAGGCTCCAGGAGACCATATCACTCTCTGCAACTGCCTGAAAGGAGGCTACAGAGAGGTGGGGTTTGGTCTCTTTTCACAAGTAACAAGGAATAAATAATAAGCAAATTACATATTTATGTCATATAATAAAAAGTACGACAAAAGAGGAAATAGCAGCCATTTCAAGTTGCGCCAGGGGGGTTATGTTGCATCTTAAGAAAAAATGTCATAACCAAAAGGGTTACCAAGGATTGGAACAGGCTGCTCAAGGAAGTGGTAGAGTCACTGTGCCTGGAGGTATTTAAAAGACACAAAGATAGGGCATTGGGAACATGGTTTAATGAAGGACTTGGCAGTGTTAAATTTTACAATTGGACTTGATGATCTTAAAGGTCTTTTACAACCTATATGATTCCAAGATAGAGCAGATTCTTAATTCAAACCACAAGAAAGGATAAAATTTGAAAATAGCTGATCATGTGTTAATTTCATGTTTCATGCATATTCCAAATACATAATTATAAGTACACTAAGAATATTTCCTTTCGTTTTCTTTCCCTATTATCATTCTCAGAAGGCAATATAAGTGCTCCAAAATATCTAATATTGTTTTCATTGGTAGAGATCCAGCAGAGAGAATTTAAAAAGCTCTTCAACAAAAGCTAGTCTGAAATTAGCTATTTATTCTACCAGTGAGGAAAAGCCTTTTTTTTTTTTTTTTAGTTTGTACATTATGAAATTGTCATGGTATTAGATGAACTGCAACATAATCAACTGTTTCTCCTGTTGCAAAACTCTGACTGTTAAAATGCTATTTCTCCAAATATAGGATTGGTTTTTAAAGAGTTTAAGATACTAAAACTGTGCAACAAAATACTGAAATTCAAAATATTCTGAATATGCACACACATATTAAAATCAATATGTTATTTCATATAAAGCATTTAAATATAACAATACCCTGTAAAAATGTCTGGGTACCCAAATAAATGAGGTGTAGCTCAGTTGTTTTAATTAAAGCAAAATAGCAAATGTAAGGAACTGTGCCGTTACGAAGAAAGTTTCATGCCTGTATATCAGCTATTGGTTACATGGTCAAAATGTCTATCCTAAGCACTTTTAATAATCACATCTGCAGAAAATATTTAATCCCCAGGAAACTCAGAATTTTCCATTATCTGTGAGATTTGATTTCTTAGTTCTTTTGCTGGATGTCTCAGAAGTCAGAAAGGGTATAATGAAGCTTTAATTACACTTAGAGCATTACTATTTCACAAATATTCTTCTTTTCGTTTTTGCAACATAACAATCCCTTTGGAATTCTCACCAACAGAAGGATTCACAGTTTGGAACAATACTTGGAGGCATTTGGAGCTTTTGTATGTAAAGCAGTTCTTCATAGTGCTCTGATTTTAAGCTCAGTCATCTTTCCTTCAAAACAGTCTGACAATAACTGTCTGCTGTCATTTAAAGCCTCAAGATACTCCATAAAACTTAAGCCTTAGCTTCAGTGTCCCAAATGACAGTCAGCTTTTACATATTGCCCATTTCATATACCATTATTCCCTAGAAATACTTATTGAAAGACAGAACACATTCCAAATACATAAAGAAGGGTTATTTTCTGCCTTGTTAAAGAAGGACGAGAATTTTAAAACATCTTGATGTTAAGATCTTATCTTCATAAGGTACCCTCAGATACATAGTTTCATTTTCCAGAGCTACATAATCTTAGGTAATTCTCACTCATTTTAAATTATGTTCAACGATCAAGAATGCAGAAGAACCCTTTAAAATGACAGGACTAAGCAGTAAAAATTCCCATAGAGAATCAATATATTTGTTTATGTCATCATGCTAAGAAGATACTTGGAGAAAATGTTACCATATTTGTAATTTTAAAACCAATGGTATTTTGACAGAGCATAAAAGTAACAAAGCAGGTGATAAATAATTAGAGAAAACAGAAATGTTATTCAATGCAGAAATGTTGCAAGTGAGTATATGTGTTACCTTTACAGTCTTAGGATCCCACCTAATCTTGTCATAATGATGAGGCAGCTGAAATTGAATGCAATAATTTCTGACAGAACTAGATATTTGTGTATTTTTTTATAAGAATCTATTTTAAAAAGTGAAACTCTTCAACCACTCCGCCTTTACTGAACCTGAAGGATTCAATGGCATTCTCTCCCTTATACCGTTCCTTTATGACAATTAAGTCACAGAATTTCTGAAGCCCTACTAGAATTGAAAAGTACAGAATCAGTATTACAGTAAATAATACCAAAATGCTACCTGTTTTATCATGGGGAACACATCACATGAACATACCAAAACCACAGGGAGAAATGAAAAGAAGAAAGATTAAAGCTTAATCTTACAATAGTGTTTAATTTGAAAATAATTGTTTTCCTTGCCTAAAAAGCAGCATGTTAAGCAAAAATTCCACGGGGAACTCAAAGATAATGCAGAAGGAAAAATACTGTGACTTCAGACATAACACATTACATTACATGTCTTGCAATATCAAAACATTCTGTTAGGTAAAGTACATAATCTTGCATCCAAATATATAATGCTACTGTCGTCCAGTCTCGTAATCTGTTCCTCACACGAAAGTGCTTCTATAAATTAGAACATTTTTATAATCTGACTCTAAATCTTTTCCATTTTTGTGACTGGGGGAACAGCCCTCCACATGCCATTGTACGTGGTGTGGCACCAGAGGCTCATGCATAAGAGAAAAGGTTCAGTGCTCTGGTCTTGGCTCCTTTCTCCTCAATGCTCCCCCATGGCTCCCACGCCTCTGCCCCTTCAGCTGCTCTTGATCTCTGAGCTAACAGCAACCACCTCAGCCCTCAGTGTTGGATCATAGCAGACTAATTAGAGACTTCTATTTTGTATGCAAATTGGGGTGTTTTCACATCTCCTATACACATCATTTAACATTAATCTCTGCTGAACTTAATCAGATGGTTTGTCAACCAACTACTCAGTATTTCAACGCCCGTATTTGCAGTAATATTTCATTTCTCTACAAATAATAATTTTTACAATTCACTAAGACACAATCTGTAAATAGTTGTACAACTGAGGGTCATTTAAAAAAAACAAACAAACCTAAATCTGAAGGTTTGGGGTTTTTTTAAAAAACAGGCAAACCAAAAAAACCCTGATGGTCTTTTTTCTTATTTACACAGGTCCAGCATTCACCTTTTGTGACAGCCATAAAAAGAAAGAACTTTCAGAAATATATTTGCCACAAGAAATGAATGTAATATTGATCTCCCTCAAACTCAGTCAAGCCCTTAACTGCTTATGACATTATCAGTTACGATAGGATAACATTTTTCCTTCATAGATATCAAATAAGAATCATCAGAATACATTCTTATAGCGTAAATAAAACCAACTAAAACTTAATGTAACAGGTCACGTGGAAAATTATTAGGGCTTTTATATAAACTTGATTTACTTATACACTTGCCAAAAGCTATTTGCTGCTTAATGAAGCTGAACATGTTTTCTCCTCTCATTCATGCTAAGTGACATCCCATTTAAGAAATGACTTTTCCAGTGAGAACAGAAGGCACTAAAAACATTTCCCAGTATAAGGGGTCAGATGAAAAGTACAAGAGACCGTGTTAGAGCTGGTCAGAAGATGCCCTGGGAGGCATCTCAACTAGGTTTCAGGTGATGGCTGGTACAAAGATATATATTTAGCAAAAATGGAAAATGAAAGAAAGCCAGGAGGAATTTAGACTAAATTGGTTACTACAGCCACAGAGAGAGGCAGAGATATTTTTTTGTGCTGGAAAACAACAACAGATTTAAAATCCCGTTTCTAACGTATTTAATTAAGAAATACTGAACAGACAAACAGGTCTGTGGTAATGAAAAATCTGATACACATTAATGTCCCCTCTTAAGGGCAACAGCTTAAATGCTGGGCAACCAGAAATACTTAAAAGATGAAAAATACTGTAATTATTGTAAATTAACTTTCAGCTATTTTTGTTCTCTCTTTGTAGGAGAACTACAGAATTATTTTGTTTGCTTTAGGAAGTAAATAATAATATTACTAAAATGATTTTGTCTTGTTAGTATTGCATTTCAACTTAATTGGATGCATGGTCTTCCTGCCCTTCCCTTCCCCATGTGGCAATATTCCATGATCTGCAAATCACAAGCTAAACTTCAGTATGCTCATAAGACTAAATTACACAATACAATATAAAATGCATTTGTTTAAAGGCTACTCACATTAGGGAACAGGAATTTATAACAATGGTTCAGAATTTTCTATATTCAAGACAGCCTGGAAGAGCAAGGTAACTTGGTGAGGTTCTCATCTGTCATTTCTAGAGACACGAAGTCTCTGAAGGCACAAAGCCTATGAAACATAAGATGGAAGATCGCAGGAAAACAAAAAGTGACAATTCCTATTTTCATGAGGAAAGTTAGTGAGAATACTTCTTCATCCAGAGTGTCTGGGCATTTGATGCCCTTGCCAGGAAAGCAGAGGAATGCTTTTGATACATTCAGCAGTCCTAGATCAGAGTTTGATAGACACTTCAGCCATCTCTCATTTTACATTCTTTTTCTAAGGGTTTGAGAGTCTGTGATTGCAGTGAGTATCCATCATCCATGGAAGATGAGAGAAACAGATGAAAAACCCCTTCAGTGAGTACTCCCTGAGGAGTTTCTATACAAAAACTTGAGATAGCAATAGTTATAGCATGGAGAACTGTCATGTCCTTCAAACAAAAACAGTCTCAAACCTATCCAAGCAAAAACAACCCAAAAGTCAAAACTGATATTCACCACTACTAATGGCTTCATAGGTTGGGGGAAAAAAATCCCCCAATAGAAAAGGCATTCTTATGGAATACTTATATTTCACTGGTGTGAGACTGTGCCTGGACTAATCAGGCTTGCACGGCCATGCTTAGCACCAAAAACCTAGAGCCAGAACCCAATGTAACACAGATTGCACTTTCCTGAAAAAGGGGCAGAATCAGTTTTAGAAGAAACAAAACTTAGATCAACAAAGGCCTCATGAGAAGAAAAAAATGAAATAATACAACAAATAATGAAATCACAGTCAACAAGGAGCAATAGAATATGATATAATAGAATATAATCAACTGTTGACAAGAACTACAAGAGTGAAACACAAATGCATGGCCAAGAGTACATTATCAATACTGCAGGGGTTGCAAATATCTAGCTTGTAGCACAAATGCATACATGTGAATGAAAAATTAAAGGAAAGTAATTTTTTGGTTTATATAAAGTTTTTGACAATTTTATCACATCATCCCACACATAAAATTTTAGTTCTCTTAGCATGGAAATAACAACATCTGCAACAACATTTAAGGACTAATACAGCAAGTAAAAACTCAAGAGTTTTCTGTCATCTAAACAACAACATATGTAGCTTGAAAAGGAACACTAGTCAGTGATTGACTCTGGTAATGCACAATTTGGAATTAACTCAGGAAGAAATCTGTGTGTACATCAGGTGAACTCTGATTATAGGGAAATCTGATGAGACAAAGTTGTTTTTGATTAACACATCCCACTTCTCACTTGTCCTAGTTGGATTCATGTCCATAAGAAAGTCTCCTTCATGAAAACCCAAGAAGCAAGTAGGAAAACCTGCAAATTTATCAGGGATTTCATACACTAAGTTGAGATCTCAGGGTCAATTTTTTGTTAGTGGTTAGGATACTTGCTAAAGGTTTCAGAAACTCTCTTTACCTGGATGCAGGAGTACAATGAAACTGTCTACTGGATGGTCAGACTCTGAGTGCATGTTAAGAGAGTTAAAAGACAAGCCCTCAGTTTTAGCCAACACACAGTCCAGCATAACTAGCAATCTAGAAGAACACATGACCATCACATATGGCCTTTAAATATTTTAAAACCTGTATCTGTAAGCCTCAGAGTCTATGGATAAAATGTTAATTCTTGTTAATACTCAGCAGACATTCCATGGATAATACCATTTTATGTCATGCTTAGTAAGAGCTCTTGTGCTGTTAGTAATTATAATTTGAGATGCAGAAGAAAGAAAACCTGGGCAGAAAAACTGAGAACCAGGATTGTCCTTCCTGCACGTTAATTGCAAGTGCTTTAAGATTAGTGGGAGTACACACTTTAAACAGCTTGAGCCTCTTCAAAAATATTATTCTAAGTGGGCAAATCTTTTTTGTTTGTGCTGGATCCAAACAGATAAATGAACAATAAAATCAGTATTATCATCAAATCATGATGCCTCCCATCACAAACTTTGGGGAAACTTTTTGTGAAGATCCTTAGCTAGTGATGATACACTTAGCAGACGAAAATCCATATAGTATGAAGTAATTTAGATCCAGGACTTAAACTCCTATGCAAAACTGGGATAACAGCACATCTCCTTTTTCATGTAAAGCAAGGTTGATTCCGCAGAAGATGCAGGAGATATTTAAATACTGCTTCACTCTCCGGTATGGAGTCACAAACCCAGTTTTGTGGTGTAAATATTTTCAGCCACAATACTGTTCTTGTGGACTATCCACCACAGTAGTTATGACTACCTTTCTTTTTTGTGAGGTTTTTTTAATGGGACTACAAACTGGTACTTGCTGACAAATTGCTACTTATTTTTAACCACACATTCATATAAATGAAAATGCTTTGAATGATCAAGGCCAGCATCTCTTGGCTGCACACAAAGGTTGCATGAGTTTCATCAGCTACCCTTACCAGTAAAAAGAACAGATTCTGGGATACAGCATTATGTGGGTATATGACACCACAAAGCTGGCCAACCAAACGATTTCCGAGAAAGTGTCGGAGTAGACTGATTTTAATTGTAATCATATCAAAGGTGTGTATTTTTGATGGCAGGGAGTACAGCTTTGCTCTGAAATACATCTCACTGATACTGAAGTCAGCTTCCTTTGTTCCTAAGATGTTCTTAAAAATGACTGCGTGGAAAAGTTAAAATGTCTTGAATTCCTAAGTCATCTAGAGCAACTGACCTCTAAGAAGGCACAGTGTTCACCATTTCCCTTCTGGCTACTTCACTCTCCCTCATAGTTTTTATCATTTTCTACTCTTGGATCTTTATCACTGGAGTCTACTTTCTCAAGACCGAAGACAATCTAAGAAGAATGTGTTTCAGCTATTCATAAAAATTTTCATATATTAAACTATTAAGTTTCCACATACTTCTAAAGAAAATAGGTGAGCTAACCTATCATTATTCAGGGGAAAATGTCTGTAGTCTTAAACATAACCTTTAATACTTCATGCATATATGCTTTCATTTAAAGAGTATCTAAAGAAGAGTTACGAGTGTTCCTTGAGGAGCATAAAGTGTGTCTCTGTGTTAAAGAGACACATCTTGCTCCAGAACTGCTTTACATCTAAATTTACAATCTACAACCAGCACTAACTTAATATTTCTAACAAGATTTCTTAAAACTAACTACCATAGGAGTCAACTATTCAACTTTATTCTCTACACTGGTATATCTGTCTCATGCCACAAATATTATAAGAATGAAATGTTCTGGCAATGTCTTTCTTGTGCATATTACTTTCATGAATTAAAGACCTGCTACAAAATAAATTTTGGGTCTTGAGATGAGATGCATGCATATGTCTATATGAAAAGCATATAGAAAAGGACATAAAAAACCCCAACAAGAAACATTAAATTCCTGTCTGCTGTTGACTTGCAAATCCTAGCAAACCAAGTATTTTGGTATTTCACCACATCATATATTTCCTTTGTAACAGCAGAATTCTGATATCTCTCATTGTACTATAAACCATACGATGATATTGTTGATATAAATCTACAGGCACATCATGCCAACTTTTCCTAATCTATAATAGTCATAAATTTCTCTTTGTTCTTGAGACAATTTCTATGTTGCTCACCAAAACCAGTGCTGCCTGATACACTCACCAGGCCCTATGAACACAAAAGCATTTGGCTTGGAAGGCCTCTCCGTTAGGCACATGCTATTACAGTGGGTGAGGAACAAGACTGAAATCTCACAATGCTTTTTTGCTAGTTTGAAAAGCTTCTTGCTTACAGGATGAATATTCCAATGAGCTGTAGTTTCTATACTTACTGTCTTTATAGTTCTGGAAGCATTTTATAACCAGCAGTATTTAAAAACGAAGTGGCCTTGCTTAACTGGTGCAGAGAAATGACAGGAATGCAGATGGTAGTGCATCCATTTATGCATTCTCTGAAAGCTTCTTTTATTGAAGTAGAAGATCATGTGATAGAAGACATATCCACCATCTAGAAAAGTTTTCAGGGGGAAACCTGTGATGGTTCTTCCTAACCTTGGTGTGGTGCACGAGACTGGTTAGGGCACAGGTTATCACTTCTGCTGTAAGTACTCCTCATTCTTGTGCCTGATTGTGTTCTACCTCAGATGTAATCACATGATTGAGCAAAACCTACACACCGGTTTTCCTCATAAGTTATTTTGACCTGCAAAAGAGGTTAACCTATCACCTTTTCTAGAATACATGCAAATGCTAAGAGACTTATTTATTTGTCATAGTAATTATTACTCTCTGTCTGATGAAGTACCTCCTTTGCCATGTAAGAAAGCAGTTTCCTTTTTAGGGACACCAGAAAACATGAAAATTACAATTTGCATAAATATAATTCAACAATTCATCACATTAAATCAGATTTTAAAAGTGAAGCTATTATTTTTGCATATTTCATCAAATTAACCCCTTAATATTTCATGTTTAAGTAGGCGAGGGATAGTTGTAAGGCAAAATAACTGAATTAAGGTGCATGGAAGAAGATTTTGTTCTCTATGAAGTAATATTCCAATAAGGTAATTTGCCTTATTTTCTCATCTCTCCTTTTTCTACTCAAATCAGCTAGGAGAGCCAAAGATATTTTGTTAATGTTGAAAATGAAGAAAGGATGGTGTCTTGGGGTGACTTTGATGCTTCCTAGCATCTCAAGCACTTAAACACCAGCTAAAAAAAAAAGTTGAAAATTCAGAACAGGTCTCCTAAGCAGGTGACAGACTTCTGTGACTGTTAATTCTGCAATAAGTTCCTAAAAGTAAAATTATTTCTCATTTCCCAACATTCCATTTTTCTTTGTTCACTGAACTCACTTTTGTACGATGAAGCCAGACATAACAGCTTTCTTCATCTTCAACATTAACAAAATATCCATGGTATTGGTTTCCTTATACTAAAGGAAAAAGATTATGGCTTAAGGTTTTTAAAAATTTTTTTAATAGTTTTGGAGCAGTTCTCTGAGCATCATGAAAATACCACTAAAAATTTTTGAAAGCATCCTTTCTTTCTTTTATTCCAAGTCCAAAGTCCAAATACTGGATCTACTCTAATAAATCATGCTCCCCTTGATAAAATTCAGGACAGGGGAGTCCATGAATCTTAGATGACAAAAGTGAATTTTGATCATGATAGTGTGATAGCTTTGACTGATGCAGATGCAGGCAGTCACTGTGCAGTAAATTGCTTGCAGTGGGTTTGATACTAATTGAAGAGGAATAAATTCTCACCATTTACACACTGTGAAGTCATGTCTGCAATAGATTTTATACAGTCATATTCCTTCTTAAGATTTTAGAACTACTCTTAGTTCTCCTTGCACAGCTGAAAATGAGTATGTGAAACAGCACAGTGGGCTAAGCAATCGCAATGAGCAAGCAGTATGTCAGACTGACCCACTAACAATCAAATAAAGAAGCAGCTACACAAACTGTGCTATCAGATCCAGGCCAAAAGCCCCCCAGTACCCATCTTTCACTCCACTGAAAAACAAAACTGACACAAATTGCTGAAGTACTCTTCATGAGTGGACCTGGCTAAAGTGAGTTTTGTTACAATGCACATTACTTTGAAGGCAAACTTCGGTATTTATTGTTATCACTACTCAAAATCAAAGAGCTTATAACCATTTTGAGTACCAATAATTTCATACTATACCCTTCTTAAGACAGACAATATTGAAAAATATGGATGTGTTTTTCACCTCAAAAGCAGAAGGATGCTATATATATTTTTTCTTATGAAAATATAACTCAGTGTTCATCATAGTTCTGCATCTGTCTTCAGGTAGCAAAAGAGAAATAGGTTGAATTACACAGATTTCTGGCATCATGCAAATCCTGCTGAAGTCAGCTTGGGCTGAAGGCAAACTGTACATATAAAAATAACTAAAATTCTATTTTAGATGCAAAAATATGGATCTAATAATTTCACTTTAGACACTTTCCTCTCTCTCCCATGATACACCTCAAAGCAAGAAATAATGTGGCTTTTAAATGTAACATTTCTGTAATTTTCCAAACAAAGAAATTCAGTGTTGAAAAGCGGTAATACTGTACCTTGATTTCTTCTATTTCGTCTGGCACTATCTTGTATGCAGATATAGTCCCACCCAACCTGAAAACAGGAGAAGAAAAATGTTCTCAAAATCAGTAACAGAAAATACAGTATGTTAATAGTATCATGACTTGTTCCAAAACACAATATTCCTTCTACCAATTTAGAGGTAAAACCTAGTCGGTCCCAAATCAAAAGCTAAAAAATCCTTCTCTTTATCCAACAAAAAAATTTTATGTGATCAACACATACACAGAACATAAAACAGAAACAAGGTATCCATCACCTTAACAATTAAGTCAACCAAGCAGAATTAGCAAAACCAAGATGGTATTTTTTGTATTAATGGCAATCAATCATTATATTCTATGATTTCTTGTTGATTGTCTAAGGCATATGGATGAGTATAAATATTTGAAGCCTGATGTGCTTTGAGCTGAGTATTTCACTATGGTGCTACACAGTCTGAAACACATCCAAATACAATTCTACAAATGGAAATTTTTAAATTAAATGTGCATGTACAGACATCACAAACCACAGAGGCTCTATGGCCTCCAGGTAATGATTGGTAATAAAAAGTGGGTGATGGGGAATAGCTGACATTGACACAGAAAAATAGAGTTTTGTTCAACATGGAACTCACTTAAATTGCTTTTTAAAATCCTACCAAAATCCTGGTAAAGAATAGTTCACATACTGAAGATGCATGAATAGCATGTACTATAAATGGTGGTTAATATTACATTTTCCCCAGAGACATGCAGACGTGGCTTCTGTATTTTCATGAAGCAGTATCATCAATAGTGGCAATTCAGACCAAAAAATATAAGTGCACTAATGACCTCTTGCCAGCTCTACACAGCAATACTATCCACTTTCTGGATCCTACAAAAATGGAAGTCACATAAGAAACTATTTTTTGTAAACCAGTAGACACCTATCAAATGTGTATTTGATTACCTCCCTATTATTGGATTTTTTCTTTCCAATTGTCAGTGTTTCTACACAGATGTATTTTCCTGTATCTCAAAATTATTATAAATATTGTTTACTCAAGTGAAAAAGGGAAGAAGAGAATAACACAGAAAATACATTAAGACTTTCCATGCAAGTCATGCCTTTCCATATCTCTCTCGTAAATGAATTCTTTGAAGGCTTTACACAGAGGATGGAGTCCGCATAGGAAAAGTCTGAAGTCCATCACTGCTCCAGGTAACATCAGCTATGATTTCTGAGGTAGAGACAGGGATCAGATATTACAACATCCAAATTCAGCATGAACAAAGAGTGTAGCAAATGCCCTCTCCCATTTCCTCTGCGTGTCCATTGCTGCCATTCATTAAGTGAGCTTGAAGTTGGAGAGAACTGAAACTTTTTTTTTGCCAGTGCAAGTACAAACCTGAGCTTTCATTTTTCATCACTTTTGTTCAACTGGTGTTCCTAGGGATAGCTACAAGAAATTGGCTTTAGCATCACGACGAAGGATCGCTTCACCAAACCGCGACAAGCGATGGCTCAGGTGGCACGGTGACATTGCACCTGACCAGACCCAAGGCTACTGGAGTGAGGTCTCTAAGAAAGAAACTTTTGTGTATTTCTTTCAGATCCATTCCTGCCTGCACTTTGGAGTACGCCAAAAACCACTGACTTTCCACCCTCTAGCAGAAGGTCAATACAGAACCTCTGCTGCCAGCACTCCAGCAGAATGGAATTCCACCTGGCAGATTTCTTTATTGGCCACCCTTGGCACAACTATTAAGCACTTTCTCAGAATATCAGAAAAAAAAATAATCAAAATAATTGACTCAGTAAACTCATCTGGCTTGCTTATACCATTAATTAGCATCACTTGCAAATAGTTCTGCAAAGTTTTGTATCAAGAGCTTAACATACTCTGAATCTGCCAAGATGCAGTTCAAATGGTACCACTTTTAAAAAGTAAAGTTTTGGTTACCACAATTCCACATTTTTGAAAGAGAAAGACATATTAAAAATTATGTTACTGTTTAAATAAACAATCTCTCACTGATAGCTCCACCTCACATCTCTCTTAATCCATTTACAATCCTATACTGACTTCTTTATCTTAAAAATCTGGACTACACGCATAAACAATAATAAATTTGAGGCTGAAAGAGAGTCAGAGATCATTAATACACAATTTTCTCAATGGCTCAGATTTGAAATGAAGTTCTTAAGGAAGTCTATACTTTCTTCATTTCAGAACATTAGGTTTCACTCAAGCTTGTAACTTCTGAAAGAGATTCACCACAGCAGATTATAGTACCAGATTTAACTGGTGAAGGACATAAAAAAGACATTCACTTTGTATATAAAGTCTGGCTGTGAGTTTCACAGAAATTTAAAGGCATTACACACACTGGGAGGATGCAGCTAATATAAACTATATAATAATGCATACATAAGAAAAAAGGATTTAAGCTGCCTGTCTGGCAGGTTGTGAATAGTGCAAAGTAACATACAGACAGAATTTAAAACCACTCAACTTCTGATGGCAAAATATTTTTCTTAGTTTCAGTGTCATGCAGAAGCTATTGGGGAATACCATTCACTCATCAAAGAAACTAAAGAGGCAGAACCAGCTGTGAAAAATGTTGCATACTCATTGCCCAAAATCCACAAATACCAGTTTATTCCAAGCTCAAGGTAAACGTTCTGAGAAATCTGAAAGCAATTAATTTGGTGATACCATATCACTATTACAAATCTCCAACAGTCAGGTAAGTCTGAAGTGTAAGGGACTAGACAGTATCGTACACACACACAAGTTACAGAGAAAAACAAAAACATTGTGATGACTGGTAAGATAAAAATAGCAAAATCAAGGCAAATTGAAAATCAATGCAATAATGGATATGTCCATCTTGAGGAAACCTTTACATTTCAAGTGTTTCTCTGAATTACATTTAAGTGTAACCATCAGTTGTGGCCTATCGGGAAGCCTGCTTGTCATTGTGCAAATCCTTGATTTGATTACTGACATCTGAAAGAATAGAGACCAGACAATTACACGTAGGAGATTTCAGCTACAGGATGATTCACAGACTGTGACAGAGGCCTTGCACATGGCATGTTTTTTCACTTTTTTGTGAAAAACCTCTCTCTGCAGGTTGCTTTTTTTAGAATATTTTACAGTACCATTCTTAATCACAATGTTTCAAGAAGCAAATGCGAGCAGAAGAGCACAGGACCAGCTAGTCTGAGTGAGTATACATTAACTACAATGTGCTTTGTATGCTAAAATTTAATGCAGAAAAGAGCATGTTAGGATGGCCAGAATTCAGATCACTAGGGATGCAAATTTTGTGCCAAGTCACTCTTCATCTTTCACATATTTTACTTTCTGTCATGGATTTTACTATACTTCTCTCCATTTGAACAACTCGACATCAAGCATCTCCAAATGGCATTTTCCTTCTGAAAATACACACCCAATCCAAGAGCAAAGCCAGACACACAGCCAGATACTTCCAGTACACTGAAAAGATGGACACAAACTTCATTTAGAGACCTAATGTGCAAAGCCTTTCTCTCCCAAACGGCAGTATTTTCACACTATGGCAAGCCACACTATTTAACAGTGAAATTATTTTAAATATTCGTTGCCTTTAATGTTTCACTTGTATATGCAAGAGATAATCTCAAATGTACCAGAATTTACATTCTAATTTTGACAGACATTGGTCTTTTCAGCTCTGTATTATACCTTGCACGTAATACAGACAGCCCAATTCTCTAATCTCTTTGCAGAAGAGAAATGAAATTATTCAGAGATATAGAAATAAGAGCTGACAAAATAATAATGAAAAACCACACCTTGTGTTGGGCTAAACTGCTGAAGGCCTTTGAGGCAAGGATTAGAAAAGATAAGATTAAAATTCCATACAATAATTAGGTAATAATAAATATAATTATTTTGACAGAGGTTTTAAAAATAATAGAAATGTAGTATCTTTTTTATCTTTTCAGACTGGTTAGTGAAAGTTCACAAAAAGGATTCGGGAGAATGTGAAAAACAAGGTTCCTATAGCAACCTAAGAAATTAGCAAAATAGAGGAAATAAACTGAACTAAGGCCAACACAGTTGTATTGGAACAGATGGATGCTTTACTATTTCACAAATTAAAGCAGACTATCACGGAAGACAGAAAACTACATCCAAGTTAAAGAAAGTTGAAAACCAGGAAAAACGGTGCTCAAGTGGATGTAAGAAACAATCAACCACAGCTCAAATGAAAAGTAAACTCAAGACAAAATGAAAAGAGAAATAAATTACAACTCTTTTACATTATTTTAACAAGCTGACCTAATTGCAGTTTGTGTTACTTCCCAAATAGTGAAGGCTGGACTTCTGACTGATTATCCCCTGTACCCCTCTATATATCCCTGTTCTGATGGACTCACTGGAGTATTATTGCAGAGCTCCATTTTGTGCAAGACATTTGTGCACTTGGACTGAATCCATAGGGGTCAGTTTTTATTAGAATTTATTTAATTTGAATTCTGACCAAAGATATGAACACAACCTTTATATACAGTTCCATGTTAAGGGACTGCCATAAGAAGCTGAGCTATTGATTCATCCGTTAACTTAATAAATGAGTCACACCGAATGCATTGAAGTAAATTTTCTAAAAATAGCTTGTAGCCAGCTTGGCTGCTGTCATCTGCTGAAGTTCTCCAACGCCACTTTAATTAACATTAATCTTTCTTCAGATAGATCACTGTCTAAACAATATCAAGTTGTCACTAAGCTTCCCCATGAAACTCTCCTTCATCTTTTAATGAAAGCAAAACTCAAAATCCTCCATTTGACTTTTTTTTTTCAGATCCGTCTCACAAATATATTTGTTACCTGCCATCAGAATATTCTGTCTTTTGACTGATTTATAAACCAATCAGATTATTCAAGAGAGACTGTTCTTGGGAGCAGATGAAAGGACTGAGAGCCAGACTGGCTATTTCTAATTCTATGGGCACGCTCATTTTATCCCAGGCTACTGAATGAATACTTGCTACAATTCTCCTGCCAGAGCAAACTGACCGAGTCAGCCTACATTGATGTTGACCCCCATGATATCAACAAATCAACTGGCCTTGGATCCTCACATCCTCACAAAGTATCCCAAGGAAAGAGGCAGCAGGATTTGAAAGCATTGGAAAGCAGCTTTTGTCTCCACTACCTGTAAGATACATTTAAAGCTGACAGAGAGCTCCTTTAATTGATAAGTAGTTTCTACTGACCTTTGAGAAATTGTTAAAGCACCCTGAGGGAGGTAGTAAGAAGGATGCTATTCTGGGCTCCCTTCCTACACAACAGAACACTGGCAGCTCCAGCAAGCTGGGCTGCAGCTCCTGTTGCTGGCTGCTCGCCAGCAAAGAACTGTGCAAAACAGCTTCCAAAGAGGATCCTGGTGACAGCTTTACTTACTCAAAGGTGTAAAATTATGTGATGAAGATCCACCCCAGGTTTTTGTTTCTTTTTGAGGTATTATTATTATTACTATTACTACTATTTCTATTATTATTTTAATGGATTCAAATAATTAGATCTTTGAAAACTTACTTCCCTCCTCCCCCAGTCTTAGGTTAACTTCAACATGCTATACAGAAAAACCTCACAGAAATCAAATTATTGCAGACATGTCCTCTGTCAGTTCAAGTCTGTCATGAACAACAGCTCCATGATTAAGACATCAAATTTACAGGATTCTCCCTCTGCCTCACCATGTCTCAAAGATTCCTTGCACACACATACACAAAACAGGAAGGGTATTAACCCAAAAATTTCAATTTCCTACTATATTACTGTTTTAGAGGTAACAAGTATAACCCATTTTCTGCTGTTTTCTGGCTTTTTCCTTTCCCAAGAAAAGCAAAAAACTACATGAAAACATTCTCTTTGAGAAGGAAAGCCGTATTGTATTTCCCTTTCACCCTTCAAAGTTGGTTCATTGTTTTTTCCTTTTTTTATTTTTACATTTTACTACAGGGAAAGCGAGACTAAATCAGAAGAGGCTCATTTTTCAGACACTTCCAGGAGGAAAATATTACCACCTCAACAGTCTATTACTGGAAAAGAAAAGAAGAAGGATCTTTGTCCTCAACATATGTCAGAAACTAGGGATGAGGTCATATGTAGGTCATTTGGCAATCACAGGACCAGGAGCCATTCTTCCCTTCTAGCAGAATTAATCTGACTTGATTTAATTTTAGGGAGGAAGGTTGGAACTGTTATAAAGGATATGAATTTAGAATATATACCTCAGTGCAGTTACCCAGGCCCACATGAGTTCAGAGCTTAGGGGGTAACTTTGGCTCACCTCAGCACAGGGGGCACAGCCCTGTGTGACAGTTTGGGGTACACTGCTGGCTGCCAAAAGACAGCTCGATAGATGGATTGCCTCTAACAAACAAACTGGATCAAGAGAACACTTAAAATATATGGACTTTTCAGTGGTGCAATTTTATTTGTTCATTATTTTTTTAATCTCAGAATGGGGAGGTGCCTTCTGTGCAAAACCAGGAGTAAAGCTGAGCTTCCAGGAGAGCAAAAAAACTCTTTAAGTTTTGATTTTTATCGACCAAATTAATTAATAAATGCTAAAAAGTCCTATCATCAATACTTACATGCTTCATGGCAAGAATTTGAAGCATGCAAATACCTTTGAATAAAATAAAATTCAGTATAAACAATATAAATTTATAACATCAAGCTTTTTTTAGGATTTTAGCATTTAACTGGTAAATAAATACTTCATCATTTTTAATAGACTAGTTCTACCAGATTATAGCAACTGAAATCGTCTGAGAATAAAGAACTGAAGAATAATTCTGCACTGAGGATTTTCATTACAGATTGAATATTTTATTTATAATTAAAATTGACTTATAAAGTCTTCCCAAATACCAGCAGAATCTAAAAAAAAAAAACACTCTTGCTATGTGGACAAACAGCAAAAGAGCCCAGTTCCGTGCAGAATGCATGCTTGTTTATAGAGCAGAGGAATGATTGTACTATGCTCCATCTGATTGGTAATCTAAATATGGAAATCATACATTAAATCAAACGGACAGAAATGTCAGCTAGATTTAAGTAAAAATGTGCTCAGTGACTTTGAAAGTTCCCACCGGGGCATCAGATGCTTGACCAGCCAGCTCATTAAACAACATGAGCAAGATTTGAAATTTTCTGAGAGAAAAAATATGCAGAAGCAGACAAAAATCATTATCACAAAACCAGTAAAACTCTCACCATTTAGACAAAGAAATATATATTAAATATCTACGGTGGGATTTAGTCAGTAGACTGAGGACTTTAAAACACTGTATGAAAGAAGTATTTATAGTAAGTGCCAAGACAATAATAAATGTTGATCTTACCTTGTCCTATAGGAAATACCATTGTAGGGCAAAGTATGTATTTGCATTTTTTTCCAGCAAGTACATACCTAGGAGAGATACAGAGCATTTGCATATATATTGCTAGCAATTGCCTGTCAGAAAATCCTCACCTACCTTAACTGAAAGCAAAATTTTTGGGTGCTGGAGAGTAACCTTTTGCCTACCTTGGAAAGCACTGCAAATTAAAGGATTTAGGCAAGATGATAAGGATTGCAATGATCCGCCTGGAAATGAAAGATTTCACTGGTAAATTACCATAGCAGCTTGTAGAAACCTATGCAGGCAGATAAAGCTATTTTTGCTGACAGTTCTATCGTTTCAGTCGAGCTCTATTTGCTCCTACCCGAATGTGAAAGAGAGACCATCTGAATCAAATATGAAGAAGATTCTTCCCTGACCCACAACTAGTAGAAACTGTAAAGCTAATTCTTGTATAAATTAACATTGTCTATCTGCCCTACAGACTTAGCAACAAGATATGAATTTAAAAAATATGGCACTTCCCCATGAACCCTTCAGGCTTTTTTCATGTATATGCTGCTCATATTCCACTACAATACTATAATTCTCTTTCCAATAGCTTTAGTGCATATTTTCTCTTCCATTTTTAGACACTTGTGAACATGCCTGTGAAGCATGGTTAGACATACAAAGTCCATGTGCCAGTTTACACCAAGGTTAAAAAAATTAGCTGTTTATTTTAAAGAGTGGAAGTTTGACTGAGATATGTAAAACCAGAAAATGGGACCAGCAACAGAGGAACACTTGATGCTGGAGAACAGACTGGAACGAACTGAAGACCACAGGTTGAAAAGAACAGTCACAGTACTTTCTATGATTAGGCAAAAAGACATCCAGAAAATATCTTCATCCCCCCCCCAAAAAAATCAATAAGAAGGTGATTCAAACTTGGAAAGAATAAAATTTGGAGAATATGTGGGAATGGTATTATCATTTCAGATTCTAGACCAAATTTTTTCCTTACAATTTAAATCATAGGATTTCTGGACGACCACCAGAACTTTTAAATAACTTCTTTAAAATTAATCCTAAAATACTGAAATTACGAGAAGGAGAGAGGAGTCTCAGAGACAAGCAGCATCCAGAAAGGCTAACAAACTTGTTCACACAGTACTTCACCTTCTGGAAGTTCTTAATGCCTCATTTTGCTCCACCCCATTCCAGAGAGATGTTAAGCATGAGTACAATGCAGCATACAACTGATGCCAGTCTTCTTTATCTGTGTTTCTCCAGACAGTTAAATTCAGAAGTAGAATTTGCTGGTTTTCTTTTATCGTCATACGTTACTGTGTTTGCACGTATATATTTACACACACACATATATATAAATATACATACATATATATATTGCCCTGTGTTGCCTAAACGGGTGAATTAAATTCTGTTTAAAATAGTAACCTGACTCAAAGGGAGTTTTCTTAGTGTATGCTCTGTGCTGGGGAATGTGAAACGGAAAAAGAAAAATCTGTTCAGCCACAGAATGGAGTCACAGGAATAAAACAACACCACATTTGATCTGTCTTCATACCTAGAAGGAACTTTCTGTAGACAAATAGTATTACTGACAATGCTGCAAGTGAGATTTTATTGCATGTCTCACATAGTTATCTCCATTCCTGATAATTTACAGTTACTTTTGAAGTAGTCATCAGCCGTCTTTTACAGCTGCTTATAAAATATATCTGTATGGTTCAAACTCAATACACTGAAAAGCACTTCTTTGTTATTCATATATTATTGGCTGTGAGATTTTAGAACTCATTTTTGTTTTCTGTAGTCATCGCTACATTTTCCTTTGCATCTGATCATTTAAATGTCAACACAAAGTTTCTAGATGAATTTAAAAACCACTTGATGTATTGTCTCTGCTATACCACGACACATTACAACCTGACTCAATATTCAGAAACATGGAAGGCTGGGGACATGTGGACCTTGGAGAACTTAAGAAGGCTTTGATTAAATGTATTCATGCATTTTGTTCCATTCAGGTCCCAAAAATAATTTCTACTTTTAATTTTTAGAAAGCTTGCACAAACATAATCCATTGGCAAAATGTAACTATTTACTCATCCTTATTTGCAACTTTAATTTACCTTCTAAGTCACTATCAGCTATGTTCACCTTCCATCTATTCTGTATGATGTTCTCTTAAAAGCAAAAATAATAGTTAGAATCATCCCCTCTTGTTCCATCTTCCAAAGCCCTTCTCTCTTTTTATTGCTCCTGCTATAAATATGACTTTAAGATGAGACTGCAAGGTTGCTGAGCACACCACAGTACTTAACTATCACATTCCTTTGGGTGACAGTGACCATAACATGCCCCATAACTTCAACAGGCCTCCAGCAATTCCCGAGCCAAAGAACAGGGACAAGGCAGAGATTTGATCTCTTCCTCAGTTTCTGCTCCAACACAGGAGTGAAAGCAGATGAGGTGAATCCTGGAGCTTACATTTCTGTAAAATAAGTAACTTCCTTGGGCACTGACATGCTTATTTCATGTCAGGGAGGTCTGGTCCATTTATCTAGATGAATGCAGCAAAAGTGACAGGAGGAGGGTACCTTATCCAAAGCAGAAATTTCGTCTAGAAGTCTCTGCCAGTGTATTTGAAAATTATAACCTCACACAAGTTTAAAAAAAAAAAAACACTAAAATTAAAGCAGTAAGGATCTTTCATTTGCCAGCGTGTCTGTCTTTTCTCAGAAATAACCAATTCCATGTACCTGGAGAACAGTCTTGAAAAATGCTCGACCAACAATCCTACCAGCAAGTACCAAAGACAGCTTAGATGTGTTCCTAGGCATCTGAAATAGCCACTATGTAAACTGTCATCACAGAATCACATGGGAGAACATCAAACACCATGGATTTTGTCTAGACTATACACCCAGTACCACACTGTATTAACTGGAAGGCTGAAATCCTGACTATGAATAGGCAAATGACTAAGGTGACCAACACTAACATTGCTAATGCTTCCCACAATAATTCCTGAGCCACGGTGCAGAGAGGGAATCAAGGATGGTTAGGGCAAGTCTACCTGCAAACTGGTAGTGAGGACAGCACAGTGTGACTCTCACAGATAAGGATATAAGAAACAAACACATGAGGTTTGTGTACAGAGAGAGCTGGGCTTTATGAATAAACTACTGTAAGAAACTGTTTTTCTTGCCCAATTACAATTTACTATTTTACTCCAAACAAACAATTATTATTATGAAAACTGCCTCATCCTTCTGGACCTAGCACTAAACACCCTCACTCTTTGGACAGTAACAGTAATAACCAAAAAAGCTCGTTACAAGAACCCAGAAATAATCCCAGTCTTTACTGAAATGAGTTTAAGTGACACCTAAACTTAGGAACTGAGCTAAACTGCAGCACTGCATTAAGAAAGGCCATTTAAAGAACTGATAGAAAAAACCCTATAGGTAATACTAGTAGAATGGATTTTAGGACCTTAACCTCTGGGTAAACTGCAAGATCATATTATGCTGGCAATGTCATTGGGTGAGAGTGATAATATATTTGCTTTACAAAGTTTTATTCTATTTTGGAATTGTCTTTGTGATCAAAGAGCTTAGAGGTAGGTGGATGGTCAAGCAATGGAAGAATCTCGTTCATTTAAAACATAAAAGGCGAATCTAGAAAGCTGGCTGACTAAGGACCATTTACAAACTAAAAGATAACTACAGATTTTTGTATCTTATAAATATCCCCCCTCTCCTCCCTCCAGCAGAATATCATGGGTAGATTTTAGTAGGTTATTTTAACATAAACTATATTGTCAGCTATATTTTCATCCAGAACACATCAGGACAAATAGTGATGCTATCCCTCCACAACAGCAGTCAACGCTTTAGCTCCTGTTTCCTCCAGCCACATTACCTGACTTGAAATGCTCATTGATGCATAATGTTACCCTAGATATGTGTCAAGATACATTTCATAGCTGCAGTGCCTCTATACCTTAAGCTGCTAAGAAGGCATGTTTCTCCAAATTCAGCAGTGTTCTTCAAAGCTGAGAAACATGATTACCCAGTGCACATTTAGCTGGCTTCATAAATCAGACAGTAATTATAATAAATGGCCTTTAAAAAAAAATAGACTTCTCATGCTCTGAAGCTTAGATTACAGATGTTTTAGTATGAAAAACAGAGTAGTCTCTTTCATCTTACTTAAGGAAAAATAAATTTTCAGTAGAAGCATTCCCTCACTGATTCACCTTCCCAAGTCTTATATAATAATTTGTCCAAAACCCACTTGTAATGAATTCAAACTGATTTGAAAATAATAGATAAAATGTGGGAGAAGTAAAAGAAAGTCAACTTGAGTACTTGATACCTAAATATGTTCGTTCCAAGGTTTTCTTTCTGTCACATCTATTGATCAGCTCACTGTTCAGCTGCTCTTTACTCCACAAATCTTTAGAGTGAAGTACACTGACTCCACTTGTGCCACATATGACATAAAAACCATAAAAATCTACAGGTAGATTTAAAAATTTCTCATTGTATTTACATTGATAAATTCATAGAGTATTGAAGCATTACTGGCACTTCTACTCTTGCCCCAGCTCACTTTCATCCTCCAAGCTGCACTGATCCATACCTGAGCAAAGCACAGAACAAAAGTTTTCTCACCATTTCCCTCCCCCCAACCTTTCCCCCTTCTAAAATGAGCTGAGTAAGTAGATATAATGCAGAAATACTTCAGGGAGAGCTTTCATATCATTGGAGAATTCTCTTTTACAGAGCAATTCAATATGACACAGTTTTGCATTAAATTGCACTAAAGAAAGTACAAGGCACAAGAAGTCTTCTGATTTTAAAATAAATTAAAATAATAACCCTAACTCTGAACAATTGTTAGTGACAGATACTTGAATGATGCATCATAATGCAAGCTTGCTACTTGTTCTTTAAAATGTTTACTACCTCTTCTGGCAGAATTCTCAGAGCTTTTATTAACAACTGAACTATTAAACATCGGAGATGAAGGAAGGAAAGGAAAAACAAACCAACCAAAACCTTGGGTCTATTTGTTATTTTCAGGGAGCCATACCAGCATCCCACATGAGATCACAGCCAACTCAGTACCACAGTGAGAGTGGCACTGAGCCACAGCTAATAAACCATGATGAGAGGAAAAGCATGTTGGCTTGTACTCAGCACTGTGCTACAGACATCTCTCTTACAACCAGCCAGCAGCTCAGAGCACTCTCTTGTCCTTATTTGTCAAAAGCTATTAACAAGGGAATAGGTAAATGACATTAATTACATAATTTAAATACAAAATCTATAAAATAAGTTGCGTGTTGTAACAGTGTAATTAGAAACAGTGTGTTGTTCCATGAGAATCATGCAAAGGAATAGTTCTTAGTAGCAAATATATCTTATTTATACCCATTCGAGGACTTTCAAATGACAATTGGGAAAGAGCTACTTAACAAATTTTCAGTGACTTTTTTCACTCAAATACGTAATTAAAACGTAAATAGTTGTGCATAATAAAATTATATCGAAGTTCCTCAGTGAAAAGTTTTATAAACACTTTGACATGAAATCAAATATTCAATTTTTTGGTTTGCCAGTTTCATTTCACATTCAACATTTCACTCATTTTTACTGGCCAAGTACAAAATATTTACTGCTTAGTTCATCTGCTTTCCTCTTCCTCATGGACTGTGTTTTCTCAGTATTTTTAGCTCCACTTGATCAGAGTGCCATATCAAATTTAAGTTATCCACTCAGTATTTCTCCCTTAATGCACACCCACACCCCCAACCTATCCCGCAATTAGATTTTTTATTAATTGTAGTTGTAAAGCAAACACTTGTCTTACTTCATGACATAGCTTTCCTTTTACAAATTATTTTATCAACAGTACCAGTCAGAAAGAAGTTTTACTTTCTACTGCCTGAAAACATGATCCATATCTGTGAAACAGACTATTTAGAAGGGCTCTTGATTATTAGATTCTGGTGAGAACAACTCATTTTTAGCAATTCTGCCAAGACCAGTCTCTTGCCTCTGCTCAGGATAAAACTCTTCAAATCTTAATCTTTTCTCAAGGCCGAGTAACATAGAGTACATCTCTTTCCTCCAGTGATGGTTAGATTTTCCTCCTGTAACTAGCTACTGCAGAAGATGGTTTACTTTATCCTGTGAGATTGTTACAACAGCACCCTCAAAAGAAGGAAAAGAGGCAGACCTGCTGCTGAACTGAACACAGGAACAACACAGGCTAATGATCAATAACTTCAGTTAACATTTTCTACCACGTGTTTTAAAATGAAGCAGCAACAGAAACAGCTGTATAATCTCATTAGTGCAGATATATTTCAATGTCTTATTTTATCATTCACTCCTGATGCACAATAACAGAATGTCAAAACATTTTCTGATAAAGTCTCTCCTCAAGAGCAGCTTTTGCTGAGCTACAAAGGACATTTACCAGCATGGCCTCCATGATGAAGGGACATCATTTCTAGAAGTAGTCAAACGTGTACAAACTTCCTTTCATAAAGCTGTCAGTGGTCTGATTCTTCACATTACTAAGTATTCCTGTGTCTTAAGAAATACACATTGCTTTGTGCCACCCTAACTGGGTAAACTACAGATGCCAACCTCTTTGTGGATATACTTACAGTCATAGTTCTTGTCCAAATGCGTTAAATTTCAAAACTTGCCCTTAATGAGCCTGAATAACTTCTCATTAATGATTACTGATGTTTCATTTATCTCTTCTTTCTTCTCTAGTGATGATTCCAACCTAATCCTCCTGTAAACTGTCTGAATAGAATTACAGAGGACAGTGCAACACAAAAACTTGCTATTAGGGTAGCTAATAATCTGGGAATCTATTTTCTGCTTAAAATATTCAGCTGGTGTCCTGTCCTGCACGGAAGAATAGAAATAGTACAAAGAAACCACCATTTCATGTGCCAAAGTAGCACCAAAATCCATGGTCTTGAGAAGACTGCACATTTAGGCCACTGTCTTAAATGAAAAGGAAAATTGTGGGAGAGATCGACAGAAAAGATGTGAAGATTGAAGATCCCTCTGATAAGTAAAGGAACTCTCTACTAATGAGCTCTCATTTGAGAGCTGTTTTTCCACATAACATTAGGTTTTGGACAGGAACAGTTCTAATTAATGTAAAGTTAAAGGGTATTTAGACTTTGTTAAAAATGGAGGCTTAAATTAGTTCTTTGTTGGGGAATGAAAGTGATTGCTAAGATGACACTGAAATTTTAAGAGAAGTTATTGCTGCATTAGAGAAATGATAAGAAAGCATTTCTAAGTACTCCTAGCTTTGCACAGATTACTGCTATCCTTTCACAGTAAGTCAGTGTATTATGCTTTGCAGAAATACCCAAGCAGGCAAGCTAATGAAAAGCTTGGATGCTGGTAACAGCAGTGAGACTGAAATCAAAAGTCATGACAAAACCTTCCTGGAAAGAATACTGTTAGCAATATAAGAATACTATCTGACTTTTAAAAATAGCTTGTGTATATCCATGCTGCAGTCATCGCACTGCTCACATAATGTTTATTTCCTCGTGTTCACAATGAAAGTAATAGTACCAAATCAGAGATGACAAAACCTGTGGCTAAGGAAAAAAGGGTTCCAATCCAAGGGAAATTTATTCTTGTAGGTCTTGAGCATCATTAACATTCAAAAACTGTAAAAAAAACACCCGTAAGCAAACCCTTTTGTTTAGCATATACAATAAATTAGCTAAAGAGATTAAAAGGCTTGAGAGAGCAGAAGGCAGGGCAAGAAAAACTCCTGAAGGAAGACAAAGAAAAAACCACCTTCCTAAATATACTGCGATTTCTGAATAAAACCTTGAGCTGATAACCTCTTTTTCTACTAGATCTAGAAAAACTTGGGGGCATTTTTGTTTCACATATACATCTTCAAAATGTTCTGCTCAACCATTCAGGCTGAAGCAGACACACTTCTCAAAGGTGTTTGAGACACTCACAAAAAGGGAAGATGTTTTCTTAGTTTTGATTTCTTTAAAACACATTTCCCAAAATATTTTCTGAATATAAAAGTGAATTATTTGCATAAATGCAGAATCTGAGAATTAAAAATACAAAATCGTTATGAAACCTCCAAATATTTACTAGCTCATCTATTACTAATACTTGTAATAAGCATTAGCAAATAATAAAGTACACCTATTTGAAATCAAACCTCTTTAAATCTTACTCAGCTTTTGGTCACAAATTCACTACTTGATGTATTTTAAGGTTGCTAGCTTTTAAAAACAATACAGAGCATACTGTTAAAAATATGAATCAGTCTGTGAAGTGTGTTGCTTCATCCCCTCATACACAGATTGTCCTTGAAAACCTATTTGCCTAAGGCTCATGGCAGGCAGCATTCCTTCTTAAGCCAGGGAGAAGTAGTAAAAAAACTAAAATAACTGTATTTCTTTGCATTTCCCTGTTTTTAGAAGGGATTCAATGCTGACAGATTCCGAAAAAATGCATTTTAAAGTAAACTGTACTAAAAGAATAATGTCTGAATACAGTAACATTTTTATAAACTTAAAATACTTTATTGCAACTCTACATATGTCAGTTTTTAAAGTAAATACTCTGAGAGCCATTTTAGATGGATTTTGGGTATGGGTAATTATAGTAGCTTGGTGGAAAGCAAATTTTGCACTTACTTACACATACAAAACCAAGATGATCCACCTGTGGATAGGTAAGAATGGATAACTATCACTCCATTTGGGATGAGCAGTTTCTGGGTTTTGTTGCTTATTCCATGAAAACTGATCTCAAGAGTTTTCATTTTCCAAGATTATCCAAAACTAAAATACCTTCCTGAATTTTTCTTTACGGTTTGGACTCTGCAAAAGAAACCTGAAATACGATCGGATAATATTACTGAAGCCTCTGATCTTCCCCTGAAATTCATGCATGTTTAGATGAAGATGAGGTTCTAAACTGCATGAAACTGTTATGATAGGTTGAATTAAAACCTTTCCAAGTCTTGCTCCCTAATTTTCACAGCCTTGCAGATGCAGTAGAGTAGGCACAATACAGAGCTTCCTGAACCAAATGCCAACAACGCGGGTACAACTGGAGCTCCAGGCACAAAAGGGACACAACAGCTGCTCATGGTACCACACACTGCTGCTCAGCCCTGAATCCTGCAGCCAGCCCAGAACTGCAGTGGTAAAAATCTCTCAGTCACATTGCCCTCAGTTCTCTTTTTCTGGATGTGAAAACCAAACCAAAATTACATATTAATGTATTTCCTGGATTATTTGCGATCTATATAGTGAATGGCTTTCCCAGCTCTGTTAGAACAATGGTTTTTTATGTTAGCAAAAAAAGGAAAGAATACATTCAAGATATCTTTACTTGCACCTTCTGGAAAAATGGAACACAGTAGACTAAAAATTACCTCTTCATAAGTAATAATTACATCCTTTGTTAAAACTGAGGAAGATGTTCCAGTCATGCATTTCCACATTTAATAGTCCCTCCATGACCTACTCTGTTTTTGAACACTTGCCACTGAACATTTCCACATACTATACTAAGCTATGGAGCACATAAACTGTGTAGAATGCTTGTGACAATGAGAAAAATTCTGAATGAACAGGAAAAAAAAGAACCTGAATGTGCATTTTTTAAATAGGTGTTACAATCACGTCAGTCAAATGACACTCATTCCAGAGCAACCTGTGTTTTCTAAATCAATCACCTACCTGACAATTACATCAATAACAAATTTCAAAAGGATGCACTGTATTTCTAACCACATATATGCAAGACACATCTTATATTTGAAATCAAACAATTAATAAGAAATAGAATTTTAATAGAGTAAAAATTTCTAGTAGAATACAAGGAAGGGGCTAAAAACAGAGGCAAGAAGAGAGATGCCATAGTTAAAGAAAGACCAAAAAACTTAAACCAGAATTGGTAAGGGTATAAAGGGAAGGATATTTACTGCTGTAGTAAAACTCTGTTTCTCTGACGTAACTGACTGTAAAAAATCACTTGAGGTAATTTGTCAGCCCTTAATATGTCAGTTTTGAGCTCAATGCTGTGTTCATCCATAAAAAAAATACTTAAATCCTGGTTATACTCTTGTGATGTTTATATGGTAGCGTGGATAAAGGGAAAAAGCATTAAGTGAAGAATCCATGGTAAAATTCAAGTTGTAGTGAAAGAAGGTGAGAAAAGCAAACATGGAACAGATTTACTGTAGGACAACTATACTTTTCTTTCTTAAACCACCATCTGTATAGGTTTCTGCTGTACACTGCTAAAAAGTAATTATAAGAGTCCCCCAGAAAAATTATGGCAGGACAATTCTAATTAAGAAAGCAATCTAGAATTGAAATGCAGTGAATAATATTGCATAAAAGCATGAACAGATCTGTGCATAGCAATTTTCTGTATCTCAATGTCAGAATCATTCTTAAGATGTGCAGCAGGGGTTTCCTTTTCATCTCTATTATTTTTCAGTAGCAGATTATGCAATCCCCCTGATAACCTAATCTATACTGCAAATAGACACACAAATTTCAGAGAGAACTTCTCTAAATAAGGCATTCCTTCAACTATTTATAGCTTAGACAAAATGCAGCCTCTCATACAAAGATAATCATGTCCAGAGGTCAGCTCACAATCACTTTTCAGAGCAGTTCAAAAAATCATTTAGTAATTTTTAATAGTGAGATTAGAGGAGGGAGATTTTCTATTGTGTAGTAAGTTACCAAAAGCCATTTGTTGAGAGGCTTCCTCCATTACTGGGAGCTCCAAATTTAAGTTTAGCCATGTAAGGGAAGCCGCTCTACTTAGAAGGACAATTGTTTACTCACACAATGGAAAAATTTTAAAATTTGTGGGTGCTTCACTCTTAATGGAAGTACTACTCCTGAAAGAAGTATATAAAAATTGCCATAACAGCTCAGTCTAAATGTTGTATGATGTTTCTCAGTATGATGTTTCTGGTGCTAAGAAGCAAATGCTTAGGGAATAAACACATGACACAGAACATGATTTGTTTCCTGGTACCCACTTACCACCTCTTGCTGCCTTCGGTTCAGGAGCTTTCCTGACCTAGATGCTGCATGCAATTCATCAGCTTTAACAGCCACAGCAGGTCTGTCAGCCTAATTCCTTTATTTGTATCTATCACTTATACTCCAGGCTTCCATATGATGTTACATCAATTATGAAACATCCAGTTCTGCTACACTTGAACAAGCATGTACTTTCATTAATTTAAACCTGCTGCTCGATTTTTTTCCTGTCACAATTCCTGATCTGTGAAAAACAGTGAATAATTGCCTCTGACTTTTTTAAAAATTGCTATTCATTCTGTATACCTCCACCATATGTTGTTTCTTGGTTAAAGTAAAAATTCTAGTCTATTTAATTTCTTTGTGTAGAAGCTGTTCCAAATCTCTGCCTAATCTTATTATCCATACCATACCCCTATTAGAAGTTAATAAAGTAGTCAAGATTTAAGCACATCCAAGGTTTATAGTCATACAAATAAGTCTTCTCTTTGGTTCACGATTTTTTAAGGAAGTCCTTATTTCTCATTTCATTTTCTGAGTATAGAGAAACACACTTAACACATTACTGAGTATTAAGAGAACTTTTTCAGAGCATTATCTTAACAAATGCAGTTTAAGCTAAGATCAGCACTGGAACATTTCTCACCTGTAGATATACAAAAAAATATTTCTCATAGTGTAGACATTATGAGAAGACAACTACCCTTAAGTACCCAGAAAAGACTAGAATATAAACAGAAACAAAGACTGAAGTTCGAAAGAATGAAGAGGTGAAGAGACAGTTTAGCTGAGATTTGGATGAAGCCTGGAGGTGGCAAAAGAAGCTTAGAAGAAGCTGTTTGAGTTTTGAGAGGCATAGATCCTCAGAGAGTGGAAAGTGAACAAAAATAGCAAATGTCATTAAAAGACCCCTCCAAAAGAAGCCTGGAGTTAGAAGATCGAGTAAGGCAAGATTAGGTCACCAAGATAAGACTAGAGAATGCAACTAGAAGTTGTGGTGAAGTTGAGTTGGATAAGAAGACAAAATGCAAAGCCAGAGAGATGTACAGCATAATCCCTTAAGGAAATCCCTATCATTATACATTAAACTTTTAAAAATAATTTGGACTGTGATTTTAAAAAGTAGAATATTGACCAGGAAGCTGGGCTGCTATGTCATTAAATTCCAAAGCAAATGACAGGCTGTAAAATTATGTTCAATCAAATGAACATTTTACATTCTACTCCAATCTATTCTTATTAATTATTAGTGCAAATGATTACAGAAAGAAGTCTTCTGGTACTTAATTCTGAGTCTGTGACAGTACTTGGTACATACTCAGTTTTCCTACTTCTTCTGTAGCAGTCATTCTGGCCTGGCCCTGACACACAGGAGGCTTGTCTATATTGCTTCCAAATGTACAAGGAAAAAAGCTACAATTGTAATATTACTCATATGTGAACTAAATCTGATTGGAATTGAATTGACTTTCTTCACAGCAGGAGGCTGCAACTTAGTTTCTGTGCTTTGGATTTGGGATTGAACAGTGTTGGTTAGACACCAATATTTTCACTATTGTTGAACAGTGCTTATAAAACATCATGGTGACTTTCCCTGCTCTGCTCTAGGAAAGGTTTGGGAGGGAGCACAGGCAGCCCTGCTGACCAAAGGGATACTCCACACCATAACACTGTGCTCAGCAATAAATGCTCAAGGAAAGGAGAAGGAAGAGGAGCAACATTAGACATTGCAGTTTTTGTCCTCCCAGGCAATTCTTCTGCATTCCGAGGCCTGGCTTCCCAGAAGCTGAAAAAACGCCTGACTGCTGATGGGAAGTGTTAAGGCTCCTTCTTGTACTATTGGAGAATAGAAGTTATTAATACAACGGGTTTTAACCATTACAATTGGAAAAAAAAAATTGCATGAATTTGAAGTCAGAAGCAGAGTGGGCAATTGAAAAATGAAGGTTTAAAACAAACACAGAAACATCTTTTAAGCAACTGTGATACTGGCTAGATTGAAACTTGATCAAGATTTCTGAACCTGTGTCCTATGTATTTATTTTCAAAATCAGAGAGCAAACAGAATGAAACAGTACGAAGGGCATAGCTTTTCTTTTGAACCTTGAAAAATATTTTCTAACATTTTCATTTATTTTCCTAAATTAAAGTTTAAGTACATTTAATAATAACAACAACTTTAAATCTGAAAATGAAGGATCTAGTAAATCTCCAAAACCAATGATGAAGTTTCTTATTTCAACAAATGTCTATCCTTACAGATCCTGTAAGTAGAGAGAATCCCTGAACTTGTTTAGATAGAGAAACATCATATACCCATGTTACAGATCCCATATGTAGAGAAAATCCCTAAACTTGTTTAGAGGTTCCTGGCTAACAAGCTTCAAGCAGTGCAACCCTGCACCACAGAGAAGAACAAGAAAATTCTGAAACTAGTACTACAACTGAAAAGAGAGATGGGACACCCAAGCTGCAGCTGCCATGCAAGCAACCAACCTTTTCCCCTCAACAACACTTAGCAGCCAGGACACAGCACTGGGACTGCACAGCCTCTAGTTCTAGAAAAACTTATGCGGTTACTTGATTAGCTCATAAACTTCTTAATTGCAGGCTACCACAGGGCATTAAAAGAGCAAAAAGAAGAAATTTCCTTCTAAGAATTTGGTAAGTGTGTGATAAGAGAAGACATGTTTGCTCTGAATGTAACTACTATTGGTAGATCAAGCTGACATGGAGATTTAAAGAGGTTACAGGAGACTGCTTTGGGCCAAGACATAAAAATTATTAGAGTTGAAAGTTACTAGGGTCTTAAAAAAGACATTTTCTTATGTTCTGCTTTGCAGTCTGCTGCTATGGGTTTGCTTCAGACAGATGAAGTTCCTACAGGTTTATGAGTCATTAAGCTTAAACTGCCACAGGACACATGCAATCTTAGCCACTTTTGCTAGAAACTGCCAAGGAATCTCGTAGGATGAGAATTTTTTTTCTTGAAATGCACGTAACAGAGAAAACATTTAGGGACTTGTTCATATGACTGGAGGTAAAAATGATTTGGCAAATGAGCAACAGAACATCCTCTGTGATACAATTGATGGCGGCTGGTTGGACTATGGAGAAGTGAAGCAGGGAAACTGGCTGGAGAAGAAACTCTGGCCACTTAAGGTCTTAAGCATGTTTTAATTATCTTGAAGAAAGGGCAAATACAATTTTTCAATGCACATAAAAATTCTGCTTGCAGCTGAAGCAGATAAAGGTTTGTCTCAATCTCCCAGATCAATGAGAAACCATAAGGATAGCATGAAGCCAATTCTATGTATATCAACTTTAAGAAGTGCTTATTAGATTAGATTCATCCTCATGAATTCCTTTAGGCAGGTCTCAGATCTTTGGAAGTTTGTCAAGTACAACTTTTTCACTAGGTTCAGTGCTTAAAATAGGCAGCACTTTTGAAATGCTCAGCATTGCTCCTCTGCATAATAAGAGTACTCTAGGCTACCACAGACACTCTCCAGCCGTCCTAACAAAGATAACCTGATAAAATCACTCAACACTTAGAGATGAGCTCAGGAGGCAAGAGAAGCAGAAAAGTATTTTTGTAAGCCTATTAGGGAAAACATACTAATACAGTCAAATAATGGACAAACAACCGAGCATCATCTCCCACTAGAAAGTTGCTGCACAACAAGATAACTGTGGATAGAATTACCAGAACAATTTTTCTCTCTATACAGCATTACAGAGCCCAGCAGTTAAATAAAAGAAACAGGCGTGACATTCGTATATTGCACCAGGCACTGAAAAACTAGAAAGGCTGCACAATGGGGAGAGGGTGTAGCTGCTATCCTCACAACACTGAATCTGTAACCTTCAGCAAGACAGAATATGCCACCGATTTCCAAATGATGAGCAAAACCCAGGAAGTATAAACTTCAATACTTCCAGTTTGCCTTATAAAGTGCTAGACAGGCTCCTCCATGTGAAGATGGAAACTGAAGTTTTACATCCACAGACTTAATAGTGCATTTAAGACTTAACAGTGCATTTATCAAGTCTTCAATCACAGAATGGGTAAGCTGGAAGGGACCACAGTGGGTCATCTTAAGAGCAGATTGCATGGAATTGCATCCAGAACTGGACACAGCACTCCAGGTCAGGCCTCACCAGGGCTGAGCAGAGGGGCAGGATCCCTCCCTTGACCTGCTGGCCATGCTCTTCCCAATGCAGCCCAGGGTCCCATTGGCCTTCTTGGCCACAGGGGCACTGCTGGCTCAGGGACACTTTGCTGTCCAGCAGCACCTCCAGGCCTTCCCCACAGAGCTGCTCCCCAGCAGCTCAGCCCCCATGTGCTGGTCCATGGGTTATTCCTGCCCAGCTGCAGGACCCTGCTTTGCCTCTGTAGAATCTCAGGCAGTTCTTCTCTGCCCATCTCTGCAGCCTGTGGAGCTCCTTCTGCAGGGCTGCACAGCCCTCAGGGGGATCAGCCACTCCTCACAGCTTTGTGTCTTCAGTGAACCTGCTGAGGACACATCTGCCCTTCATCCAAGAAATCAGTGAATAAAGAATTTTGGGCCCAGCACTGAGCCTTAGAAGACACCACTTGTGATGGCCTTCACTTAGACCCTGTACCACTGATTATAACCCTCTGGGACTGCCCGATCAGCCAGTTCTCCAAACACCTCACTGTTCACTCATCCAGCCCACATTTCCTGACTTTTGCCTACGAGGATGCTGTGAGGGACAGTGCCAAAAGTCTTGCTGAACTCAAAGAAGACAATATCCACTGCTGCTCCCTCATCCATCCAGGTATTTGTTTCATCCTACAGTATATCTTATGTACTCAGTAAGATTAAAAAAAAAATCAAGCTTCTCAAGAACTCCTTTACCATCTTCAGTCATTACGTGACAAATTCTAAGGATCTCATAACTGCTTTCTAGAAGAATTACCTAGCTCCTCCTTCAAAGGCTGTAAAATATAATCAGGGATAAAGATGACTTCTGTGATTTCTATCTCCTGTCATGGACAAATGGAACTCAGACTTAATCCACAAGTTTCTAACATAGGCCTGTTACCATTTTGGTTGTCTTTCTAATGCAATTACATGGAGAGTAAATAACATTTTCTTCTCCCAATTTTTTTTTTCCCAGTAGTACATACTTACTAAAACAAGTCCCAATTCCCTGTCAAAAGTTGCCTGTTCTTACATTTTAGATTTGTCTACTCCTGTAATCAGTCTGAAGGAGAAATGAAACACAGTTTAGATGTGGTGTGATTTTTGCCTAGAAAGAAGTTATTCAGAATCTCTTGGATATTGTTCAACTCAAATAAACTCTTTAGATGTTTCCAAAACAAATACATCAGGGATCATCTGCAGCTGCAGCTACTGCATTGCATAGAAAGATTAAAAGCATCCTCTTTTCTGTTTAGAAAAGTATTTAATGAACTTTATGTCGATACACAGGCTAGAGCTGATATGAACAGCTTATAAAGTGATGCTAAGAACTAAAACTTGGTCATGTCTGTACATAGAAGTTCTGCTTTAAGTAGGTGGACATATACCTAACATTCTAATGATCTGATGGTTCACTCTTTAGGTGTATTTAAGTAATTTCTAGTGAGAAAAGAAAAGCAGTAGTAAAAATCCTAGGAGAATGTGGAGGTCAGTGGGCCTCTGACCAGGATTCTGAAAGGGCCTACTGGTAACACAGCCCCTAGGGCTGTGATATCCTCTACAGTTTGGGTGATCCAAAGTTCTTCCCCAAGACACCCCAAGGCCTTAAATACATTTATTTTCATTCCATTCTCCCAGTTGGCCCCTTGGCCTTCCCGCCCCTTTTGTCCTTATCTGGAATTTCTCTGGAATGTTCTCTGCAGCTCGATGCCCCATTGGCCCCTTCTCCTTGGTCCCTCCTCCTGCCCCTCCTCATTGGTTCCCCAGCCCATCCATCAGCCTTGTACCGCCCCAGCCCGCTCCCTATTGGTTGTTGGAAACCCCGCCCCCTTTTAGTGCTTAAGGCCCGGGTTCTCCTATTTGGGGTCTTTGTCCCTGGACCCTCCAGGCTGCGGAATAAACCGGACCTGGAACCCGCACAGAGCCCCCTGTGTGCTCCTTGTGCCGCTGGGATCGCTTCTCCCCCGTGCTGTGTGTGCTGGGCACTGTGAGTGTGAGCTCCTGCATCGTCCTGCTGCCCCAGGCTGTGTGTGCTGGGCACTGTGAGTGTGAGCTCCTGCATCGTCCTGCTGCCCCAGGCTGTGTGTGTGCTGGGCACTGTGAGTGTGAGCTCCTGCATCGTCCTGCTGCCCCAGGCTGTGTGTGCTGGGCACCGTGAGTGTGAGCTCCTGCATCGTCCTGCTGCCCCAGGCTGTGTGTGTGCTGGGCACCGTGAGTGTGAGCTCCTGCATCGTCCTGCTGCCCCAGCCTGGGGAGACGCTCTCAGAAGGTCACAGCCCTTCCTAGCTGGACGCCACCAGGACTTGCGACAGGAGAAGTTCTAGGTGATAAACATATTGAATTGTGTCTAACCCATTTCTCTCCTGTGCACAGACTGGCTGAGGATGGAAAAGGACAGGAAGGCAGAGGAGTGCAGACCATTCAGTCTGCTACTGAGCAAGGGATCAAATGAATTGATCAATATGTTCAACTTTCCTTGAGCACCAATTGCATGTGCTCTCAGCAGCTCTGCTGTTTAGGACAATTAATGGGAAAATACCTACAGTCTTCTCATGGAGAAAAATCTGCTCTGTAGAATGCAACATTTTAAATATCTTTTATAGGTTACTGGAATGGTAGGCAGAGCATCGTCTAAACCAAATCATGGGATTTGAACGTTCATAGCCACATTACATTACCTTTATAGGAATTGAAATAAGTTCCATCTGGGTTTTGGTCATATTAATTACAAAGAAGACAAACCAGAATGCATACATTTTCATGGAAGAAAAGGAAAAAGGCAGGAAATAAAAAAAAGGTTTGCCTTTCCAGCTATCTACACTTACACAGGATCAAATATGTACACTATAAGCTGCAGAACTCTCCCTGACATTCTTATATATAGATTCCAGTTTCTTCACCAAATGACATTTAGAATTTTTTGAGACTATCCAATCAATGTTGTCTACTATAAATTGAACTAATTCTTTCTCACAAGCCAAAGAGAATACACCCTTTAATAATCTTTTATATACTGCAGACGACACATACTTCCTCTCTTCTGACCCTTTATCTCAATTAATTAACCTACCATGCATTGCATTTTCTAACTTCCTTCTCCTCTTTCTGTTCCTCTGCACACCTCTGGATCTTCAAGATCCTTCGTGTCCAAAATGGAACACTGTATATAGCAGACATATCCTTGAGCTCCAGGGAACCCAATCTAGCTGAAGACATCCCTGCTCACTGCAGGAGGTTTGGACTAGGTGACCTTTAAAAGACCCTTCCAATCCAAAATAGTCTGTGATTAATGAATAAAAAACAGCACTTAACTCTCAAACCACCTTTACAGTTGAACTATGATTAACTTTTTGCAGAAATTAATTTTTTCTCTAATTAATCACAAATTGAAACTTAATTTTAAAGTTGTATGCTTCCTTCTCCCACAATCTGGAACTCTTCACTTTATTTTACATGCTTGGTGTTTTGGGGTTTTTTTTCCTCTAGTAGAATTTTCGTTTTTACTGACACACATTAAATTGTGAGTAAATCACATACAAGTATAGGTGATCAAACTACTGACTTGAGCAGCAGAGCTTTTATTAGCATTGCTGAGAGAACTGAAAGCAGATTAAGTTTATAGTCCTGCTCCAGCTGGGAAATCAACTGGGGAAAAAGGACTACTCTGACAATTAGGCATACTTGATATAAATTAAATATAAATGAAAAAAACCAACAATGCTGTCTATTTCATAGAGTTTCATTTCAATGTAAAGACACTTTCAGCTGTCCAAAAAAAAAAGCCTTCTACAATAACAGAAGAGAAGCTGTCTGTTGCAGAGCCAAGAGTGGCAAACAGAGGGACAGAGCCATTTGCAGAGGAAGCATGAGAATTTTTTATGTAAATCTAATGTTTGTATCTGAGATGACAAAGGAAAGAGGCAGTTCATCAACAGTCAGCACAAACAAGCACTAAAGAAATCCTAAAGTGTAAATATTAAACTGGTAAGAGGATTAATCAAATGCTATTTTGTGATTCCAGGTATTATTACAGGCGTCAATCACAGTCAATGGGCCTAAGATTTTAATTAAACTTTATTCTTTATTTCAAAAAAAGATTAAAACATCTCTTTGCCTGACACTCTCATGCTTCATCCCAATGCTGTCTTTTGCATAACAAAGAATTCAGACCCCTTGGGACCTTAGGAGTCACCTAGAAAAGGCTGAGTTGAACAATATTGCCTTAGATGGTTCTTCATTTTGGAAATTGATTCACGCTATTTAATATTCTGCAAGAACCCTTAATACATGCCCAGTCATAAAACAGCAAGAATATCAATTTAGAAAGACAAACCCAAGTCTATCCATTCCAATCACTCGGCAGGAAGGAGACTTGTACTATAATCTGTCCTATAACAAAGTATCATAAGCAGACCTTGAAACCTAACATGTATTGAGACTTCATTCAGCCTTTCAAAGTGACAAAAATGGCTACATTGCAATCACTTCTGCTTCTCATGCTATAAGAAACAGAAATCCATTTATTTTCTTTCAAGCATTACAATAATTTATTATGTTATTCTTCATGTGAGTTACAGTCAAGGAAGAAAATGAAAAGATTACATCAATTCTGCTAAAAAATACAGAAAAATTATCATCCTAAAGCAAAAGAAATTCAACCTTCTGAAAGTAAACTCAAGAGATGCAAGCCCAAAACTATGTATAACATGTAAGTCTATCTGCAGCCCCAAAACCAACGTACAATTCTAAAGCAAACAAACAAAAAGAATAAAAAACCAATCAATTAATCAAAAATACTCGAAAAATGCCACTCAGACAAATTTTGATTGAAAATTATGATCTTTAAAACAGCCTTGGCTTCAACATTTAAATAGTAATTATTAAAAAATTATCTATTGCATTCAGTCTGTACATCTCAAGCAACAATTATGCTTGTCCCCATACCTCTGCAATTTCAGACGTATAAATTATCAATTACATAAACTATCACAAAATTGCCCAAGAATGCATGTGTATGTGCATATGTAATTTACCTGTAGCAAAATGAGAAAATAAAATTCTGCATCTGCTTAATTACTATAAATCCCTGTAACTGAAATAAGATGCCAAATACACCTTATTTTTCACTGCTTCTCAGTCTGAAAAATCTGCTCTTTGAGTATCAAGGACCATCATGTGGAATGCACTGTCATTCACGTTAAAAAGATGTGAATTTTTTTCTCTTTTTCCCTTCCCCCATAACAAGTGGTACACTCTCACACTAGCAACAACATTTTCAGCTAGGACTAAAGTTAACAGATAAGAAGATCCCACAAACAAAAAAAAAACAAAACCCACAAACAAAAAACTTAATGACGAAGAAGGTCTGATACAATTTCAAGCCTGGCTCAGCACTCATAAGACTGAACTTTATTTTCGAGAAAGATACAATACTGAGATAAAGACCAGTAGTCTCACCATGAAGCAAAATTTAGACCATGTGCTTATATACTTGAATTGAAACAGCAGAAGAAACAATATCAGCTGTATGAAATCAGGCACCAAGAAAACAGATTCTCGATGTTAAGGTAACTGACAAGAACATAATTATCCAGTAACATTCTAATTTATATGCAATTTCTCCTTAAAAAAAGAGGGGCAACAATGTGCATACAAATCCTCTATAGAAATACCAGCATGCACAATCTGTTACCTCTGATAACTCTTGCACCCTTTACTGTATGTGCTCTCTGGATGTTACTTCACAAACAGAATTACATTAAAAACAAGGTTTTAATAATACCTGCTTGTATTAAAGACTAACAACTTGGCAAACATATACCACTGAAGCATTATGTATACTTCATCATACTACTTCTTCATATAGTTACAAAACTACTCACAAGGATATCAGAAGAAGCTTTTCTTTGCTTAGCAATAAGAGCCAGATACTCACAAAGAAGGGTCTTGGACCAGATCTTTAAGGTTTATCCCACTACGATCCTCGGCAAGGTTCCTGAAGCAACTGTCACTCACTAAAAAAAATAGAAATAAAATTAAAACAAAACAAAATAAAACAAACAAAATAAAATAGGAAAAAAAAAGAAGAAGTGCAAATTTAAGAACAGAACACAGTTCTTTTGATTAACTAAAAATGCTTTTTGGTGTTGGGTGGAATTTCAACATTCATATATAAAGTATGACTTTCATTGAGGCTCCACCTAATAAGTCAACACAGTGGAAAATAAAAAACACTGGATCACAGCTTATGCAGAAATAAACTGCATAAATTTCAGGTGGTGTTCTCACTACTTGTCCACCTGGGGGCACAGGAAGTCTCAAACACGAACAGTGGATGCACAGGTACACACTTATCCATACACTTAACAGCAGAGTCTTCAGTCATGCACTGATCAATATATTTTACTTAATCAGAAACAGTGAGAGCTGCTATGTATTCAAGTTCATAGTTATTCATGGGTTAGCAAAAATGTTTAATATGAGCAATAACCAAAACAAGTAATTAAGTGCAAAAAATTTATTCAAGCAACTTATAAAGTGCATGTAAAGCAGCTAGTTACTGTAAAACTGAAATTACAGTAAATGTCACCGAAGTTTAAAATAGTATCAGTGTGCTTTCATTTTCTTCACTACTTAAAAAACCAAAAAACAAAAGAGACCTAAACTTCAAACTCCAAATTTGTTCTCTTGACTAAGTCTCTCAGCACATGTGCCCCAATCCCAAAAGCCATCTCATTTCTCTGAAATAACACTGCAGTCAATTTGAAAGGTGGAAAAAAGTGGTACAAATACTTTGACAATGACACAGTATCAGTTGAAAGGAACTAGTTATTTCTGACTACAGCAAGCTTTCTGAAGAACACAAAGGTTGTAATATGGAAAAATCAGTGTAAGGATCAATTTCCCTTAACGGGCAAGGTAGACTGTGAGACAGAAAGTTTAAGAAGAAATGCATTATTGTTCATCTTGCAACACAGAATACAGCTTCACATTTGGTGAACGAGGATATGCTTAAAATAATCTGCAAAAGCAAGTGTTCCTACTTATTTCTCTTTAAATGCAAAATAGTCTCTAAGTATTCATGTGCATCACCAGCATCAAGAAAATGCAAATCATTCCCAAAATACATTGTTTTCACAGATTACAACACATACAGTGACAGACCTACCTAACATACAACAAAACTGCAAAATGTTTCTACTAGTACCTCTCATTGGCAATGCATCTCACAAGCGTGAAACCTGTTAAATCTGCTGGGAAGGACAAGTTTTGGAAGAAAGCATCCCAAAAGAAGAGGCTGGCGTAGCTGATGGAACAGGTACTAGCCCTGGCCCTCAGACAAAGCCTGACAGTTTATGACTGTAAGGTATTTATCAAGTGTTGAAAACATTCACCTCAACACTGTAATAACCAAGTGGTACCCTAAGCTTCTCTTACCCACTGCCTCTGGAAACAGAAACTAACAATTGCTCACCGTGCACAATCCCTGAAAGCCATCAGTCTCACAAGGGGTCTCTTGTCTCAGAACTTCCTTTCAAACAACAACTACTTGTGCTAACTAAGCCCAGACTCTCAGCTTGCTCCTCCCATGACAACTTAATCATTGTCTCTATACCAAACTGAAAGTTACCTGTACTGAATTCACAAGCACTGACTGCTCCCATTGCCAGGGAGGCTCAGACTGAGCAGCTTGAGCCTTCTGGAATCTTTCATTTCCATCTTCATCTATTACACTGAACCCAAGTTCCTTCAGTGGGTCTCTTAAATCTTGAGTTAAAGGAGTAATTCCAAGATCAGCAGACTCACAAACAATCTACACGCTAGATTTTATATGAAAAAAAATTCCCTCCTACATTGATATTTGATACTTTATATTTGCTTCTTGTCAAGTTTGGCAACAAAACAGCAAACAGACCATTTTACCTACAGTCTTGTCATAAACTATACTACCAATGTATCAACATTGCTCCTATGCTAACACAATACATCATAAATAAAAATTATGCTTGGCACTGTTTTTTCACTACTGACAAATCAAACATTTTTAAAACATTAAATATTTAATCTAAACGTGCTGCATTTCTCTAGTGTCTCCTCCAATCTCCTCACAGAAAGCAATCACAGTGATAATCAAGGAAACAAGTGTCATTGTCTCAAAACTTTTTTAAAGGGGAAATGAAAAAATGACAACTTAAAATTATCTTATCAGTAAACCTGGCCATTATTTATCTGTAACTCATGATGTTTAAAACACAAAATGTGCTTTAAATAAATGTTTAAAATGAATGCCTAGATTTGTTCGAGACAGCCTTTGATTTACTTGTCTTAACATAAATCAAATATTATAAGGCTCTTTTTATGAATTAATTTTAAAACTGCAAACCTTCCCTCTACTTAGCAGACCTCAGCAATAAAAGCATTTGCTAAAAAGATTAACTCAACATCAAATAGCTACAAACTTTGAAAAATATATCAGCCTGGTCCTCCTGGTTTTCTAAGAGAGTTAGAACAACATAAAGCTGTAATTTGGTAAGCAGGTCTCTTCTTAAGGTATTGTTCTAGCCAGATCTAGAGAACACAGATGCTTTAGATGTAAAAAAAAAATCCAAATCAGGTTTTAACAATGAAGAATTCCAATAGTTCAGTTAATACTAACGTTCGGCTATAACTATCAATAAAATGATTAGCATGCATAGCAACAGGAGAGTTTCCAGTGAGAGGAAGTAATTCAATGGAATAGGCTGGTATAAGCAATTGGTCTGCATACAAGCAAAGCCATGCCCCTTCACATCCTTGCAAATTCTCACCATAAATAAATAAAACAAATGTTCAGCAATAAATGCAAGGTGGAAGCAATCAAGCAGAGCAGGTACTCCATTTCTCACAGCTTAGAAAACTTTAAATCAATACTGCACATATTAAAAGAAACCCATATATCCTGATTGAAATGCAACCTATTTATTTTAAACAGGAGAGTGAAACTATGATGGTATGGCAGAAATATCAGGATGATCAATGGTGCTTTAAGGTTTGAGGGAAGAAAACATAGAAGGAAACTTTGAATCAAAGTCACAAATTGGGCCACAGACACAGTTAGGCCATGCCTAACTTCTCTTTGAAGCATAACCAAGGGATACTTTATACAGGACATCTATATGAACACAACCCCCATACAGGATTGTCTTGGCTTTCTTCAAAATTAATTCAATACTTTTTAACCCTCCAAAACTTTATAAAAGCTAGTGTTTTAAGCATTGTCGAGGGGCTGGTCTCTGGAGAGATACAGAACTGTTGGCTGTTCCTCTCCACATCCGCATCAAGTGGCTGAGGCTCTGTTCTGCAGCACCCCCACCAAGGTGCTTCCTTAGAGACATTGCAAATGACAAAAATAGCACCCCAAAGTACTCTTGTTCCACGGAGTATTGCACATACAGTGACAGTCTGTAAGGTGCCAGAAATGTTCTTAATGCATCAGATATTGGCACAAATTTCTCAGGCATCAACTGAACAAAACACATAGACTGAAAAACATCACAGTAAGGCAAATTCCCTAAACACGCATTGAACAGTTTGACTTCCAAGTGAGCTGTTACATCTATCAAAGCAAACAGGATTTAGCAATAGCTCCAATTTTCCCAACATTCATCCTACTTCAGCTCCTGGTTTCTATTACTGATATTCTGTTTCTGACCCCTGTCTAGTCTTGTGCCTAGGAAGTAATAGAGGTGGGAAGCTAATAAGGGGGTATAGTTCTCACCTGTCAATTACACAGCATACAAAATTCCCGATGGAAAGGTTAAAATCAGCATTCACACTATAATGTGCAAACATCCAATTTACAACAGTTGTGAAGCCTTCCCACTTGGCATTTGTGAACTTCTAAATTTGTCCATGTGATTTTTTTCTGTTGCTTTCTTTAGCAGAGTTTTAAATGAGATGATACTGAAGAGAAATAGACAATTAACCTGTTGATTTCCAAAATGAGAAGTTCTTTACCTATGAAGGCAAACTAATATTTTCTTCAAGTCCAGGCAGGTCATAATCTGTTGTGAAATGTATCCTTGTTTTAATTTTACTTTTAAGTGCCCTACAATTTGAAAACCATGTAGTTCTTTAAAAATGTCACTTCATCTCTTATCCTCCAGAGAGTATTTCCAGTAAAGAGTCCTCTTTAGATCAAATCGCTTCCAAATCTATAGCTGATAACAGTGATTTTCACATTTACATGATTTAGAAAAAAATGCAATAACCGCCCTCAAAAAATGAGCAAACACCTACAGTTTGGTAAAGAAAATTAACAATTAAGTTTACCTCCCCCATATCTAAATATGAGATTCCAGAAAACTACTATTACCTGCCAGATTTTCCTCTTGGTTCCCAGAATTCAGAACTGCTTTTAGATTAGTTGTGACTACCTGTTAATAAAAATCATCAACAGAAACACTACACTCATAAAGGCAGTCACTGATGCACTGTTAGTTTGAAAATACATTGAACAGTATGCACTGAAATATAAGTTATCAGTTTCTTACATTTTTGTCTTTTAGCGATAATATTTCCTAAGTTCATTTCTCTTCTTAGGATCTCCTCACCTACCCCTAGTATTTTTGACAAGACTTTACCATACCCCTCATCTTACAGGCTCATTTATGTATGTAGGTTTTATAACAGGTTCATTCAGCAGTCAATAAATATTTTAAAAAACTCAACATTTAGTACACTTGGGATGTTCTGGAAAGTACCAGTCTAGCCCAGTGTTGTATTCCAGTCTGGTTTTGCTTGCAACCAGCATTATTCAGAAGTCTCATTCCAGATTCAGTTGGTTCTGTTCCATGTTCTGCATGCAAACATATCAGGATTCAAGTATTTTGCTTTTATTGGCCCAATCTTATCCACAAGGCAGCAAGCACCTTCTTTACGTATTATACATATTGTTGATTTCAAGAAATAACAAACTCTGCTAGGGAAGCATAGGGGCTTAGGATATAGGAAGGTAAGAGATTTTTTTCTCAGACCTCAAAACATCTCTCTTTAAAAGCCTGTTCTCCTGCAAACACAGAATTCCTGTCCTATACATGTCCTATATATGTCCTATAAGGCATACCTTACAAAAGGCAAAGGAAGAGAAAGCTCTAGAAGATTGATTCTCTTAATATGAAAATGGTTTTAAGGTATTTTATGGGTTCCATGAACAGTAACACCAGAGATAAATAATGCTGTCTTTTTTCTCTGCTACTGTCACATTTTTCAAGCGAGTGAGCATCAACCAGAAAACATATATAAAACAGATGGCACAGTAGAGGAATTTTGTAGCACCTTCTCCAGATCTATCAAAGAAGACAGAAAATTAATTTTAAGAGCGGCACTTATACCATTTGCATATCTGAACACAAATCTCTGACGTATTTACAGAATAAAAAGAACTACGAGTTTCCATGCAAACTGCAAATGCTTATAACTGCCAAGAAAATATGTTGTCTGTGAGTAGCAGAAATAAGGCAGGCTGGTTTCCTAAGAACTTGTGAGCTAAATGCCATTTGCTATCGCCATATAAATCCAGAACAGTATCCTCACAGATTGACAAAGAAGTACTATTATAAAAAATAGTGGAACAACAGAAGGGAAAGGCTCAGGTGACCTACTGAAAAACGAGATGATCATAAACCAGAAATACAAGTTTGACATGTGAATCTATAATTTTTCTTTTTCTAGAAAACAGAGAAGCAGTAATGTCACTTGTAAACCAGATGTAAAGGAGGGCTGTTGTGATGATGAAGAAAAGTAAGATCGCAGGGGAAGTGAAAAGACCCTTCTTGATTGGCTTAGCAAAAAAAAGCATTAGATGGTAGCTGCTGGTGTGTTTATGTAAATATAACAGCAAAACAAGTATCAGAAGGAGAAAAGACAAAGAATAGTATTGCAGAAGAAATATAACTGTGAAGAAATTATAAGAAACAGAGCAGAAATTTTCTAAGAGTTAGAGAGGTGAGCCCTCACAAATAATCCGTCTATAAGAAGAGAGAGGGCAAGGAAAGCACACAGACTCGTTCTCAACAGATTTAAGGATGGATTAAATGACACAGAAATTGTTCTTGAAGACCTGAAGCATTCTGCACCACAGCAGCTAATGTTGTAAAATCTATGTTAGAGTTTCTCTGAAGGCTATGAACTTCTAAACCTCCCCAGGGTTCCTCCCATTTTCTAACAGCAATTAAATGAGGCATTTTTTTCTGTGTATCCATTAGTCTAGTGGGTTATGCCTCTCTCATATGATTTATCATTTAAATTTTACAATATTTGTGCAGCCTTAGGCTACAAATTCTGCACTGGGTTTTAATCTAATATTTAACAAGCTTGAGTTTCAACTCCATCCCACTGTCAGTGTTATCGCTGCAGTGATTAGGTGAACTTCAGAAGAAAAACATCAAGCCATTGAAGACATTCAACTCTTTGGAGATGCCACATTAGCAATACTTCTAATTGTTTGTACACAATAAAAAAATTAGTTCTTGAAGCTACAAATACTAAGCACTTGATGGATTTTTTCATTTGGGCTCTTGTTATTGGAGATAAATTAGTTTGTGTTTTGTGTGGGATTTTTTTTCCCCCAACATGTATTTCCAGTAAGAGGTTTGTGTTGCTCCTCCTTTCACTATAAAACCATAAACAATTCCAGGATGGGAAGGAAAAGTACAGAAGGCAAGCACATCCAAGAGAGGGGAAGAGAAGAGTTAAAACAACAACAATTAAAAGCTAAGAACCTTTGAAGAATATCACATTTTCGAGTTCTCTGAAATTTTTATCTCTATCACAGGTTAGAACAGCTGGTACTTAGAGCAGATGTCAAGAACCATTCCTCTAAAGGGCAGTCTGTACAAGGAGGTCTTGATTTTCAGCTTTTCTGATTTCTTTAGAGGATGTCTGAGTTTTCTCAATACCTCGAAAAAAAGTAAAATTCTTATGTCTAAACTTAGTTTTCTTGTATGTTATTTAGTTCAGGGAAAGAATGTATTTAGTTCTTAGCTAACAACACTTGAAACAATTTACAGCATCTTACATAGGCCCATTTTAGTATCTTAAATGGGTTCTTGGTTGCAGAGTACACTGATCAAGTATACAATCAACCTCAGCTAGATGCTCTTTGAAAAATGACAAAGTAAGCCATTGCAAGATGCTAGCACATCACATATTATCTGCCAGCATGATTAAGAACCACGAAAATCACATGAAAAACTATTCTCCATTTTCCTAATGACATATTCTGTCTGCAAACACTGCATTTCTTACATGAATCACTCCAGTGACCATTCCAGTATCAGGGACCTGTGACCACAGGCTTGCATCATTCAATAAGGACAGGATTTAAGAAACTTCACATTGTGGCTTGTCACAACATCCATCTTTGCACTGCTGCCTCTAAACGCATCAGCCATGGGGTGCAAGCACAGGAAGAACATGGACCTGTTGGAGTAAGTCCAGGGGAAGGTCACCAAGTTAATTAGAGGGCTGGAGCACGTATCCTGTGAAGACAGGCTAAGACAGCTGGGGTGTTCTGCTTGGGCAACAAGAGGTTTTGAGAAGGGAACCTTATAGCACCTTCTAGTACCTAAAGTGGGCTACAAGAGAGCAGGAGAGGGAATTTTTATGAGGATGTTTAGTGGTAGGCCAAGGAGTGATGGATTTAAACTGAAATAGAGTAGGTTTAGATTGGATAATAGAAAGACATTCTTTACTGTGAAGCACTGGAACAGGCCACCCAAGGAAGCTGTGGATGCTCCATCCCTGGAAGTGTTCAAGGCCAGGCTGGGGCTCTGAGCAGCCTGGTTTAATGAAAGGTGTCCCAGGCCATGGCAGGGGGCTTGGAACGAGATGATCTTTGAAGTCCCTTCCAACTCAAACCACTCTGTGATTCTATGATTCCCCAAGTCATTGTATCTATGCTTGAGCAGATGCTTTCCCTGAATCCACACGTACAGCTATGCACTACAGGACTTCCAAGGAAGATTACAGGAAGGCACACGAGAAACACAGACAGGGTATGGAGCTGGAGGAGATGCAGGATCAGGTCACAGAGCCAGCTGTCTTACTGAGGAATTTGGGTTCATCTTCTGAGTTCAAGTAAAAGCAACTAAAGGTCATCAACAGTACTGGACCAGGGGAGTGACACAAGCAACAACCCACAGAAATTAGGAGAAAGCAGGAGACTGCATCTATATTAGTAAGCTAATAAAACTGGAGAAATCCCAGAGACAATCAAGTGCAACTCCAGACTGAATGGTGTTAAATCATATGCAACTATAAGATTTCAAAGCCTGAAGCTGTAATAATAGCAAAATAATGCCAGTTAGCACATAAACCAGAACATAGGCATGTATTGTAGACAAACAATTCCACTACTGGCAAGGACTTGAAGAAAAACATAATCTCTTTTATTTTTTAGACAAAATTAGCACCTGGGCCTAGCCTGGTGTATCTGTCCCCTTCAGTTTGCTTGCTGAATGAATGACCTGGGACAGAAGAGTCACCTGTATGCAACTACACAATAACCATTTATTTAGCACAGCTTTATATGCAAGTCTCTGAAGAGGCTCTACAAACACCATACTGAGGTATAAAATGCCTAATTTTCTACTGTTAGCAGAGATGATGAAAAGATGTTGACATTAAAATTCAGTTGTAACTATTTACTTATTGGATGTAAGGATGTTCATTCATGTAAAGGGATCTTTAAACTATTGGCTTTCACAATTGGAAGATTAAATATTTTAAAAAATCAGTATAATTTAATAATGTAAAATGAGAATATGAGTAAAAAAAATTATACAACTCCTAATAAATTGAGTATAAGTATTGTTTAGATGACAATGTAACTGTTTTACTCTAACTACTTTTCCCTAAATCTCATTATGAAGTAAATTACATCTCTATGTTTACAATTTTTAATTAATTGAATGTAAATTCTTGATAGTTTATGGGAAGATTCTTCATGAAAGTGGAAAAAACCAGTATTATAAAACGTGCTAGCAATAATCCTTAAAAATAGGACAGTTCCTCTTTGTCCAAAGCATAAGTACTTCTTAAGATATCTTTTTTGTACTAGTATTCTTAAGCCTCCTTAAAACTAGTGGTAGTACAAAACAGATTTTCAAAATAGAAACACTTTTCTGAAACACTGAAGTAGTTAAGAACTCTACCAAGGGAAAAAAAAAACCAAAGCAACAAACACCAACAGCAGAAGTGATCAAGAAAAACAAAGTGCATTACAATAAATCCCACTGCTTCTTTAAAAAACAGCTACCACCATATTGTTTGCTTTTTACAATCAACTTTCCATTATCAGAAGTAAAATAATACCTCAGGTAATGGAGGGAAGCAGCTCTGCAGTTATTACTGAGCATGCACAACATATTAATCAACACAGCCCCTTCTCTTCGCTGGGTCCAACCCAACACCATTTCTGGTAGGTCTTACTTGCCCAGATGCAGCATTTGATTGGCAAAAGCTCTGTTTGAACTGAAGAGCCTGGCTAAATCTAGACCATAAGGCAGGGCACCACCAGCACCAGCCTGGACACAGCAGGACACACTGAGACACAAATACTAAATCCTGATCAACACTCACTGTAATGCCACTGTATAAGCTCAGGTCAGGAAACACCAGACAGATAGACCTAAGCTAACTTTACATGGGGCCAGCTCAGCCATGACAGAGTTTATTAGCTCAGATTTGCAGCGGCTAAAGGCATCTAAAGAACCTTCAAGCTCCTGGAAGAAATGCAGTCACATTCACACAAAGCTGAACGAGTCTCGCTGTTTCGGATTTTTTGCTGGCTTCCCAGGGCTCCGCAATTATCACAAGCAGTGGGAAACTCTTTCTACACAATGATCTGGAAATGTACCATAGGTCTTTCCAGAACACTGAGCTGCCATCCACGAAAAACTGCTGATGTCAGATCCTACACAGGAAAAGTGCAGACTCTAAAAAACAGGATTTTCAATATTGTTTACATTTTGTTCACTGCTATCTCTAGCGGTAGCAGAGGTGAAGATCACAGTGGGACAAGTTCCACTCAGGTGTCATAGGAGAGGATATCTCACCAGAAAGCCTTTAGCCTGTTTATGAAATAACTCTAAAAGAAACAGAGATTTATCCCTTTCCCCCAGTCTTTAAAACCTTTCCTTTTCTTTTGAGTTAAACTTTTTTCCAGTGTTTTGTTTATTTTACCATTATGCTATAAACTGTGCCTATTTTAACAGCTCTGGAGCTGACCACTTTTCAGTCAGCAGGCTCAAAAAACTGACATCACCAATCCTTCATCTCAGGTCCATTTGTTTCCCCATGTCTGTTCCTAATGCTTATGAATAAACTTTGAAAATGGGAACCAAAGCCTCTTGTCATTTCTTCCAGCTGGGAGGATCCTGAAAAAGCTGTAAATAGTTGGAACTGAGCCAATTATCTCAGTGAGCTGAGAAAAACCTGAAAATCAGTTTAAATGCTAAGTGTTTTCATCACTCACTCATCCAACTAATTATTAAAATTACAATCTCAAATGATTCCAGAGTACTACAAGTCATGCTTCATACCACTCGAAACACATGCTCCACCAAACCTGAAATACAGAAAATAAAAATAGGGAGACTAAAAATAAGCTAAGAAATTGTACCAGGAGTAAGCTGTACATTTGTGTACCTTTGTTTATGCTCACTTACAGAGTTGCAACATTCAAGACTACAAAGTCTTGATTGCCAGTCCTTGATTTCAGGTCCTGACTACAGGGTGAAGTTTGCTGTTCATTCTCTTTCTGAAATCTTGCTATGCTTTTACAATCAGATATTTTAAACAACAATTCTATGTGGCAAATAATGTATGTATATAAGATATTTTTTTTTAGTTTAAAATTTGCTTACTTTAATTACTGTAAGACAGTAATAGCCCTATGTGACCCTCATCTGACATGAGCCCAGAGAACTGTAGCCCAATTCTTCATCCTGTGAATGGTCCTCCAAGTGTTAAGGCATGTTTGCTCCTATCATTCTATTTGTAGTGGACTCTTTTTTGAGCTACTGTATTTTAGCCATGCTCAAAATTTCATTCCTTATTGGTTTACAATGAAATTAGAATTACCGATGCACTAGGTAGCCTAGATTATTTCCCCTGTTTGTCTTTGTTACTTGAACATAACTTTTGACATAATCTTCCTGCTGACTTGCTTTACTTCATCGTCCAGGGACTCACAGTCACTTCTATTCCTAAACACCTTTACAACACACAAATGTGGTCATCTTATTGCTGTCCCTGTTCGTTTGATATGAATAAATACATCATACTTTTCTCCTCCTGAACAGGGAAAAATCTATATATTCTGGAAATAATCTTGTCACACTGATATTTGACTCCTTATTCTTAATTTTTAGTTCCCTCCCTTTGCCGATTCCAAATCTTAAACTATATTTAACTCCAAGCCTACAGCAAGCAACAAAATGGGAGAAGTCTTTAAAGCCTATACAGCCTGTCATGTCTCATATGTTTGCTTATCCAGGCAATGAATCAAATCAATCAATCAGCTGTCAGGACCACACCAAGGCTTGCTGGCATTTCTGGGAGAATAACACCCCATATGAACACTCCATGTAATTTTCTCGCAGCTCAAAAGAAACGCAGCAGTTGCCACATTTGTAACGTGGCAACAGGGAGCACCCTGCCAAGGGTTCTCCCTCCTGCTCCCCGCCCCACGCACCCAGCCAAGGCAGCAGTCCTGGCACTGAGACAGGCAGTGAGCAGGACAAAGCTGAGAGGTTCCTGCTGACAGAGCCCACAGGGACAGAATTCCTGGGCCATCAGACCCGTCCTGCCTGACTCCCTGCGCTTGCTGCCTCTGCCTGCTGGCACATCACAGCACTTGGCATCAGAGGCTTGGATCCAGGCTCAGGCTGTGCATCTGCGTGGCTGTCTCAGCTAGGAAGGCTAAACAGGTTATGATGCATTGTCTGGGCTCATTTCTTGTTGCTGTTACAAGCCTATCAAGAATAATGTTCTCGTGGGTGTTCTGAAACTCCCAAGTCATAAGTGTATACTGGTTTTCCTTATTTGCTCTGAGTTCTTGCTTGATCAACAACGAGGGGAAGGATGACTAGAATGATAGGAATATCATTATTTTTTACTGCAGCATCAGTAATTCTCATGCTTCATAAATGGCCAACAAAAATAGATACAAATTGTATACGCCATTGGAAAGTTGGTGTTATTTTCTATCATTATCTCATTACTTTTGTCCTTACTGAAACCTTTGTGCTGTTGAGTTTTAAACCAGCCATTGGAAGATTATAAAAATAGAAATGGACATCGGGCTAATTTAACTGGGAAAGAAGAAAACACTTCTCTACCAAATGTTTTTTAGTGTTCTGTTTTTTAACCTATTCTGAGATCTGCAATATTATTAAATTCCCCCTTAAATGGGCTGTTGAGTGAATGGGAGACCGAGCGGACTACATTATTTCCTAGTTTATTCTGCAATTCTTCTTAAAATCAGTAGTCACTAAAAAAAAAATAATAAAAAAGGAAAAAAAGGTCTAAAAATTTATAGGTATGCATGGCATCCATGTTTCCATGCAGTTTTCATGAATTCTGTGTATTAACCCAAGTATAATAAGAAATCATAACAGATACTGAAAATGTTCCAAATACCTGAGAAAAAAAAAATCTAAATGTCTCAGTGAACGCTATCAACATAATTACAATTCAACAACCCAAGCCCACATTTGCAGCTTCAGCAATTCATTGAGAAAGGCCATTTTGCTCCATGAAAGAACTGTTCCATCAATATGGAGCAGGTAAGCAACTTAACTTTTAAAAGTGTCAACATTTATAATTTCAACAGTGAATGAGGCTTTCAGCATTTCTGTGACAGAAAAAAATCTGTCATACATAGTAAATATATATTTTTAATTCTTCAATAATAATGCCTGCTTTTGCCTATAAAAATTACTTAAAGACTGCCCATTCATTTCTCTGCCGAATTCCCTTTTCCCCTTCTGGCACTTCCTTTCTAATACAGTTTTTTAAACTTGATGACCAAATTCAAGTGAATTTTACAAAATTAGAGCTGTCAAAGCTCGTAAATCTTTACAGAAAATCAGAAAGACAGTATGATAGCATGGGAAATCGATGGTTGGAGAGAGGAAAGGCAAATTAGTGCCCTTTCAAAGATGGGGCTCTTATCTATTCCAGCCCATCCCCAGTCCAGCAGCAGTCAGTCATGCAGCACACACATCGTCCTGAATCACTGCAAGCACAGGATCCGCCTGGAATTACTGGGTGACTGTGCTACCATTTCTCAGCTTGCTAGTGTATTTATAATTTAGTATTTGGCTAATTCCAAATGAAGTAATACTCAGAACAATGCAAGACAATTACACAAACAGAAAACACTGAAAAGCAAGAATTATTTCTCATGTTGTCAACCCAAAACATGCTGACGCAATTGTGAACGTAAAGTTGCTGTTCAAATACTTAACATACACATATTCAGCAATGCACTAAAAAACTCAGTATCAAAATGAGTATCATTCAAAGGGAAGTTAAAATGTATTATGGATAATGAGAAAAGTTCTAAATTGAGACACAAGCAGTGCTATTTTAGGAAGTGAACAGATGGCTACAGAAGAGCAGACCTAAAATCAAGAACAATGTAGGGAGTCAGAACAGGGGGCTGGAATGAGGTATAACTGGAGTACTTGCTTTTCTTATTTTATTGCACGCTTTTTGACAAGCTGAAGATACTACAAATCTACAACAGAGAAGACATGAATTACATTTCTAAGTATTTTAATGACTTGCAGAGCAGTGTTGGCTGTTTTGATCCTGCTCTCTGTACATAGAAACATTCAAATGCAACCATTTAGAAAAATCTCATTACTCTGCAGAACTTTATATACTTTTTCTATGATGTCAGAAATATCAGGGGAAGTAAAAATTGGGCCCAATATGTGGCTTATTTGCTTTAAAACAATACAAATATTTGTATTAAAAACTTCTAAAGAATTTGCTAAAGCCAAAACAGTGCATATAGCCATTTTTAAAGATTACTCAATTTTTATCCCACTGCCAAATCTGTAATTATAGTCCTCTAAAATTTGTAAAAGCTATGAATATCAATTAAATGTGCAAAGCCCCCTGTATGTCAATAATCTCATCTCACATTTCCAAGAGAAAAAGCAGCACTATCTCTTCTTTCCAAATACAAGATGCACCCATGCCTTAGAGTACAGGATATCTCAGTGGATTTAATTTAAAACCCCAGTAATTCAAATTTACTTTTCCTGAGGAAAGGCAACAATCATTGTTGATAATTTGTATTAGTTATTAGTGTAACCTTAAGAATAACTTCTTTCTTCATATTTCTCAAATAGAAGCAGGAAGTATTTTAGGAGTTATATTAGAATGATGAAAATCCTTACCAAAACCAGTAGGTCTTGGCTTCAGAGATAAGTTGGCTCCAGCCTTCTACAGTCCTTCTGGATGCAAGTATGACCCTCTAAAATATCAACCACTCATCCCAATTTTGTGTCACCTGCAAACCTGCTGCCAACATCCAGATTATCAATGAAGCTGCTAAACAGGCTGGAGCTGGTATTGACCCCCAGGCTACACACTAGATCAGCTAGGTCACCACTCCAACGAGACTTTGGGCCACCAACCACTGCTCTCTGCATCCAGCCATTCAGACAGTTTCATATACTAAGGACAGTAGTTTCTGTGTTTCCATTTTAACTTTGGCTGAGGATCGTACAAATCTTCACATCTTACTCTTGTTTTGTTTTTTAAAAAAGGAACAGAAACAAGCACGACAAAATGGCTGTTGCCAAAAGAGATGTAAGAAATTTGTTCAAATGAATGTTCTTAGGTGACTTAATGGAAAACTGTTTCCGGCACACAAGTCCAAAAATCACTAATCCTAATCCGTGATCAGTATATAATAAAACTAACCTAAAATCCTTAAAAAAAACCCCCAGCTCAATCAAATCTCTGCGTGGCACAGAAAGTGGTTGTGAAGCCTGAAAGACATCTTCTAAAACCATTGACAATCTACAGTGTGTTACACACCCATTGAAGAGAAGGGTTTTCCTTTGGGATTCTGAAGAAGTCGAATTATTTTTAAAATTCCCATGTAATGACACCAAAGAGTGCAGAAAGGTTTAAACTAGCTCCCTGTTGATAATTATAAATGAAATAAAAAAATAGTAACAACTTTATATGACAACCTGTACACACATATTTTAGTCACACTTTGAACTGGATGGACATAATAAACCAGAGCTCCTCCAAAACAGCCAGACCACTGAAGGGGTGCTGTGCCTGAGCTGGACTGACAGCTCTAGAACTGAACTACCACATTAGCACTGACATCAGCTGCCCAGGCTGAAGGATGGGCAGAGCAACCCAGGGGTGTCTACAAATAAAACCCTAAATATATCCAGCACAAATATTCACTGTTAGAGTGACTCTAATCAGATACCTGTTTTGTAGTTCTAAAGTAACAAAGTGCTTTATTTTTCCCATCCAGATATTTTCTTATGCAACAAGGTATTTCTCTTTGAGCTGTAGAAAGAAACAATATATTTATCTCAGCCTTGGGATTTCAGTGGCACATCCAAACTTGGAAGGAATCACCTCTGATTATTATCTGTCTGTGCATTCTCAGAGGTTTAAGGGTTTCATGACTACCTGTGCATTTTCTTTGTTTCGATTTTAACTACAGAACTGTAAATAAAAAACCCAACAGATTTACTTCTTCAGCACAGTTTCAGAATCACCACTGTCTTGACTCTTCTTGATGCTTCTGGGTGGCTGAAAAGCCCATCCTGTACAGGACAAGTAGTTCAAAATCTCTCACAGCAGGCACTGGCAGGCGTTTCAGTGGGAGACAGCTGTGCCCAGCATCCCAGCTGATGGCCCTGAGCAGCAGGCAGAGGCTGCCAGAGGAAGCTTTCACTGGAGAGACACCAAACCCAGCTTTCACTGTGAGACCAAACCCAACAAAATTCTGCCATTAAGCAGAGCTAAAAGAAAACGCTAAGTCGAGGAGACAGCTTCTGGCTTTTCCCATTTATTTTTGGAGGGCTCCTCGGCCTCTAGGGCCAAAGGCAAGGTGATTGCAGCATGCTGTGAAGCGAGACACCCTGGGAAGCATGAAATCATTAAAACATTCGTGTAGACAAGAGGAGAAAAAGATGAGTGAGTACAAATTCTAAGCTGAAAAAAAATCCTCCCTGTTTAACATCTTGATTACTGTAGCACCTAGTAATTTTCCAAAAGTCAATTCAGTAACATGCTTTAGATTCTTCCCCTTTTAATCCACATTTTCTTTTTTTTCCCCAAGCACTATGTAGTTTTAAAGATTTCTTAAGATTACTTTGCTCCTTGTACCCACTCTGCATCTCAAAATAAAGAAAAATACCTTCCAACGGAAACAGTGAATGCAAATGTTCATCTCTGCAGCTCTCATCTGAGATTCTGCTACACAGCCTTGGATAAGCACCACAGAAAACCCTGTGTGTGCAAGTAGATTTATCCTTGCTGTTCACTCCACTGTGGCAAAGGAACAGCTACCAACCATACACATAATCTCTAAACTTAGGTGAGAAGCTCGGCATGCTGAGCTCGATCTGTCTGCCATCTTCAAGTTTTAAAGAGCCTTTTTTTTTTTTTGAAGACTTGTACAGAGAATAGACTGAAAAGAATGACTGCCCCTCACAGCCTTCACTACATTATTAAAACGCTTTAAAGCAAACTTTCTTAAGGGCTTATGCCTAACTTTTCCAGGCGTTATTAATACAATATTATTATTTAATTGAAAGGCAATGAATTCCACAAAAGGCACACTGGTTGCCACAACTCAGCAGTTTGCTTAACAGTGTGCTATGAAAAAACAACATTAACATGAGATAACAAAATAGAAAACACAAATAAGAAATTCTAATACTTCCAACCTTCAATGCTTCATGAGTTTTGCATGTAGAATTCAATCAATAGCACCTCTGTTCCAGATGCAGGCTCCCAAAAGGTTTTGCTGCTGTCAGCTTTTATATCATCACCTTTTATGCAGTGCTTGAGCCCACTGCTGGTTTTCCCTAATCTGTTTTCTACCATAATGAATTAGCTGTTTTCTAAAAATGTGAGGTTAAGGAAGAGGAAAAAACTGGAAACACTGAAACTGCCACAGCACTGAAATTATTGCATAACAGAAAAAGAATGCCAGAGTAACGCCTTGGATTTGATAGTTAGGCTTCAGAAATGCCTTTAATAGATGATCTGGCAGGGATTGAAATATTGCTTCTGTACTGTTTGAAAAGCAGTAGTAGTCACAGTAGGACTTTAAAATTCAGCAGAGCTTTCAGAAGTGCAAGTGCTCAGAAACAGCCTAGAAAATCTACTATGGGATACAGTCACTGCTTGCGTGGATGAGGGTACACGCAATGAAAGCAGCACAACCCTCCATAAGCTACATGCTTTCAGACAGGGCTAAAATAAACTGGTGAGCCACATCCCACAGTCAGTGACCTGGTACTCTTTGTTTTGGACTGAGTTGCCAAAGTTGCAGTTTTGTTTAAATCTGTATAATGTTACAAATAGTATGTATACCTGCCAGACAGGCTGGAAGCCTTTTGCATCCTTTAGCAAGGGAAAGCTACCACTGAAGGGCCAGCAGAGGCTTTTTCATCCTCTTACTAAGCAATGTCTAATCCACTGCAAAGTTCAAATCTGCAGCTGCATTAGAACTGGCTAGCTGCACCAGGATTCTCACTTGGAAAGCTATCTCTAGGTCTTTTTTCTGTGCTTACTTCCCCTCAGAAGAGATCACCCTCCTGCCCATCTCAAGGGAAGCTCCATGGAAGATACAGTGCTTGAGGATTATCATTACTTTTTTTGCCCACTCTGCATTCACTTTACACTTTCTGGGCTATCAAATTTATATAGAGCTATGAATGCAACTTTAGATGTGCTATATAATTTTACATAAGCTATACTATTTAATATATGTATGTAGAGTTTAATGTATCACTGGCTGGATCCTCCTGTATTATGGAAAGAAAATGAAAATTCTAACAATGAATATAATGAAGGTGGAAACAGCACTTAGTATAATCACTCTAAAATAATAAGGTATTGAGTTAAATGTTCTGTAATCCATACAGAAAAATATAATAAAATTATGTTTTGCTAAAGGAGAGTCTTACAATGATATACAACTCTTGATTAAATCCAAGCCCAAAGTCATCACCCAACAATTCAAAAAGTATACATTCTGCCAAAACATCTAGACTATGAACAACGAAAGGGTAAATCTGAGACAGTACTGTAATACTTCAGCCAAAATTCCAACAGACATTCTGTTCTCTTCTTGCAAAGTCACATGCTGCAAAAACTACTTTCAATATCAAATGTAAACAAAATTTTGAGAGTAACCTGAAAATATGTTAGATCCTGAAACCAACTTTTATTCAATCCTATGCAACTAATTGAAGAGTTAGTCATAAAATCAAATTTAATTTTCTTAATAATGCTCATCAGAAGATTCAGAACACCAACCACTATAGCGAAAAATCTAAAAGAGTCATGGAAGGGAGACATTAGCACCTTTGTTTAAGTATTACAAAAAAAGTGGAACATACCACAAAAGAACCACAATTGTAAAAGTAAAGGACATATCTCAGATGAAGACAGGTTTCAGGATTTACAGGCTCTTCAGAAATTAAACTGTTAATGCCAACGCTGTGCATTCAAATCTGACAGAAGTGATAACCAGAGCTATGATTACAACCTGTGTAATGAAAAGCACTGAAACACAATTTCCAGTAAAATAATGAATACTTCCACAGCTTATAAACTCGTAAGGGGTAAAAAAAAAAAAGAAAAAAAAAAGGCAGTAAGCAAGTTTCTACAAAACCCCACCAATTAGAAGAGATGAAAATAGAGGAGAGGCAGGAAAAAGAAGTACCAAGTGGGTAAATCCACATCAGAGGCTGTTTTTGCAGAGAAAACTCCTTTCTAAAGCTCCTCATCTTAACACCAGAGCTGCTTTTCTCACTTGTATATGAATGACAACATTTATAATCTTAATTTACATTAATTATCTTACCAAAGCCAATGATAACTGCTTGCTTCACTCTGTAAGACTCACAAAACCTGGTATTATATGTTATATTTACGATTACTCAGAAAGGGACTAAGCCTTCACACAGGCACACATTCACCAGTGCTCTAGAAATTAACATGTTGCACCTCTTTAGTATATTTCTCTTCTAATTTTACAGCCTTTATTTCTTAGAACTTGGCAAGGAAAAAGGGGTTGATGTTTCCAGTCTCTCATTTGGTTGTAATCAGTGGTCACACCACTGTATGACCACTTGGATTACTCCCAACCCATGAAGCAGGTGTTGTCCTCAACTAAAAAACCTGAATGGCAGAACAGCTTTAGAGCATTCAGGCAGAGCCTGAAATAATAGTAACACAAAATTTTTCTTCAAGCACAAGTAATGTAACACATGATTGGTTCAGAAGCAGAAGTTAATTTGATTTAAGGTGAAGTGTAAATGTAAAACAGAATAATGGATAAATCATAAGGAAAAATGAATTCTGACTGCATTGATAGTCATCTGGCAAATCTTCAATGTAGCAGAAAGTAAGTTATTGATATGCAGTAATGCATAGCCAAAAAATTACAATAAATACTGCAGGTAAAGTCAATCCTGCCCATTTCTTTTGAAAAAGAAGAAAAAGCCCCTTTCAGGTATTCCATTCCTTTCTTTTCCCCCACCTACCTACTGTCAAATGCTGCTTCTTCTGGTACTTTCTTGCCTATGAGAGACCATAAAGGGGGCAAAGGAATGAAGACATTTGGAGCCACTCCCCAAGAAACCAGTCAAGACCCTGACAGTGCCACTAAAGCTGCTGCAGAGTGCCTGCCAGGCACAGTTTGTGCCCCTACCTGAGACAGGAAGGTTTGCTTTAGCTACAGCCCAGCAGCCCAGCAGGAATCCTCACACACACAGGCCAGGACACAGCCCCTAAGCACTTAATTACTCAAACCTGCCACTCATTATCCTCCTTTGTTTGTTTGTTAATTACAAGTACTTACATCTTGGGAGTTTGAGCCCTTTAGGTTTTATAAGTTCGTTTTTTTCCTCATAATACTAACTAGAAATATTCTGACTTTATAGATCCCCCTGTATACAACTCCAGGCTTAGATAGGTAGAGAACATTCCAGTATTCCAACAGTTTATTGCACTGAGTATAACACCCCATGTCAAGCATTCAGGGCAGTAGAACAGCCAGAAAAACACCCTAAATCAACCCAACATTTAATAAACTCATTATTCTAATTTAATTTTAAATGTTTTTCTGTTTTTAATCTTTTCATATAAGCCTCAATATTTAACCAATCAGGAAAGCAATTTATCTGCCCCAAATATTGCCCCACATAGCATCATGTCCAAAATCCAGTGTAATCAGTGTTCATGGTAGTAGCCACAATGTGCAGACATTCAAGAAGGGATGAGCCATGCCTCAGGGAGCTTAGACCCTGAAGACACGCAAATAGACAGAAGTCAGGAAAAACAAAATTAACGAGTCAAGCTAAAGATCTACATTTACTACTGGTATCACAACAAAATTGACCTGTAAGCTGTGAAGGTGACAAGCTGAAAGGAAGATGTCTGGAGGGGAAGAACCAGCAGATGAATTCTTCTAGATTGTGCCATGCACTGATGCTGCAGAGCAGAAAGCAAAACTGCGTCTGAAAAAAGCTGACAAACAAGCAAGAAGGAAGAGCTTGACAGGAGAAGCATAAGCAGAAAGTGATTGTGTCTTTCATGTTCCAGTTTACCTTCTGTCACTTCTTAGCTTCTAAGTAACTCCTTCAATAAAGCCCTAGAAGCATAATAAATCTAAATCATTTGGGTTCTCTTAATATTCTCAAAACAGTAGTTCCTTATACTTCAACCACACAAATATGGCTATTTCAACACAAAGGCCATTCTGTTTCCTTCACTGAGGATCAGAGAATGTGCCGGACTTAAAATGCAGTCCTTCCTGTGAGACTTGAAATCCAAATTAAATTTGTCTTATTTTTCTGAAATATTTTTTTCAAATTTAATAGGTTGAGTGTTGCACAAACATTGTTATATAATTCTACATAGTGAATGATGCAACATATTGGGTTTTCACAAAGCCAAACATTCCAAGACCCTCAGAAAACTAGCAGAAGGGAGCTGCATGAATACCAGGTTTGTGCCACAAGTATAGACTCCCTGTTTCTGTCCTTAATTTTTCCTCCTTAGCTGCCAATGAATCATGATTAAAGTCTGCTAAAACTTTTTTTTTTAAGTTTTTTTTTTTTAATAAATATTTAGGAGTAAGATCAAGGCTGTGATCCAAAAATCTCTAAAAGCTGTTCAGATTTCCATAGTATTAAAAATGTTGTCATATCAACTTCCTGTTTGAATGAATTACAGATCCTATTATATGATAGAATCACAGAATGTCTGAGGCTGCAAGGAACCTCTGGAGGTCACCTGGCCTATCCCCCTTGTCTCAAGCTGAACCACCTACAGCTCAGCTTCCTTTCGATTGTCTCCAAGAATGGAGAGTCAAAAACCTCCACAGGTGGGCAACCTGTGCCAGTGCTCAGTGTGCCTGACTGTAGAAAAGTGTTTCCTGATGTTCAGAGGAACCTCCTGGGTTACAGTTTGTGTCAGTTGCCTCAGGTCCCATCAATGAGCAGCAGTGAGAGAAGTCAGGCTTGGACTTCTTTGCACAGGTCCTTCAGAAACTTGTAAAAATTGAGCCATCTCTTCTCCAGGCTGCAAAGCCCCAGCTCTCAGCCTTTCCTCACTAAACAGATGCTCAAGATCTGCAGTCATCTTTGTGACCCTTTGTTGGCTCTCTCCAGTGGACCCACTCCAGGGGTCTCTTCTTCTCTCTTCTTCTGGGGAGCCTAGAAGTGGAAACTGCTCACTAAGTGTGGCCTCACCAGTGCCAAGTGAAGGGATGGATGTCCTCCCTCAACCAGCTGCAAGCCTTTGCCCAGCACAGCCCAAGCACCACTCGACTTCTTTGTCACAAGGGTGCAGTGCTGCCTCACTTCACCTTGCTCTACCAGGACCTTCATGTCCTTTCTGCAAAGCTGCTCTCCAGTTGCCTGTGGCTGTTCCTCCCCAGCTTCATGATTTTGCACTTCCCCATGCTGGATTTCATGATGTTCCTGTGTGCAGTACAACCCTTTGGTACATCAGCCACACCTCCCAGTTTTGTGTCTGCTGCAGACTTGCTGAGGGTACACCCTGCTCTCTTCTCCAGGCCCTCAGTGAAGAAATCAAACAGGACTGGACCCAGTATTGGCTCCTGGCATACGCTTCTAGTTACTGGCCTCAAACTAGACTTCATGCCACTAATCACTGGCTGTTCTACCAGTTTTCAACCCAGTCATTAAATCACAGAACTTTATCACTGGTCAAGCATCACCACTGCCCTGTGGTGAATCCAAGCTGACTTCTCCTTATGACATTCCTGTCTTTCATATGCCTGGAAATTGCAACTAAACTCTCTTTACAGACCCCCTTTCAGAAGGCCAATGAAGGTGGAATACTAATGTACACTCATAGTTGTGAGGTCTTTAGAGCAGCCAAGTGAGAGAAGCATCATGCATTGGGATGCAGTGAGCAATCCTAATGCCATCCTCTGAATTTCAAAGGATAATATTTAACAACAGGTAGCTGGCCTGCACTATTTGTTCAGATCTGACCAAAGTGTTACAAGCATAGACTTCTAACCAAGATTAGAAGCAAGCAGGTATGTCCATATCCAAAAAATCCATTTTCCAAAAGCAGGGAGGTAACAAGAACACATGCTAGGAAAAAGCATGTTTCTACATAAAAGAGAAATTAGACCCTTTATGGAAACTTAGGTCCCTTGCTGGCTATACCTCAGCTCTCCTGTAGTGGCTATAAAGACATCTCCCTGTTCTCTGCCTTGGCTTCCCATATCCTCCTATTTCCATTCTATCTACTTTCAATGAAAGCTTTCCCAGCAGAGATCATGTGCCATGAAAGTTCATTTCTGATCTTAATTTGAACCACTAGGTGCTGCTGCAACACAGACAATAAATAATTACAAAACAGACGGCCCCATAAAATTATTTGGGATTTACACTGACAAACCTGACCTTAGGACACTATATGAGAACTCAGTACTGTCATCCTTTTGCCATGCTGCAACAGAAAATGAGCACTTTCCAGCCTGGGGATTGATCTTCTGTTTTTCTTGGGACTACAAACTTTATTCACTGATCCAGCGTTGGAAAGGAGCACATGAAAATCAAGCATAGATCAGCCTGCCTGCCATTGTGCTCTCCTTCTAAGCTAAGTGCATAATGGCCAGAAATATTAAAAGGCTCACCCTTATAAATGAAATTTCCAGCAGAGCACAAAGCAAATAACATGTTGAATACTGCCAGTCAAGGTAAAACACTGGCAGCCTGGCCATCAGCCAGAACCTTTCTTTTGGACCTCCAATCTCCAAGAACCCTCGTTATCTAACCCTTCTCTAACATTTATCAGCATCACTAGTTTATCACAGCTCCCAGGACTAGCAGTCCCAGGATGAAGAATTCTTCTACTTGCATTCCCTCAGGCTGTATCAGGTCTATCTGGCTGTTAGCAAGTTTGAAAATCTAATAAATGGAGAATGGGCTGCCACTACCAGAATGGTCTGTCCAAAAAATTGATATGATTTGACAGAATTATTAGAACACTAATCTAACAGGTATGTAAAAATGATTTGTGAACAACAAACATAGTTGTAACCATAAGACTCACACAGACAATGCAAACTATATAAAATCTGAAATAAAACTGATGTCTTCTGTGGGAGACAAATGACATATTTTAGGTTGACTCTTTCAGTTCCATGACACATTCTTCTCCAAATGAAAAAAAAAAGAGGGAACATAGAGATTTCTAGTCTCACTAGTAACATTATCATCTCTTTTTAGAATGACAAATACAAGACCACCAACTATAAGAGCTGTTGCCTTAAAAATCACATATATTTCTAACGTTCTAAGTAGTTATCTGAGAGTGTATAAGCAGTATACAGAAAAAGTCTGTCACACTCTAGCACAGTCACCAGTGTTAATTTCTGTTTATAGTAAAATTTTGATTTAACCCCTGGAGATTCAGGATGAAACAGTTAGAGAACTTTATTGTGGATGAGAGTACTCTTAATTTCCTTGTAACATCATGGACTAAATTAATTTCTCTTTTGGCACGGCTTAAACTTTTCACTGCAGCTACCAAGAAACTCAAAATCATTCTAGAAGGAAAGGGAAAACAATGATGGATTATGTTTTGAAAGCTCTTCTATGCCAGTGAAGAGCACACAGCACACAATTGTGCTGTCAAACCCCCTGCCAGTCTCCCTATAAGAAAAGGGAGGTAGGAAAACCACTGGGCACTCCCAGCCCAGAGAGCCAAACGTGTCCTGGGCTGCATCCAAAGCAGGGTGGGCAGCAGGGGAGGGAGGGGATTCTGCCCCTCTGCTCTGCTGAGACCCCACCTGCAGTGCTGCATCAGCTCTGGGGTCCCAGCTCAGGAAGGACATGGACCTGTTGGAGCCATGAAGAGGATCAGAGGGTTGGAGCACCTCTCCTCTGAAGACAGGCTGAGAGTTGGGGTTGTTCAGCCTGGAGAACAGGAAGCTCTGGGGAGATCTCACAGAACATTCCAGTACTTAAAGGGAGCTACAAGAGACACAGAGAGGGACTTTTTACAAGAGCGTGTGTGACAGAACAAGGGGAAATGGCTTCAAACTTCAAGATGGTATGGCTAGATTAGATATTAGGAAGAAAGTCTTTACTGTGAGGGTGGTGAGGCTGTACAGGCTGAACAGGTGGAGAAGCTGTGGATGCCCCATCCCTGAGGATGTTTAAGGCCAGGCTGGGTGGCAGCTTTGAATAACCTGGTCTGGTGGAAGGTGTACCTGGTCGGTGGGGAGGTTGAAATGATGTGACCTTTAAGGACCCAAACTCAAACCATTCTATAATTCTGTGCTCTTTCCTGCTTACAGCATAAATTATTCTGCACAGGAAGACTTGAAGTCAGCTGTCTTTTCTGGTTCTGTATAAATTTTTAACATTTTGTTGACAATTTTTTGATACAATCCAAACAACTTGACCCCATAATTCAATTCATCTGTCAGCAGAGATGCATTGACTAGTTGGAAAAATCTGATCCACAACTTTCTTCCCAGAACAGACAGGGACCTGTTGTTTCAGCAGTGATAAATGTAGACTGAAAAACTTTAAAATTTTCTCCTGTATCCTCAGTCTGGGTTTTATGGCTGCTGAAGGACAAAGGCTTTCAGTAGAGATACCCACTTTTTTCTTCAGAGTCCTGACGAAAGTTACTTCAATGGGCAATTACCCTAAGGCTTCTGTATTTCTTTCCTGAAACAGATCTGTCTGGCATTTGCTTATGTACACTCATGATCCACGGTGAATTTCTTCTAAAGAAATCCTGGAAAGGAATGTGGAAATACTGATCCAGGAGGACCTGATTACCGTGCTCAGTGTAATTGCCAAGTGTCTGATTTTAGGTTTGGAGTTCATCTCTTTTCCTTCCAAGACTCTGGGACAAAATAAACAGTGTTGACCTGAAGCAGAGACTATTTTTCAAGACCTTCAAAAAAGGCATACCACAGCCTAATTTTTTAAGTTTATTTTTTCTTAGTCACACTGACAATCTACAATTATCTCACAGTCAACACTTACTCACTTCTCAAACTCTCCCTTCTTCTCTGCCATTTTCAGTTGATAGAAGAAACTAATTTCTACATTTTTCTAGATACCAAGTACATAAACCTGCATTGTACATTGTACACCTTAACCTTTTATGTCAGTCCAGGAAGACTCATATTCTTCTACACAATATTTTGCCCTACATCAGGGGTGCTTTCCAGCTATTATTGTCCAAATGACAACACCATTATTATGCAGAAGGACATCCTCCCAATGTTCCAACCTCTTCTATTTGTGTCCTATTTAAGTACTTTCTATACAAAAAGATAAACATATAAAAACAATCGTACAAACTTTAAGTTTTGTGCTTTACCAATATAAAGACACTGTAACCAAGGGATGCTGCAGGATAAGTACCAGTGGTCTAAACCAGACCCATTTAACTAAGTTCTCATGTACTACCATCACTACCTGTTTGACTGAACATGAGCCACATTAAATCTAGATTTACTTTGCGGAAAAAGAAAATCCAGTCAACTTCACTAAAGAAAGTTTACCCTTAGTGAAATCTAGTTGGCAATGCTGAATTTCCTTTTTGTTTGCCTCCTTGTTTTGAATTATTCTTTCATTAATATTTGAATATTACTGACCTTTAGTTAAACTAAAATGCCTGATAATTCCACCCCTAGCTAAAGGCATGCATAAAAACTTAATTTGTAGTTATAGGGCTATGTGCCCAACTTACTAAAAATCCCCGCTACTTACACACAAGACTGAATCCATAAAAAAGATTCTTTCTCTACTCCACTTCAAAAGAAACTCCCGAGATAAAATTTACATGCTTATGCTGCAGACTGCAATCATTTGAATCTTAAGTGTGTCTTTCATCATCTTCTTTATTTTTGCCTAAAATAGTAAATATCTAAATGTGAATCAACATCACTTCAGTAGTGCAGAAGAGCTCTCCTGGATCAGAGAAGAATTTGCTTCCTTGGAGCATTTATTTCTATCCCTGCCATCAGCTTGCTATGAAATACTGGGCCAGTCCTTTCACATGTGGTGTCTGACATGGGCCTCCCCCTGAAACCACTCCCAAATGGCCATGCCCTTCCAGCAGCTACAGTCATCAAGAAGAAATAACTGAATACATGAAATACACTACTAATAAGAAAAATTTAGAAAACTAGGCAGTCTCTAAGCAACAAAAATATATGATGTTTTTGACCAGACAAACTTTAAACCTCCACTTCTGTGTTTGCTGTTTGTGAAAAGGAGTAATACTTCCCTATATCAGAGATGATAAATAAATTCCACTTTCAGACAAACTGATACGCTGAGATGAAAAATTATAGAAAACCTGCCAGCAAAACTTTTTTCTTTTTAACACTGTACTCTGTGAATGATGAAAGCTCATTGCTTACCAAAAATGATGACGTTATAAAGAAATGTGTAACTACACATTTACAGCATTGATGAAGTTCACCAAGAAGGGAAAAAATTATGACTAGAGACTAACATGATGTTCAACCTTAAGGAGACAGGCATTTTAAATACAGACTCTTACTGAATTTCATGTGCTGAGGTTTAAAACTACAACATTTAACATAGCTCTTAAATGCATCATTAAAGTCTGAATAAGGTTTCTAGATTCAATAATACATGGGGGAAGTGCATGCACATTAAGTTTTACAGTATAATTTAATTTTTTCTCTAATTAAGAAAATATACTTTGCGTTATCTTTTGAGATTATAAACATGAAGAAATCCAAAGAAACCTGGCTGGTTTTGACTAACATCCTTCTAGGTAAATACACTTCTGGCATCAACCATAATTGTACTTTTATTGATACTGCTTGAAAGATCTTTCTATGGCCACAAACATACTCATTTTGTCCTGATGAAAATTTTAATTCAATATTCAATTACACACATGCTAGAATTGTATGCTGCTTTACATATCAATTAATGTGACTTTTGGAGGGGCAGGAGAATAAGTCTGGGTAGCCTTAGTTCAAAAATACCTGTTTGCTGTTAAAATAGACAGCTGCATGAAAAGGAAAGTGGAAAACAAAAGACTAAATTAAAAGCATTTGCTAAACACCTGTTATCCAGCACATACTATTATTTCTCCTTATGTCTGCACATCTCTTAGAATGATTATTAGAAATATTAATTTCCTGGAGTAAAAATTTTCTAAATACCTATCCATGTCTTGAAAGAAATGTTCATATTAAAAGAATTAAAAACTATTTTTACAAACAGACAAAAATATATTCCTTATTATCTGCCTAAATCCCTAACGGTTCCCCTCTTTTCCTAAGAGAAACCACCAGGATCATTTGTCCACAGAGAACTCTCTTTATCAGCTCCATCCCTGTCACCAGCAACTTAGTGCAGCTCCACTTTCACCTCGTGCAAACATCCCTGGAGATCAAGACTGCAAAGGCAAATTCTGCCAGAGCACTGCAGTAGTTTAGTTTTAGGGACTACTGTGGCAGGATATCCCACAAACAAATACATTGCCCTAAATAAAAATCAAAGTAAAACATTTCCTAGAAATAATGCAAATAAAAACATCCCATGAGTTACAAAGAAAGATTAACAGAAATTTCAGAAAGACCATCACATCTCTGTCACATCTCTGTTCTAAGGTCAGATTTAAGACTGTTCTTGATCTTAAAGCAAATCTCATTCTCTGCACAATGAGTCAGATGTCGAGACAATTCCCATCCATGGAGCTAATGAGCCTTTCCTATGTAAGACTTGCACTCCTATGTTAGCTGATTATTTATTTGCCATATCGTGATAAACACACATAAGTTTGTCTTCTTTTTTATTTGGATTAAATCTCTCATTTTCTTTGTCTCCTCAAGATAACTGACCCCTAGCTTTTTTAAAAAGCAGTTTCATAACATTTCTCTTAGATTACTCAGTGACTCTATCATTCTGGAAAGAATAACTACCTTTTGGTAACAACAGCTAGCAGAACCTTTTAAGAAATATCTTGACATCCAACTAGATGAAATTATAAGCAAACAGTGGCTTTTCATTGAAAGAAAACAGTTTTCTTCTCTACTATGGCAATATTCAAAATCCAGAGTAAAGTATTTGCATGATACAACTCCTAAAATTTGATATATCTCAAGTTTGTATTTCACATAAAACCTTGCAGGTCGCATAAATTAAGAAACACACTTTATACAACTTAAAGGTGGGATTAATATATGCATTTATCACTGGATTTTAATGTACCAAGTACCAAGTACCTGGAAAACCCATAACTTTTGACTCTAAAGCAGAAATAGACTTGAGATGATATAATAGATATCTTTGAAAGAATGAGAAAGAGCTTAAAATGTCTTTTAACCATTTTTATGTTTTCAAAATGCTTTACTAAAAGTAAATAGATACATCAGAGATCCACATAAAAGCACCCTGAGAACTTAAAATTCTATTCAGCAGTTCTGAACAGTCTCAGATATAAAACTTGCTATGACCAGTTACTGAGTCTTCAACAAGCAAGAGAAGAAGATCTCAGCCAGCTGAGATATTAGGTAAAAGGTAAACATTCTTCTGATGTAGAATATGTGCTCTGCATTAATAAAATGCTAAGAAAGTATCACTTTATTAAGTATTTTGGTATTGTTATTATTATGGAAGAGCCCAAATACCAATCTCTACCATTCAAAATAACATAATCCAAATAATTATTTAAAAACGTTTCCCAACTGCAAACTGTTATTCCAAAACACAATGGGTATTGAAAAACTGACTCTTTGAGATGGTAAACAGATTTCTTCAACCAGATAAGAAGCCAGAACTTACAAAATCTTATCTTTTCTACAATCCTGTTGACTTCAAAAGGAGTTCTTTTCAGAAAATTAATAAAGTCAGTTGTAAAAGCAAGGTGTCAGTTTCTAAACACCACACATGCTACTACAAAAACATTTCTTGGCAACATCAGAATTCTCTGAAGGAGATGGCTAAGAATGGAGAGTCTTTAGAGAGGAAGAATTATAAACAGGCAATAACTTTCTCTGAGGGAACACTACCACAAAGTCATTCACCTTCCAAAAAGCTTTGAGAAGTTCTTCAGCTAAAAGAGCTATGAAAAAGCAATGTAGTAAAGTAAATACACCTGAGTGGCAAGATGCTGTTTCCATTTTCATTGCATAAGTTTGATTCCATGGAGCAATGGCTTAATAAACAAATCCTCACTGCACTGCACAACACATTGCATACACTGCACAAGTATAACATTGTCCCCCTCAGTCTGTGAAACAGAAATAAATGACTGCATTCTGTTATGTGAAAACCATCAGTTAGGAGAAAATAGTGGGATTTTTACCTCCTGTATACTTACAACCAGGTTTAACTTACACCAAGAGGAACTCTGAATCAAGTATCGTATCAGGTATGAGAATGACACTCAGTATGGTGAAAGAAACACAGCTTTTTTGTTATGGGGTAACTCAGACATGAATCCATTTGGCGACTTGGACAAATGTTCTTTTAAATCATGTCCAAAAAGTGCTGTGAACACTCAGGAAAAAAAATATCACCCCAATAGTTTTAACTATGTAACAGAGATAAAGAAATGGCAAGGCCAGCCTGAATTATCACTGCAGATTGTCAGGTTTAAAAAATAGTAGATGACTCCACCACCCACCTCCTCATCAATACTTTTTTCACTGAGCAAGGATGCGAGCGGGGGCAGCCACGCTGTGTGTACGCTGTGTCTGCTGACTGGAAACAACAGAAGGCCACTGCCTTGGGAAGTTTCTTATACAATAAGAGCACTTCAGAATAATGGAAGTAAGACTTGTTGGCAAAGGGTTCAGCTATGTTCAGTTTCATTTATTTATTTATCTGAGGGCAAAAGAGTCCACAATAAAATTAACTTCTCTAAACAGTATTTTATTTTTTCTTGATCCGTTTTTCATTAGGGCTTTCCTATCTGTTCAAGCACAAAGGCTCTGCCTCACCAACACCATCACATCCTCCTAGCTTCCAGTCTTTTCAAAATGAAATACAAAACCAATGATCAGATTGCTAGCAAAATTTCATTGTTAAAAAAGTTGCCATGATTACAGTAGAATCTCTAAGATCACTTAGAAGTACTTATTGAAGCTGAATAACAGTATTATATTTCTGTAATTTACTGAATGGTTGGAAGTGGGATACACTAAAAAACCCAAATATAAAAACCACATGGACGCAAAAATTCTCATACTCTTCTACAGCACATCATAAACACAAATAATTGATTAAATCAATTTCAAACTCAGCCACTTCAGTTAATTTAAGAAACAGGAAAAGAAATGAGAACGTGAGTTTTGATAAAGCAGCTGCCATTTGCTTCAGGAATGGCAAAAATATGTGTATGGAAACCAAATTAACTTAATTCCTCAAAACAGCCTACTGTTATCAGACAGGTAGATCATAATGAACAAAACATAAAGCCTTCTAGATGGAAGGAATGTAGGATTTTATGCAAAAGTAGTATCTCCCCCTCCGCCACCTTTAATTTAAAAAAAATTGAAAGGGTTATGTGCACTGCAGAGAGATACTGACTTTACAAGTTGACATATTATTTTTAAAACAAAATAAAAAATACTGTCTCGTCAGTAACTATTTTATTGTGTTTTTACAAATTGGACAGACTTTTTACTAAATCTGGATGATTATAGTGGTCCTTCCGCTGATCTAACCACAGCTTTATGTCAAATTTAGTTTTAGCCACCTTAAACTACTAGATTTAGGGTGTGATCCCACTCTTGAATCACCCAAGCAGAGTTAGATAGCAGATTTCTTTCCAAGTTTAAGTTTACAAAAATAGCACATAAACTACATGCAACTGTTTCTCCTGGGTAGGTCAAGCCTTAAAGGACAAAGCAGAAGAAGTAAAAGATGGATTTAAAATGGAAAACTGCATTGTTGGGAACATATTTCAAGAAGATTCAAGTTTCACTTCAAATGGAACTGTATCATCACCTGCAAGTTGGCTGAAAATTGTAATTTGTCCTTTTCACATTCATCCTTTTTATTACAGCTTGTTCTTGCATTTCAAATGTTTGGCCATTGTAAACCAGACATTATTTGTGGGAGCACAGCAAAAGCATACAAATGATTTATTCTGATGGAGATCAGTTGTCTTGAAACAAGTGCTTCTTCATTTGTGCCTTGTTCTTGTGCCTTGCCATTCCGAACACAAAACTGTAATGGCTTACTTTTAAATTTTTAAATGTCATATTCTTAACACTGCATGCATAGAAAACATTGTGGGGGAAAAGCACTGAAAAAAAAATCCCCATAAGTGATCAGGAAGAATGTGAAGTGGCTCCCTAGCTACTGCTGCATGTGCTGTCTTGGCTTGCTCTCACAGGGTTGTACCTGCACAGAATGAGGATCATTACCTACGAGATGCACGGGGGGAAACCAAAACCAATTGCTGTTGCTAAATGAACTGTACTGAGAATACAATGATAATGATAGCAGTAACATTTTTATTTTTTAACATCAGATCAGGAACACTCCATTACATGAATGCCACTGCTGTTCCCCATGTATTTAAATAACCTTACATTAGAACAAAAGAATGACTGTGCTGCATTAGACAAATGCTCTTGAGCTCAGGCTCTCCTACAACGGCAAACAGTAGACATCTCAGTAATACTAAGCCCAGCATGCAGTGATACTGCCAAGGAACACTATGACAGGACCCAATTTTTCAGACCCCCCCAAAGACCTGAAGAAGTGTTTATCCTTATTTTCTCCAGTGAATGTTTCTTTCATCAATTTCTTAAACATAAAACACACACTATCCACAACATGTACATTCTCTGCTGTATGTCAAGAACCATCTCCATTGGTTTGAGTATGAGTACGCTAAATACTCCTTTTATTTGATGGTCCCTACTTCTTGCAGTAAAAGTTGGGCAGGGCAGTGACCTTTCCAGAACAGGGCACAGTCCCAAAACACCCAAGTTAGAGCAGAGCATCAGGATCAGCAGCAATCCAATGATGTGCACCCTGCCCAGCTGGCCTTCACCATGGCCAGCCATGCCAGGAGTGTCTTCACTTGCACATGCTTTCCATGGTGCTGATGCAAGGAACTCTTTAATAAGCAATTATGGAAAACACTGGATATCAAAAGACTTCTATGGAGCTAGTACTGACTAATGTTCCTGAGCAGAGGGTTTTTTAAAATTTATTTTAATGCTCTATGAACAATCATATAATTTGCAGAAGGGGTTTCAGAACTCATTCTTAAAGCTGGGACTCCAGCACTAGAAGTAGGAGCGAGATTGCTTTCCTGCATCACTGAAAAATCATCAGGAAACAGTATAGCAAATTGGCAGTCTGTAATAAAATGATTATAGTCCAAAGGAGCCAGGAGAACATAATTAGTATGCATGGTTTTTAATGCTGAACTAAAAGAATAATTATTTAAACACTAGAAATTAGAATTCCTTTTATTGATTTATTTAAAATAGAACTTGTATCTTCTGTGATGTAAGAGGAAATCCTCACCTAAGGGTCCCAAATATGCTTCACAAATTCTACAAATATAGGGACCAAATCTGGTGGAAGACTGTCTTCTGAGAAAACTAGAGGATAATAAATCCTCAAAACCATGACATGAAAAAGCAGAAACTTCATGAGACTCCAGATATGCAGTGTGCTAGGCACCATGGTTAGGGTTCCAACTGAAAATTTCCAGGCAAAGCAACATGCATTACAGATGAAGCAGCATGTCTTAAAATGTTTTCTCCTTTGACTTACCTACAGTGCTTGATAACAGCATTGTTAAGGAAAAAGCCGCAGGTGAATTTATTTATTCACTGGGTGAATAAACTCTGGCACAAGGTTACATTCAGTCTACACGTTTTATAATCAACTTCACCACATCATTCCAAGCATCATTCCAAGCTTGCTAAAGCAAGCATATGAAGCAAACACATGATACAAAGCCTCTTTGTTCCCCAGAAGGAAATCAGTCCATTCCATACAATATTTCAAAGGCATTAACATTTTTCTCAGTCCTTCCAATATTCATCTCCGTACAGAATGCTATCTTACAGAGACAGGGAAAACAAAGCCAAAAATATCCTGTTTGAATTGTAAAGTCAGGAAGAAAACTAGAGGAAGTATTTGACATCACCCAATAAAATCAGAAGTTTTCACTTAAACCAAAGCAGCATTCTGAGATTCAGATATTTAAGCAAATTTCGAGGAGGAATTTTAAAAACCCAGTGCAGTGACTAGATTCTGTTTCCATGCATAACTTGTCAGCAGATAAAATACATTACAAGTGTTTGAGAGAGAATCTGACAGCTGAGTAGTAAAAAACCAGTAAGGTGGCACAAACATCAGCAATAGTATCAGAGAAGTCTCAGAATAAATTACAACAGAAGGAGGTATGAACCCCAGATTTACTACGAAAAATATGTACAAGAGATGATTTTGCTTATACAGTGATGTTTCAGAAATGTTTTCCTCAACATAATACTTTTGAAAGTCTGATTATATTTTTGGCTAGATATTATGAGAAATATAACAATTAGCTAGAAATAGTCTGCTTTGATTTTGATCTCTGATTGGGTAACTTGTGACTTTTTGTAAAAATTTTAGTGAAACTGGCCATCAGTCAGGCCTAGCAACAGTAACATGTTAATTAAAATTATCTAGCCTCTCACTTGTCGAGATGTTAAGTGTTTAAAATTATGATGAGATAGCCACAAAGACATTACAGACACTGGGTTTAGTTTAGACAAATGAGTCAGTTCATCACTAGTGAAATATTTTAAGAACTTGCAGTATAAAGATAATAGTTACAGATATTTATATTAACATCCTCCCTGTCATTGTCTAATGCCAGACCTTGTGAAGAAGAAAAAAAAATTAAATGAAAAATACTAGAAGTAAAAGACAACAACAAATCACCCAAGGACTTTAAGCAGAAGAGTTAAAAAAGCAAATGAAAGGCAACTGTTCAGAAAGCAGAAAATTATCACAAGATACAGAGAGCTCATGGGCAAGAAAGGGTTGGAAATTTCACAGAAAAAAGGATGGTTTTCAAGCTAATTTTTTGCAGAATTGCTTTCAGAATTTGCATGCCTGAGCAATTGTTTGTGAAATTTTTCAGGATAACTGACTGGTTTTTGATTAGTTAAAAAGCTAAAGGAACTAAGTAATTCCTTTTTCACCCAAAGAAGTGGAACAGTACATTTGGGAATATTTTTTTCTGGTTTAAGTGTTTTACAAAGACTGCTTTTTCCATCAAGAGCCACTAAATGCATATGAAAGACTACTGCCTTTACTAACAAGGCAGAGCATCTGCTGCTACAACAGAGATTCCTTTCCCTGCAGTGAAATTTTAAAGATTTCTTCTTCAAAAACAGCAAGATGACTAATTAGGAAACTTCTCAGTACAAATGCTAAACAGAAAATGTTTACGCTCTTACAATGGTTAACACTTCACTCCCGATAGGGTGTAAAAAAACCCCTCACAAAACCAAAACTCAACCAAAAATCTGCTTAGCAAATGCAAGATGAATCTTCTCTGCTGTGATTTTTAGCAAGTAAGTTACACAACAAATGCACACTGGAGTTTTGTTCCAGGCCCTGAACAGAACTTAGTTTGAGAGAGGCAGCTGTTCCTCATGACAGCTACCACAACATCCAGAGAAAGGCAATGAGCTGGAGCTAAGATCCACTATAAAGAGACATACGATGCTCCCTGAAAACACATGCAAAAAACCTGGGCAGTGACTAGGCTTGGAATCAAGCTGAGATTAAATCCACTTTAAAAACAGACAGGAGTACACAATTTGTGACTTTCCGCGTTTGCTAATCTAAAGAATCTGATAAAAAACCCTCTGAATTGCGACGGCAGGACCACAAGTCAGTCAACACTTTGAGATGCAACTTTCAGGTCTTTCTCCTTGAAATGAGAAAAACAAAACCACTGCAAGGTCTGCATCTCTACAGCCTTCTTTTTCTAAGAAAATAAAACTATAGCAAGGAAGCTTTGAAATAAGGAAACTCAGATCTACCAAATAAAACATATTAAAAGCAAAGGGCTTGAAAACAAACTCATAGCCTGTGCCTTTGAGGGGATGGGATCTTCCTTTCAGATTTCCTCTCAGTTTGGCAACCGTCATCCACTTGCTGGATTGAAACAAGCATCGTGCAATTCTTTGAGATGTTGTGGAAATTCATCACATCTTAGCAGCCAAGCGAGGATTTGAGGTATTTTTCTGAGTCACACAGCTCACTCATTATGTGCAACTGTTCATTGCAATAAACAAATTGCTATCAGCATTCTCAGATCTCCTGCAGCAAGCAAGTATGCAAGCATCCCACATATTGCTGGATTCTGAGCTGCACATTTATGAGGTTATCTTTTCATTTCAATCTAACACAGCAAGACCCACTTCAGTTCCATGACTATCCAGATGGGGCACTTAAGGACTTAAAAACAAACTATTTTAGTAATGAATAAAAACATACACACACAACATCTCCCCACTGTCAGCAATTTCCATCTAGGCATGAGAGGAGTCAAAACAAATGAGAATGCAATTATTCCTTAACTTTTGTAAGCTACTATTAATGGAATGATGCATTACAACAGAGATCATAAACTTTAATGAGGCATAAACACTGTTTACATAATATGCAGAACAGCAATATTTACTTCATCATTATTCCTTTCAAGAGATGTTAGTAACTTAACACTGGTGCCTGTAAACTTGTTACTCAGAATTCACAGTTCACAGCACCAAAGTATCAATCAACTACAAAACAAATTTATTAGCAAAACTCAAATGCCACACAAAGCTTTCTACGGTTGCTGATGAGATTCAAAAAAATAAACAAAAAATCCCTTTGATCTCCACTGTTGTTTCCTTCTTAAATGTTACCATAAAACAGTGCTGCAGATAACAGATACTGGAACTGTTGCAACTCACAATGAAACATTGAACTGTTGTCCATATGTCAATTTTGACTAGAGGAAAAAAAAAAAAGAACACAAGGAATTTCCTTCTCTCCTAATGGGAATGATATTTTACCAGAACTCAGTATTTAAAAAAAAAACAAACCAGAATTAGAAAATATAAAAGCACAGTGTTGTTTTTGTAAAACAGTATACTAACTTGTCCCCAGTAATAGAATCACTAGTTAAGACTGCATTTTTTTTGAAACCCTTTCTGCTACCAGCTCCTTTTGATACCTGTTTTGCTGAAAATCCCCCAAAAATAAAAGTTGTGCCTAAAATCTGATGCACTTTGTACATGATCGAAACAGCCATATTTCACAAAGGAACGCTCTATGATGGTCAATTTGCTTTTCAAGCACAAAAGCACACCTCCTAAATTGAACAAGTCTGCAAACTAATAGGCTTGCTTTCTGAATCCTGAATGAATTTTTAGTTTTTAGAATTCATGTACCATCTGTGAGCCTAGGTATGGAGGCAAATGATAGAGCCAAGGGAAAGATACAGATTTTTTTTCTTCTTTAAAAATCACCTTGCACTAGGACTAAAAGTCAGTTCATATTTCGGCTATCATCACTCCTCCACAAATATCTCAATAGCCTTACTCACCAGCCTTCCTGAAATAGAGCAACTACACCATGCATTTCTCAAGACAAAATGATGTAATGCCATTTCCAAGTGATACTTGTTATTTAAATTATCAATATTCTTACTGGAATCCTCTTCTATTTTACCTTACTGTTGCTATATATGATTGAGAAGTCTGTCTTCCTGCACTTTTCCCTATGAAGTATATAAAACCAAGGGGAAGGGAGAACATATCTGGAAGGCACATTCACTGACAGTCTGGAGTTCTGAATAACACACTGAATTATGGGGTACAGTGGAAATATTTCTATTACCATCCAGTCCATAACTCTTGCCACTATGCATATTCTTTAAATTATTTTCTTTGGTCATCGTTTACTCCAGCTCTCTACACTAAACATTTTATTGAAAATACTGCACAACCAAGAAGGTTCTGTTCTTACAGTGCCTTGATGGCTGCACTTTGGCTCAGTTCCAGCCTCCCCAGCAGGAATTGGGCCTGATAGGCTGTGCAGGAGCTCCTGAGCAGGGAAGGGAGCTGCAAGGCAGCCAAAGGAGTGTGCACACGCCTGGGGGAGCTGAGCTGGGTGTCTGAGACAGGCACACAGACTGGGACTTGCAAGAAAAGGCTGCTGAGGAATGGCCCTGGAGCACAGTGAATTGCAGTGCTCATGCAGCCATAGCCTCCAGCCTCCATCACAGCATGATCTCTTCACTAAGAATAGCTGAAGTGGGCAGAGCAAAGGCTTGTCCGTGATTCAGTGTGATTATGTGGCTCCTCAGACCCTCGCCAATAACAAACACCCAGGAAGGTGTGACCACCAGAACCACTCTGACCTTTCCTAGGGTATTCCTGTACCTTCCTGTCAAGGAAAATGGCCATGGTGCAACACAGATCCAGGCCTGAGCTTAAGATAAATGAGCAATACCATATAAACATGAACTTCCCACAGCAACATCATCAGAAATACCAATTTGGGCACCCACGTGACTAAACAATTGAAGAGAAAGTAATTCGGGGTGAATTGTCTTGGAAGAAGCCTGGGTTAGAGAAAAACAGGTGCAAGAAGTGAAAGAGAGGATCAGAAAACTGAAAATCAAGACATGTAAATTATAGGATCAGTCCTGCCTGGGAATATATGCAGGATGACTCTGCCACAGCCTCAGTGTGACAAACCAAAGCACTGTCCACATGTTGAGAAATCTGCTTCTGTAGTGAGGAAGGAGGGAACAGGAGTTTTCCCTGGTTGGCAGGGTGGATCAAGCATCTTGGCATCGCTGTGTTATCATGCTATACCTCAGCTTGTGTACCCACTACATCCTAATGCTGCCAAGACCACACTCCCAGTTTCCCAATCTTCTGTTTTAAGGACGTTCTGAACAAGAGGTGACATCTGTGTATTAACTACACTCAGGGATTTTTCTTCCATTTGTTTGTCACATGATGTCTCAAGGTAGCAGATGTAACATCCTGTGGCAAAAAATACCAGGAACTGAATCACAAGATCTGCAGGAGCATCCTAAACCTCCAAGCAAGCAAGGTGAAACCAGCATGAGTGCTGAGGAATGCAATGTATTATCCACACAGCAGACAGACTGAAACAATCGTTTGTCCTTCTGATCTGCACAAACGCCAAGGCTGCCTAAGAAACGTGTGCTGGATTCCTGTATGTGCTGTTGACAATCCTCTGTGGAACTGACAACTGTTCTCCTGGGAACACCACTCCCGTAGTGCTGGAAATACAAATCCTCCTTATCTGTTTTGCATTCCACCTCTGCTATACTCTTCCTCCACAGAAAAATGGATATAAATATACCCTTAAAAAAAAGATTCCTCCTAATAATAGTTATGAGCATTTATCTACAGATTGGTGAAATGGCCCAGCTGTACAGTCCAGCTTGCAAAAATAACTTCTGATATGGCATGAAGGATCTTGACTAGTAGTTGAAAATAGAAGCATGATATTTAGAAACCAATTCTAGTATTCTGGGCAATATGGACTACCTTCAGGTTTTAGAAACTGCTAATTTAGAAATTCAGAAATTGCTAGACATCCAGCTAGGGCCTGAAAACTGTGCATAGTCTGGTTAATTGGAATAAACATGTAGAAAAGAGGCTGATTGCCCCTGTTTCTTACAAGTATTAAAACTAGGGTGGCTATATCCTCTACTAAACATCAAAAGAAGACCTGAATTTCCCCTATTAGTTTTGCTCCCAAGCTCCCCAGTTGTCTCCTTGTAAATCAGTGACATACAAGTGCAGACTTCATGCATAATAACCCAGTCATTTGCTGGGCCAACAAATTTACACAGAGTACTGCGGGTCAAGTTTTAGTCACACCAGCAAGAATGAAAACAGGCAAATGTCAGGAAAGAATGGGAGACCTCTACCAACCATTCAAATGTTTTAATACAGTGACATTAAGATTCATTATTTCAGTTTGCCATTAATCATGCCAATCAACAAGATGTAAATGTGAGTGTTCTCCCTTTAAACTCACCATGAATTTCACATTTCATTCGCTGAGTATTGTCACTATTCATCTCCATGGAAACAGTTGTGATGGGAAAAACTCACTGGTATATTGTATCACCAAGTGAATCAGACAAGACTAATTAAAGACAACTCTTTCTAAATATACACACAGCCTGCCAACCCAGAATACTAAGAAAATATTTTCAAAATGGTCTTATAGACAGAGTTTTATTAAAACTAGTAAGGCAGTCTCATGGACACATGCACAGACTTACAGTACACGGTACACCTGCCAAAAACCTTCTTTACTTAAACCAAAACAGTTCAGAGTGTCTTGCTGATATACAATTGCTATATATACAATATTTTTAAATGACAGGTGGCACTTGAGACCATTTAACCACTACAGATTTGTAAATAGCTATCCATACAATGTACTTCACAGACTTGCCACATACAACAAGACTCCTACATTTTTTCCAATTCTTGAAGACATCCCCTGACATTTATCACTAATAAAAATTACAAATATACTATAAAATCACACTCACAAACAGGAAACAGGCCCTGGGCATGATTACAAGAGAGAGATGTGAAGAAGTGCCATCCATACAGACATCCTAGCTTTTCTCTTGGATATTTTCACCACTACCTCACTGTTCTTCAAGCCATTTACTTAGCAATTCTTGTCGTATTCATATAGATTCATAAAATTCACTAAATATGAAAGGACATGAACTAAACCAAAAAAAGTCACTGTGGAATTCTCCTATTACATTACCTCATTTTCAGTTTAAGCAGTCACTCACCATATTAAGGGTTTCCTTAAGGATGAAAGATATTCCACAATTTCAAGCTGACAACCAATTCCCAAACAGCTTCATAAGAATTCAGTTCCTATTTTTGTTTCAATATTAATTAAAATTAAATTTAAAAACAATATAAATTATAAATTTTATTTTTTCCCTTAATGAATATAAGCCTTATTGTAGAGCAAGGAAAATATCTTTATTTAAATTAAAAATGACATCAAAGTTACAAGACATTTCAAGGTTGAAAAAGAAACACGTGAAGTTAGGAGAGAGGGAAGGTGTCTTACACAAAGAATCTCTAATTAATGCAGCCTATTTGTTAATTAATGCAGCCTATTTGCTAATTAATGCAGCCTATTTCTTAAATGCAGCAGGACTTTGACAACATCTCTTCAAACAAAAGCCATTATCTCTTCTGGAGAGGGCTTCTTACCTCAGGCACAGACCCACCCAAATGAAATGTACTTTTCCCATGTCCTGTGCTATCTGGACTTACTTCATCTGCCACTTTTTGCACCACATTTAATTGTACAAACTAAACATGTCCTCACACACTTACAGACATTTTAAAACACATTCTAAGAAAACCAGATATTTTAGATTAATGCATTCATAACAGCAAAATGAAAAGCCACCTCCAATTCAAATTATATGCTAGCAAAATGCACACTTGTGTTTCATATTATAAAGATGATACTACAGAATACAGCATTAATAAAAAAATTATAGTATTTGGAATCATTAGTCTGATGCAAGACACTGAATTTTCATATATACAGCTATATGATACAAATTTTGTGTAAATGGAAGCAAATTGTTCAAGTAATACATGCGCTTCAAATTTGACAACCAGAAGAAAAGAATACAGAAAGATTATTTTTCCTGCTACCATGTATGAAGGGATTTAAACCTTTTCTGCATGACTTAATGTCTTCTCCATTCAAAATTTTTAATTCCATTAATTCAAATGGCTCTTTTTATCAGCTCAAATGCCTGCACTCTTTACAAATAATGCAATGAACATCCAGTTATACAAAACAAAATAGCTGATTTCATAACTGAAAAAAAATTCAAAGCAATTACCAGTGACAAACGCAACTATTTTATGGCAGCACCAGCATAAGCAAGTCCTATTCAGATGCTTCTTAAAAACTACACATAGGTTATCTATGCAAAAATATATCAAATTACTAGGAAGATAATAGTTATTGAAAAGAAAACTAATAAAATTGCATGTGAACAAAAAGATAACAGAGTAACTGGCATCTCAAGTACTTCCTATTCACTGCAAAACAAGACAAAAGATATTCAGGAAGACATAAAATTCATGAGCACACAAAAGAAATATATCAGAAAGCAGTATGATGTAAGTGTACGAACTCTCACAGCCAGGAACTACAAACCAAAACCACAATCAACCCAAAAGTAGTTTGTTTTTCCTTGTAACAGTCTCCCAACTAACACACGTCATTTTGGAAGATGCCTGATATGGGGCACACATGCTGATGTCCCAAAAAGAGTCAAGTTCATGAAGAAGTAAAGAACCATTCAACTTTAGAACACTTCTGCTGTCTTCTTGAGCACGTGTAATTAATTCACTATCAGGACTGGGACAGTAAAGTAGAAAGATTTGATAAAATATGAAAATTTTATGTTCTTTTCAAATTATGACCAACAGAAGTTTTATACGACCTAATATTCATTTTTTCACATACCTTAAGCATTTTAATAAGAAATTCTCTTGCAAAAAAAATCCAATTTTTTAAATATAACTGAAATGCTAGTACTAAGAAGAAAACAAACCTACATTATTTGAAGCCATGCACAACACAGTGTAATAATGCTTCGCTGTATCTCCAAAAATGAGTCTCACCAACAGTTGCACTTGTAACATTTTTAGCTGTTCAGCAGTATTTGTAGGGAGTTCCATTTTTGGTAAACACTTGCATAAATCAACAGATTGAGAATCAGAAGCTTAAAGAAGAAAAGTGGCAAATTCTAGTTAAATGTATCTTAACAGATTTTTTTAAAAAATTATTTCCAGCACATCCAGAAGTTTGAGATACACTACTATAACCCCAACTTCAAGGAGTTAATTTAGGACATGCAACAGTGATTCTCAAGCAAAAGAAATGAAGCTAGACAGCGAATTGTTTCCTTATCTCATCTTAAAAATCTTGTGCAGTTTGCCCACATAAGGCAAACTCCCTAAGAGATCAGAAATTGCAGAAGGCCACTGCAATGCCAAACAGTCCCCAAACACAACCATATCTTCATCTTATTCTTTAAAGAGATCATGTATCATCTTCAGGTCACCACTGACCTTTATTACTTCTTTTTATACACGCAAAAAGAGAGTTCTGTGCTGAATCTTTCTTGATCCCTAACAGCTACAAGAACCATCATGATTTCTTGAATAGTCTTTTCTTCATATATATGTAAAGCCTACACACATTATCAAATAAAGACATGCTCACAATCAAGTTGTTCCTCAAATTTTACAGCATGCAAGTTAGAATCAGCACTAATTTTCAAGAATTCTCTCCATGTCAAAATTCTAACATCTGACATACCTACAGCTTACTTAAATCAAACAAGTGAAACCTAAATATAAATATATGTGTACATATAAACATAAACACAGACACAGAACCATAACAATAATACTTTACAAGAGAGAATCTGGAACAAGTTTAATGATCCACAGTCAAATAAAATGTTTTTGTTATTTCAAACTGCAACTAAAGCTTTTTCACTCACTTCTCAAAATCCTATAGAAATACAGACATAAAAATAGGTACCTTTCACAGTTAATGCAGATAGTAAGCTGTACATATATTTATTGCAGTTTTAATAATCATAAATGACTCAATAAATTGCCAGCAAGGAAGACTTTCCATTATCAGTCAAGTAACATCCCAACAGCGGCAACCATGAAGCTTCTGTAGAAATCCAGCAGATCTCATCTACCTTGCAAATTCTTATATTGCATTATCTGGGTACCTAAAGATACTACACCTATGTAGTATGAAAGCAAGTTTGTTTTGTATCTGCTGTCATGCTTTGGTGAGATGATGCAAAAGCATCAAAAGCCCCCAAAACCACATCCAAACTTTTTCTGGTAGTTGCAGGTTGTGGCCCATTAACCTCTTTCAGAACTGCTTGAAACAAAATATTATTCTATATCCTCCTCATCCAAAACCTGTTCTGTGTTACATATGTCAGTGAGAAGAACACATACCATACTAAATACCTCAAAAAAGTAAAACTCCGTGTTTTAGATGATGCCAACATATGTATTGCTTGCTCAAAAAGTTCTACAGATTATGGGGAAGTAGAGGTTAACAATTAAGAGGCTTAGCAAGGAAATGAAAAAATTATGACAGTAAATAAACTACATGGGAAATAAGACTGTCTGTCTTCTGAACTGGTTTAAGGGGGAAGAAATAATATTAACTTCCTCTTGAGACCACCACCCCAAAAACCTGTCAGCCAACGAGCCCCTATCATGGCCAAGGAATGGAGAGAAAACTGCAGCCAAATGGGTCTTTTAAGTAGTACTCAGGAGCAAATGTTTCATGTGCTTCATTCTTATGGAACAGGTACTACCAAACTGAAAGCACCTTTCAGTTCTAGGGATCAGAAGTTCAGGAAAGCAAAGCAATGATGAAAACTAGACACATGCTGGAAGGAATAATGAAATACTTTTTCCTCAAAGGACTCTTTGAACAAGGCAACAGATTGAAAAACCCCCTGGATCAGAGAAGTCATGAAGAATACATATTTCTGATTGAAACATTAGGCCACATGAGTGGAAAGAAGGGGACAGGCATGACTAGCAGAACAAACAGCTAGAACAATTTCCAGAACATCAGACTAAAACGGCATTATCTCAAAAGAGAATTTAGAAGAGTAAAAAGGAAATGTCTTAACATCATAAAGTTTCCATGGGATGCAGAGAGAAACACACGTGGGCAGCTATCTTTTTCTCTGGCAGATGTTCTCAAACATCAAGATGAAGTATTTAGTGTTTTGTGCAAAACCTGTTGAAGACAAATTTCTGGCATCAACCATGAGGCAAAACTTAATTCATTTGCAATTTTTTATTATAGCTTCTGTTCGGCTTCAGAATCACTTGTTTCTGTTGAAAAGCTCTCAGATCCTGCATGCTTACTTATGTGGAACACATATCCTTGAAAGAATCACCAAGTACCCAGAGCTTAAACGCAAGCATGTTCAGCAACTACTTACACTTTAATCCAACAGAACAGTTTATAGATATAGATATAGATATATATACTTTTCTTATTTACAGCTCAAAGATGGTTTACCTTCAGTGGGCAGCCGATCTGCCTTTCATAAAGATGAACAAAGTCTGTCACACTTTGTGAGATTCTTACACACCACACATGTTCCTAGGATTCACCACCACTAATGCATTAGTGGGCATTATTCCACAGTGGAGGTTTTCACATTAAAAGAATTATCTCAAGAGAGACTTCCCTTGTCTATATTTCAGATCTAAGAGGGAGAAAAAGCACCATATATTTAGATTAGGTTTTACAAGGCACATTTCTAAAATAAACTTCTCAGTGGTAGTTGAGTACTTTCAATAATCTCAGTCCAACTTTCAAGTTTGGTACTACTGACCTACTGCTAATTATATAGCCATATCATTTTCTACTGAAGCTTCCACTTACTTTTATTTACTATTTTTTAAAACTGGTGTTTCACCAAAGGGAAAACAAGAAGCCTTCAAGAACTACATTAGGTTCTGAATAAGCAGTTTGTTTTAAACATATTTTTACTACTGTACTTCTACCTGTTATAAGCAGTCCTGATTAACTGACTTAAGCCTAGAGGTGTCCTGACTGCACCTGTTTCACCAAAAGGGAGGAGACCAGTGGAAAAAACGTCCATTATACACCAACACATGCAGCAGCCACTACAGACCATGTACCAAATCATATAATGAAACTTCAGATCTTAGCACAATTCAAAAAGTAATTCTGATACACCTTGGAACTGCCTTTGTATTTTCAGGGCCATTTAGAGCAGCTAGGCATTGCTAGGTCACAACTATCCCAGGAGTATTCCTCAAATACACAGAGAGATAAGCAGGAAACAAAAGACCCTAGAGAGCAGAACTGCCTACAAGGAGGTTATCTCTTCCTGTCAGATAATGCAGATTCTACCATCCTTGCCAAGGCAGGGTGGAAGACACACCAGCACTCCAAATACACAGAACCCTTCTTGACATGCTTTTCATGTCTGCATGACCAAGAAAGATTCCAGCCATAGATTAAGGGATTCAGGATGGTGAGGCACATGCCAGATTGATGTGAAAGTTCTGTACCACAGAACTTAATAATTTTATCTCAGAATATATGTAGAAATATAAGTCCTTTAAAACTTGATCAGATGAAGGAAGTAATTTGGAGCTTATGGGTTTTGAGGACAAGTTTTTCTGTCTATTAGTTTGAAGAAATGGCTTTCAAAGCCAAAGAAAAGTCATGAGTACACTTTGTAACTTAACTTTAGCAGAAACGTCAGCTTAGAGTGTCAAATTCTTGTCTCTTGCTCCCACCATGATTGTCCCTTTTGCTGTCCCAACAGAACGATTTCAGCAGCAATTTTAAAAACAACAGATAACTCAAACACAATCACTAAACCATAAAAAGAAAAATCATGAAGTATACACTAACCTAACTTACACTGCAGTTCCACAAAGTGCTGTGCTGGCACAAACAGGGAGCTGGAGTTGGTATGGGAACAAACACCCAGTAAAGGAGAGGGAGAACAACAATTGCTACAAAAGGAAACATACTTTCATGTTCAATCTTTGTGATTTCAAGGCTGCTTTACCTTCTAGTTAACTCCTTACCAAATTTCAAGCAAGAAAGAATAAATTTTAATGAAATAAGTAATACAGGATACACAAAATAGTTCATTAACCTTGTAATTAGAAAAAAAAAATTAAGGAGTTATAAAGCTGACTTTACCCACGGCAGGATGTAAAAAGTAGGGTGTGATATTAAAACATGACTCAGTGACCCAGGGGATATTCTGTATAAGGTATGTCATGTATGCTTGGCAATTCAGAGCAGAAATACTAATCTCTATACTAACATTAACTGTGCCTGGTTCATATCCCTGTTGTATGATTTCTAGAAGCATTGCCATTAAAAAATTAGTCATGTCTCTGGAACAGTTTGCAGGTTGCAAAGACTAATTTACTATCTGTAATTAGAGCTTTGCCCATGTTATCACGATGTAACACCAGGCACAAGAAAATGATCTTGCAATAGAAAGCTTTACTTGTAAAGACCTCTGAAATAAAAAGATCCACTTAGACTATGACATAAAAGAAAACAGCATCTGTAAAAACTGTCGTTATTTCAGAAAAAAAGTCAATCCAAACAGGTTGAAGAACACAGCAAAGGCTGCTCTGGACTCATCACAGCTCCCTTGAAAGTTTAACATTCAATGACTACTCCTGTCTCAGCTCCTGCCAAGGTAATGTTCCACAAATCAGAAGTCCTTTTCTGTCCCTGGCAGCAATTTCAGCGAATAAAAAAGCAAAATATCTGGACATGTTATGTTGGGTTTTTTTAACATTAGAAGTTGAGAAATAGACAGGGAGCCTGTCTGCTGCAGAAGACGAGTCTGGGAATTGCAATGTTTCACGTGTACCCAGAACAGTACAAGACACAGGCAAAGCTTAGCAACAATAAAATGGTAGAAGCATGTCAGAGATAAAATTGAGTTATTTGATGGGGGTGGAGGGAGGTCCTTGTTCAAAATTATTCATATCACAAAGGCAAATGCATATGTAACTGCAAATCAACCAATGACATACTACTAAAAATAAGACTTTATCAGTAGAAAATTTAGTTGCCCGACCACAAATGTCAAGAAATTGCTACTCAGTATAACAACCTCTTTTTACAGGGGATTTAAGAACTTCATCACAGCAAACTAACTACCTAAAAATAATTTTTTCTTTCACTTAGCAACATTGAAACTAGAACTGTCTCACAGCCTGTCCTTTAAGGGCTATATATATGACCATCTTTCATACTACAAGAAAGAACTTTCAACTTAACAAGTAGATTTTTTTTTTCTCACACAAGAAAGTATACAGGTATCACTAATGGGATTTAAACCATAGAGGATACTAGGGAAGGTAAAAATCAACAAAAATTCCATGTTAGGAAAAAAATACAAAACCACTATGACTGTAAAGTTGTGTTTAAATAACCTCTCTGCTGGAAAGAAGACCAAAAGAGTTGTGTTCTTAGTGTTGTTTTTGAAAGACAGCATGCTTTTAGCATTCCTCATTTTCTTCCACATAATGTATTTTCTGGTCATGTAAATATTATGGCTCCTAGGAGCACTGTTCCATTTCTGGCTGGGCAGATGTTCTTTTTATCTATCTAGATAATATCAATTGCTCCAAGACTTCCCTGTCCGTTAGCGGCAGACAGCACAGAACAAATACAAGAGCTTCAGTTTGGTCTAATGAAAGTCTCTAGTGCTCTCACATCCAAAGTGTGCTTGCTCTGAGGGTGCTTCAGGCATGGACAGGGAGCAAGCAATAGCCAGAACAGGAACACAAATTCCACTTTGGAAAACAAAGTTCTAGTTGCCTACTGTTATGTTCTAGAAAGACAAATCAATAGTAAGTGTTCAATTTATCTTAAAGGATAAATAACAGTCATGTGTAAAGGAGGACTTAGGCTCTAAGAACACACATTTCTATTCTCAGAAAGACTGACTACTGAAGCCATTGATCCTGAAACAAAATTCAATAGTCAAAGAAAGAATATTTGGAATTTATTAAGTGGCATTAATACATTGCTACTTAAAGTTGAAACCTCCCCCATAATTCATTTTTCTCAACTACCATGTTTCAAAGTCTAATGATAATTGGTACTATTCAGCTGAAACAGTAAGTTCAGATTTCTCCTAGTCTGCAGAGGTAAAATGATGTTCATGACTGACTGGAAATACAAGTGTAAGAATCTGCTTAAAATATCCTTTCCAAGCCCTGCACATTGAAAGGTTCTTTGTGGACATTTTTCTAAACCCTTTTTTCTTTGTCACATTTTAGTTATAGACAAGCAATATAAAAACTCTATGCCACTTAGAGTTCCTTAAACAAAGCAAATGCTAAAAACATTCTCGCCTCTGCTCTTCACAGTAATTTGAAATGTGCTTATCCACATAGTTAGGGATAGGATGCTGTCTTTCTACTAGAAAATGACAAGAGTGGAAAATACAAGTAGAAACAGGCAACAAAGTAGGAGAATTAAAGCATCACTCACCAACAAGACTCAGGAAGACTTGTTTCACTGAACATAAACAACAAGAAAATATCCTATGGGTAGTGTTAGTGAAAAAGGAAGTTCAGGAGAACAAGACTCTGCTGGTGGATGGGTAAAGACAGCCCAGTGATAGTGATACAGAAAAGACTGAAATACTCTATGGCTCTTTTTTTCCTGTTCCAAACAGAAAAGATTTGCTCCCAGATAACTGCAGGTACTGACAGGGCTTGGAAAAGGGCAGGGAAACCAATAGTATGGGATCAGCAGTTTTGGAATACTCAGTGTAGTTGTATTCAGACCCTTGGGGCTAGAAGGCATTCACCTAAGGTAGCTGAAAAGGTTGGCCAATGTGATTATGAGATTGCTACACGCTACCAAAAATTCCAACAGTTAAGATGTTTGAGGGGTCCTAGGGTTTCAAAAGAGGCTAATCCCTAAGAGTGGTGAAAGGAAGAGACCCACAGAACAGGCCAGATAACTTAAACTAGAAAGTACCTAAGAAGTCCACATGGAGCATGCCCCCCTAGAATCAACTTTCAAACACCAGATGGACAATAAAGTAACCAGAAACAGCCAACATTGTTTTACCAAGGTCAAATTACACTTGACCAACCTGTCTGCCTGCTTCAATGATATAACTACTTAGGTAGCTAAGGGAAAAGCTATGGATTTCATGGAATCAAATCTTTGTGAGGTTTTCTGGTACCATCTCACACAGCATTGTCTGGAACCTGAGAAGCACAGAGTGGAAGAGTAAACTGTTAGGCTGAAAATCAGGCATTCTGCCTAGATCAAAAAGTAACAATAAATGAGTCAACATTCACTTAGCAGCTTGTAAAAACCATAATACCAAAGAGGGGCCATAATATCAATATAGGGGCCCAAATTATTGATTTTAAATTGTTTTGTGGGTTTTTTCATTTGGGTTTTTTTTTTTCCTTAGATCAGCACCCTGAATGATAAGACACCCCAGGAAATTAGCAGAGAGCATTACATTTCAGGGAGCAAGCAGCTAATCCAATGAATGTCAGAGCTTCACCCCAGAGAACCCAAGAAACCTAAGGGCTAAGCAAAATAAGAAGGGTGCCCAACAGATCAAGGCAAGTTACTGTTCCTTCCTACTCTGCACTTGTGACTCTGCACCTGGAACAGTGTGTTCGGTTTTGGATCTCTAACTGAAGAGTAATGTTGAAAAATTAGAGGTCTAGTGGAGAGCACCAAGATGGTCAGCAACTCAGAGCACGTGCACAAATAAGACAGACTGTGGGAGTTAAGCTCATTCAATCAGGCAACTCACAACTATCCAAAATGTAATTACAAATTTGATGGGGCAATGGCGATAAAAATGTGGCTTGCCTGTTTATATTGAGCACAAGACCTCCAGAGGTTCTGTCCACACAATTTCTGTGATTCCATATCATTGTTTTACAAATTCTAGAGACAGCGATGACTCATTTTTTAAGACAGGCAAAATTTTCATTTCTACAAATGTAAACTTGAGTATAAGTTACTTTAGAAGCACTCCCATTATTAAAGAACTCCGTCATCCCAGGTAAATATCTTAACAACACTTGAGCTCAGGAGACTGCAAAGAGATTTTTTTAAAAGCAAATAAACATGTTAAGAGTTCTTATATGTGTCCTGGTTTCACCTGGGATAAAGTTAATTTTCTTCTTAATAGCTGGTAGAGTGTTTTGTTTTGGATTTGGAACAAAAATATGATGTTAACTCACTGATGTTTCAGTTGCTGCCAAGTAGTTTTAGTCTAAAGCAGGGATTTTTCAGTTTCCTACATTCTGCCAGTGAGGAAATGCACAAAAGCTGAGAGGGAGAACAGCCAGGACAGCTGACCCAAACTGGCTAAAGGAATACCATATCTCTGAAGTTCATGCCCAGTACATGAATTTGGGGGAATCATCTGGGACAGGCTGATCACTGCTGGGGACAGGCTGAGTCTCTCTGTGGTGCACCACTGTATTGTGCAACTTGCTTCTCTTCAGTTTTATTCCACTTGGAATAAACAGGAATTTATTAGGACGAAAAATACAGGAGGGTTAATGGTTTATGGGGGATTCCTGTAGTTGAGGTTTAAGAACAGTTTATCAAGGTAGGCCTTGGAGAGAAGCCAAGTAGGAACTATTATGGCATAGATTGTGCTTTTCTTGTCTTGGTGTTTTGTTTTGGGAGGATTGGCAGTTGGATCCAACCTTTAATCTTATTATGGTAACTACGGGGTAATGGGTTTGGTGTTGGCCTCTACTGCATGGTTGGGTGGTTATTGAGTTTAAGCTTCTCTTTTGTATTGTTACTGTTATTTATTGGGGGGTGGGGTGGGATACTGATGAGTTTGTTAATTCTGGTCTCTTTAGCAGCAGAGCCCTTTCCTGAGACTTGAGGGGATTAACATGAGGGGCTCTCTCTCTCTCTTCCTCCACCTCTACACCCCTCCCCTTTATTATCATTGTCATAATTTATACAATTCTATTTTGTTTCAGTTATTACCCTGTTCTTACCTCAATCCATGAGTTTGTGGGGTTTTTTTTCAGATTCTCCTCCCCACAGCAGGGAGAAGGAAGGGGGAAGTGAGTGAGCAGCTGCATGGCTACTTAGCTGCCATGTACAATAGGGTACTTCACTAGATGGACAAACCTGAGATCTGCAGGAAGCATGAATACGTTCTGCTACAGCATGAGCAAATTCCACTAAGACCTTTTCATAATCACTGACCTTAAAATTACTTTCAAAACATGCAAAACATGTTGCAGCAAAAAATATAACTTTATCAACAACAGAGATGTTACTCAGCACATTTAGATGGGCTTCTCCATAATTTATAGTGATCAACTATTGTATTTTAGAAGAATTTGCCTAGATTCAAATAATTGGTGAGTATTATGTCAATTGGTCACAGGGACAACAATCAAGAGTTTTGAACAAAGGCAAGCACTACTGTATTCCTAGAGCAACATGACATGCTTCTTTACCCTGAACAGGTACTGAAAATGGTATGCAGTTCTGTCTTCTGAACTCTAACAAAGCTGAAGGAATAAAGTAACAAAAATGTACAACTGTCATCAGTTCTTTCTTATGGACAGTATTACACCATTGCATCTTACCATCTTTAAACTACTTTGATATATGCCTTTATCATTTTTATTCAAAAAATTACCACTTCAAAAACCTAAAACATGCCACAGGCATGCTTAGCATTGTAAGAGAAAATTTTACATTTAACACATGCACATCTCTCAAAACTGTCTTTTGATATCATCTCTCAGACCAACTCTAAAATTCTATGTAGAACTCTAAAATTCTAAGCAGAACAGGTTGAGTTTTTAAACCAAAGCCCTTCATCTGTAGAGCACAGATCTAAAATGTCACAAAAAGCACCACAAGCAAGTTACTGTGTCCAAAGTGTCTTTCATTGAACAAAACCACATTTTTGAGGTCATGAAAGCATAGGTGCTTCTCTGATTGCACTCCAGACCTGTTCCATGCATTCAAGTTGTCCATGGCAGCCCTACTCCACAATGGTGAAAACACTCCCAGCAAAATAAACTCAAACCTTTAAAACACACTATAAAGCAAAAATAACTTTTTGTTCAGTCACTTGCATAGAATTGCAAGCTGCAAGCCTTCTTGAAAAGCATCAGCTCCCTACATCACCTACAGCCTGCCAATTTCAGGACAGCAAAATTTCTTACAAAGTAAGAACCGGACCAACTTCATTACTACTGAAGGGAAAAGCATACCTTGACATGCAGGCTGAATTAATGGGATTCTTGAAAGTGATGTTCAAGTAAAAAATGCTGGAGGTTTTTTTGTTAAAATGTTTATTTTGAAAATACTTAAACCTGATGCCCATTGAATAATTACCTATCTGTTACAAATTTTTCTTTCCCATGCCTAGAGATCAAAACTGTAGAATGATGGTTATACATAGCACAAGAAGTTTACATTGCCAAAATCTCAAGGCCAAGATTGGAAGCAGGGAAATGGGCATCAAGAATACTGCCAAGCATTCTATCCATCTATTACTAAACTGGCAAGAATTTCTACTACTTGATGAAAATAAAGCTGAACTCTTTTACTTCCTTGCCAAAATTAGGGTGAAGTCTATAGCAGAAGGCAAGAAGCCAGTATTTACAGATGGCCAATGTGCTGGGCAGCCCTGTTCTGGTTAAGATCTGCATTTTCATGCACAACCTATCAAAGAATGATGCTACAGATGGACTAAATAAGCCAAGGTCTACCCTAGAGTTCTGAAATGCAGAGCTAAAACAAATACAGTTGTTCAGGTTATTATTTATTGACAGGTATTTCAGATCACACAAAACCTGTGAGGGGCTGGGACTGCTGAAGACACACTATGCACACCCCAGCTGACACCACAGGCTTTTCACCAGATCCAGCTGGGCCAAATGTCTGATCAGCATTTCACACGTGTGAGTTATGGCACAGATTCTGCCTTCGTCTCTAAAGGCAAAAGAATGTCTGGAAGATGCAGGTGATACTTCAGGCGTGCATAATTTTCCCACTACATTCTCACACTAAGTGCATCTTTTTCTTCACTTTAATTGAAAAGAATATCATATTCAAATAAAAACTTTTGTTTGTGAAACAGAGCTCCCAGATACAATTTCTCTATCTGTTCTGCAGCCCAGAATACTTTCTGGTTTTTACCCGATTTTTGACCCTGATACATGACACTGTTTCTAAAAACTCATGTATACTTTTAACTCATAAATGTTAATGAATGTAAATGCTATTAATACCAATCATAAGCAAGTAGTACAGCTTGACAACAGAGTAACACTGTATAAGAAATCAGCACTCCAAGTAAAAAAGACAAAAGAGTTTACAAATAGTTAGCTACTGAAGTATTTTCAGACTTTTATCTAATTCTTAGCAGCTTTTAAGACATCAACAAAAACCTAAGTCATTTGCAACTAATGTTACACCTCTGTTATTTGCACAGAATTCAGAAGATACATGTCTGTGATAATCTGAAACTAAACTTTATTTACCATTTAGGGTGTAAATATGCTGCCTGTTTGCTCTGTAGTCCTGCAGTGTAGATCACTTGCATGCTCTGACCATCGACAAATGCCCAGGGCAAACACACACACTTTCTCTGCACTCTGCCAGCTGGATTCACTTGCTCCCTCACCACTTAACACACAATCTTGTGAAGACTTACATATTCATTTCCATGGAGAGCATCGATGTGTTTAATTGAAGTTAATGGGAAAATTCACAACAAAATCTAAATGTGTAAATAGGTCTTCAGAAAGCTTTTCCACTCCTAAATTTACAGCATTTAAGCAGCATTTTTATCTAGTGTAAATATAACAGTATTTAAGCAACTGTAAAACAAATTAGACATTGAGAGTGCTTCCTAATTCAAAATACGACTTGCATTGCAGCAGTAGTTGGTGGGCCCCAAGTAAGATTATGATTTGTAGTCTAAAAAAACAGACAGGACAAAGACAATTAAGCAAAGAAGGTTGTATTACATAAAGAGTGAATAAAGAATGTGATTTTTTGCATTCCTATTAATTTCAATGTGACAGTTGTTGCTTATTAGAAGATTCTTCTGCAAGGAGCTTAGAAAGCAACATATGAGCATTCACCATTCAATTCCTCCCAAGTCCTTGCATTCTATTTCTGTCTTTGGCACCAAGTATCCAGCCTATTCTTACAGAGAAATTCATCCAGTGATTCAGACAATCCTAAGAAAGTGAACCACATTCACAACTAAAGACTAAAGAGGTACAACTGTTTTCAACCTAATCTGTTAGACAATTCCTCCCTAATCCCAAATGAATAGCCCTGATCTTAAAACTAAGATTACTAGTAAGGCCACGTAGCTTTTAGTATCATTAAGAACAATAAGAAAATTTCAATTTTAGTGGCAATCAATATCAAATGTATTTTACAGAGTAAGAAAATACTTTCAAAATCTCAAAGAAACCAGTAGAACCTCTAAATATCTACCATTTGCCAAATTTTTTTTTCATACTTGGGCAAGTCTATGTGCTAATTTCCATCAAATTATGTAAAAATATAAATGGCATATGCTACCTTGATTCTAAAATTGGCAAGCAAAATCTTTTTACAGCTACTGTAAAAAATCATTTGATCACTACTACATACTTTTACTAAAAAGACTAGAAGTACAAATTTTATCAAGTATAGGTTAACTTTGAAGACATTGTAATGATATATATAATTAAAACTACTAAAGCATAATTTCATTTATGCCTCCTGCAACTTGACGTATGAGAAGCAGTAAGTAGCACAGAAGCTGTTTTGCATTATCTCATATTAACCATGACAGCCTGCAGAGCTGATTCCTACATGATTCTGTTTGTAAATGCCTCTACTAAGAAGTCTGACAATTTATTCCTACACTTTTCTAATTACCAACTGACTATTAGGTAAAAGGACTTTGCTTCTTATTGCAGGACACTTTAATTTCTTTAAGAGCCATTTGAAGCATTCTGAAAATGCAAATTTATATCATATGCCTCATATTGAAGGCATCATGAGATATCTAGAAAACCTCTGGCAGACTGAGTGAATTAGCCTCAAGAAAAGCTGTATCAATCCTTCCCCAATACACTTGCAGATATGCTGAAAACATATAAATTTCTTTTATAACTTCTGAAGTGTGATCAATGCAGAATTCAGACTTGGTCAAAAGCTGCTAAAATTACCAGAAATATTCCTTTAAAAAAACCCCAAACAATTCCTTTCACAGTTCTATTACTTCAGAATTAGTAACTCTGGCTAAAAACCTTCAAGGTGAAATAATATGTTAAAAAGAATAAAGGCAACCTTTTCAAACATGCTTAAATTTCACATGATGGTTTTATTTTCTTCAACTGTTACTTTTGTGTCTTGATCAGCTACTGACCCCACCAACATTGATAAACTTTCAGCTTCCTGACATCATGAATGTTAGTTATTAGCCTTTAGCAAGTCGATTCTCAGCAATCTTTTTTGGGCTTGCCTTCTTACTTTTGCATTTAACTTGACAGCCTCTCTGATCTATTTTCCCTCTCTGCATTCCATCCTTTTATTATTAACAACTTCTTTTCTCCTGAAGTTTCAACATGTCACCTTTAATTTTTTGGTCTTCTGATAGTGTATCAAAGCCTGGGGAACCAGAGGAGTGCTCTGCACTTCTTGCAGAGGAGCACTGCTGATGGCTACTTACCAGTTCCCATTCTGGGGGCAGCAGGAGCACTCCACACCTTCACAGCTTGGCTTTCACAAATGGAAATGCAGCTACACAGGCTAAATGGGAGATGCAAGGCACAGCAATGGCCTTCTGATCTAGACAAAACCGAGACTAATACATTGCATTCGAAGAAGCTCGAGGTCAGCCAATTGAAGCCTTTCCTCTTGCAGTTCACACTCCAGTTCTGAGTCTCATACAATGACTTTAAACAGATTGCACAGCATCACAAACCATTCAGCTGCTCTTTCTGACTTTCCTTTAGCTAGCTGCTTCAATTGATATATGCTCCGTCTGATTTTTTTGGTTTTTTCCCCTTTTATGCAAACTGAACTTGACTAAAAATTACAGACTACACCTTCTGTAGTTCACAGACCCTAAGTAAAATGTTATTTCACCTCCTACAGTTCATCAAATTACTTCTTCCTAGAAGCATTAGCTTTAGCATCTAGAATTTTGATCTCTGCATTCTGCACCAAAGCAATCTTAACTCTGACTGCACGGAACAATCCATTTTCTTTTTACAACTATTTTTCCTGCATTTTTCCCCTAAGAGTAATTGTAGTGGGTGAGGGAGAAGAGAAGTGAAATAGGACATTATTGTTTAGGCTGGGTTAGGGAGAGGATAATGGATGTGAGCAAGGGAGTGACAGGGAAAAGGTATTATGATAAAGAAAGAAGAAAGATAAAAGCCTAATGCTGGTATAACTTGAATAAAGTAGAAAATATCATCGCTCATTTAATGCTATGAACTTCTAGAAGTTTTAGAATACAGAGGGCTTTTTTAGAATATCTTCTACAGAGAATTTGGCATGAATAGCACATTAAGCAGCTCGTTAACATCTGCCAGCTGCCACTCAGTCTTTACCTAATTTTTGACCATGGATACTGCATGGTGTTGAGCGTTGAGTTATTAAGTGCTATTTTTTGAGTATTTGAGTGTTATTTACAAAAATAAATTGTTTTTCGTAGCAAAAAATGTTTTTCATAGAAACAAGAGCAGTACATCAAGAAAGTCATACAAATCTTGAGTCATTATTTAAAGTTTTAAAGTGCAACATGTTGGGAGCAAAAAAGTGTCAGCAGTTTTGTATTTTGGCAACTTCAAGAAATATATAACAAATTGTGCAAGGAGAAATTAGAGCTAAAACACATGGAGTACAGTCCTGGACTTGCTCATTAAGTTTCCATAAAATAAATTTTTTAAAAAGAATGCAATGCCAGAGAATGGTTTATAATTCTTTACTGCACAACCATAAATCAAACCCAACATTTAGTTTTGGAGGAAAAAAAAGAAGTGCAGCTGCTTACTTTCAGCTGTCTTGTGCTGGAGTACCCAATGAAATTTTTAACAGGAACCTGTCTTTTTTAAATTTAATTTTCCCCACTTGTGCAGAGACCTCCTTGCCTCTTCCTTCATGGTGCAATGTCTTCTCACTTACAATCCATTGTTCTTTCTCATTTTATATCACAAGCTCATGAGATGCCTTCAGTTTTGGTCACACATCTTTTGACAGCATAGTCCTGCAACTCAACATCCTATTCTTAAATAATGATTAACTGAATGTTAATCAGAGCAATCAAGAGCTTAGCAAGACTGAAACAGGCAAGCCATTACTATGAAAAAGCAGAACAAAAAAACTATATAACATATTGAATGCACACACATCCTGCACCAATTTATTGTACTTCAGAAGAATGTTTTTTTCTGGAACTGGCAGTAAGTTTGAAACATTTTGTACTGGTCATCGTCCACTAATATATTATAAAAAATATTTATATATTTTAAATTATGTCCCAACAAAAAGAAAGCAAATACATATTTGAATCCTCTGTGTTTCTACATTCAGTTCAGTTCATTCAGTAAACCAAATTTCCGTGGGTGATGGAATAAATGAAGTGCCATTTGTCTGAGAAGGGATGAACTCACACAGAAGTCTTTTCCTTGCTGGATATTCCTTCTATCTTTCCTTGCTGGATATTCTAGGCACCTACAGGTGCCTAAAATTTTCAACACTCCTCTATCAAATTTGATTGAAAATAACCAAAGAGCTCAAAGACAAGGTAACAGTTCCCACTTGCAAAAGCCTCTTCCATAGGAAACACAAGCTGAAAAAAAGAAAGACATGCCACTAAGTAGACAAATAGCAAGATTTTTTTTACAAATATATACATAAAAATATACATTTAAGGCCTCCTAATTGATCAAAACATTACCTCTGAAACACTATTAAATGTAATTATGGCTACAAAAGCATTACAACTATAGAACTATAAAAATATTATCTAAAGGTCTACTAAACTTGACTAAAAAATTCCTGAAAAGGTATGTCTTGTGTTTTAATAAGAAGTTAAACTGAGACACGAGAAAGTTAGCATTTTACGAAAAGTAAAATGCTAACTAACTAATGCCTATTACAACTTGTTACTCTGCCATATTGAGTCTAGTCTGAGACAGTACTGTAATTACATTTTCCTACAGAACACTGAGAAAGACATGAAAAAATAAGTGTTCTCTGAGCCTGGATATTAGTTTTATTTTTCTAGTCTAAATAGAGAAATAGAAAATGCGTCACATGCACATTAAACCACAACAGGACTATCCAATGAGAAGATTACTTATATTATTCATTTTAAAAATGGCAGACTGGAACACAGGAATTTATCCTATTAGTGTAAACTGAAATAACAAGTTGAAATGCATGCTCAAATTTTTGCAGATGAAGAGGGACACCTCTCAGAAGGCAATATTCTCTTTCAAATAAAATAACTACCTAGAAGAGCACTGACTTATTGACAGCTTGACTGAGATGCAGTGGAATCAGGCAAACGTTATTGTTAACTCACATTCAGGCAACCATTTCAAGAGGCACAGGTTAACAAGCTGACCTCACCAGGATTCCCTAGCTCCTGGTAAATCCAATTTCTCACTACAGTGTCACACAATACTCACGTTGATGTGAAACTGAGATTCCAAAATGCACCCTGCCACACAGTGTCATCTGAGTAATTTTCAATTTCTTGACTGGATTTGAATCAGTACACTACCTCCACCAGAATTATTCTTAACACGTCAAGCCTCCTGCTGCTCAGAAGGAGCTTGCCACAAAAATATTTATTCCCTATAAGATGTAGAATTCCAATACTTATAGAGAGATGATTTTATTAAGTGTATAGAAAAGAATGCTTTGCAAAACTTACAAAGAAAGACCCCTTTTTTACTCACAGCAGATCCCCATAAATTAATCCTTAAAAAGGTAACACTGCTTTATAGGTCAAATTTCTTTAGGAAGTTTCTGTGTTTCCCAAAATCCGCTATTTTCATATGTCATAGGCTGGAAGCCTCTGATACTTTGGGCTGATATCCTTTTAAACTTAACATAGCAAATTATTTAATCGTGCAATTCTGGCTATACACATATTCCCTGCACTCATTTATTAAATACAGAGTCCTAATTTTGTAAGTGAAGACTGCAGAGACCTAAAGATTCCTTACCTACATTTTTTTTTAATGTAAAAATAAGCAAGCTAGGTGAAGTCAGTCCCCTCTGTGTTCCACTTTCCAAATTTTGATTATTCCCACATGCCATTCAAGAAACAGCGATGTGTTATAGTGCACTTGAATTAGCTACATTCAGATAATGGGAAGCTTGCAGGAAAACTGCATAGAAAGAAGATAAAAATACTCCAGTCCACCAGAAAATATTATGGCTCATGACTTGAAATATTTAGCTTTGTACTAGCTTTTTCTTTTTGTATTAGTACTAATCTGTATAATGTAGTACTCAGCTGCCCTGTTTCCTAAGTGCAATGTAAAGCCGTAACAAAAGGTTTTCTATGTTCAGTTTACAGTATATGTAGCTGGGTGTTAGAGATCTTGGGTTAAAATACAGCTAATCGGAACTAACAGGTTTATAAACATCTGTGCTCACCTTATTAGCTCAATTCAACGACCATTAATTGTGCAGAGTATCCTCAAACACTTTCAGGACCCTTACATTCTGGGAAGATAGAGTTGTCCAAGAGTGGGTCAGTATTTGCAGTATACTGAAGAGTTTTCATTTTGGGACTTGCCCTTTACAATCATGGTGCTCAAATGAACTACATTTTCTTGAGAAACTGAAACCAGTGTCAAAATAGGAACATTTAGCAAAGAGATCAGATGCTCTGTTACTCAGAAGGTTTGATAACAAATTTCCAAAACATTCTGCCATTTCTAAGGGCCTCTACAGTGTTAACACATTAAACAGTCTATCAAAGTCCCGCCTAATTAGGTGGGCCACAAGTTTCTTTGAGGAAGTCTTCATATTTCTTCTGCTGTGTGAATCTGTTATATGGACAGATGTATAGACTACTATAAAAAAGAGAGACTATGCTGCTGAAGCTTTTTTATGCTAAGTTTTTTTTTAACTGTAGAGATTAAATAATTACTTTTCCATTAGTTCTCTTTTGATCTCCAGAACATCATTACTTTGTAGAATTTCTTCACTCCAATCCAGTATTTTTGAGTACAAGATTACTTATAAGAAAGTGCTTCTGTCCTTTCTTAAAATAGATTCTGAGTGGGAGCACATGCCATCATGATGCTGTAACTCATCAGGAAATTATGATGCAGTACCATCTTATTCTAAAGGCACCCGCTAGCTAAGATATGGACAAGGTCACATCAGCACTTTTTATGTTTTTCAGGACTATTTTCTATATCAAATTAAAAGAAGTCCAACAAACAAGCAAAAACACAGTATGTTTCTTCAAGAAGAAACAAACAAACATAAAACTCAACACCAATAAAAAAAAAACCCCAAACTAAAACAAACAAACAAAAATAACAAAACTCAACACCAATCACTTTCAGTAACTTCAATTTTTATTTTGCATAGAACTATCAATACCAAAAAAATCAGGATGGAAAATTATAATTTTAAAAATATTAATGCACATAATTTAAAAATTCATTTAACTACCATGGAATTATTTATCTAGGAAGGCAACAAACGGAAGGGAGGAGAGCTGATTTCAAATGGTTTTTTTCTTTCTTCCCTTTTTTAATCATATGGCATGTCAACAAGGTTGTGGGGAACACTGCTGGGGAGAGTGCCACAAAATTTTTTTCCTGCTTCCTACAATCTCAAAGTATACCCAAATAATTTCTGTTATGAAAAGACACTGAACAAGACTGCATCAGAGAAGTCATGAAAGAAAATCCTTCTTAAGTAAAACAGGCAGTTAATTATTCTGATTTTCTATTAAAAAATTTTGAAAGGAAATCATTGTCCATCAGCTTTATTCCTTCAGGTGTATTAATAAAGCACCCAGGCTGGGTGACCCCAGAACTTTCTGACTGTTAAGATATTTTTATTTAAATGGCAACAAAAACCAGTACTCCTGCTATTACCGTATTCAAATACTTGACAAGCATGATGTTTTCTCCTCATCTGCATGGCATCTGAATTCTTGGCAGCATGTAATAAAAGTACTTTTGCATACAAGCAAAATTCAGGCCCTCAAGTCCTATACAAAGTAATCCAACAAACACCACAGGATTTCCCTAGAAAGAGAGATGATAAATGCAGTTAATTTCTGTGGTGAAAACTTTACAGAAGGCTGAAGCTCCAGCAAGAAGCACTGGGAGGCTCATGTGCAAGGAAACACAGGGGATCCACCTGAGGATCCTCTGTCACACCTGTGCTGTGTAACAGAACTGCAAGGTACACAAGGGTCTGCAAAAGGCTTGGGAGCAGCAGCACAGGGCTCCTCCTGTAGATACATTCTCGGATTACAGTGAGTCCCACAGAGGCAAGGAACTCGGGTTTAATTCCCTGCCACCATATCGGGATTCAAAAACATGCATTTATTTCCCAGAAGAGCACTTTAATTAGGAAACTAAAAGGCTGGACAGTAACAAACTTCTTGTCTGCTAAAGCTAGGTAACTACCCAGCTAAAAATTAAAATGGTATGGCATCTGGACAATTAACAAGGATCACACTGTAGTCTAATAACCAGGGTGCTCAACTGGGAGAGAAGACCTAGATTCTAGTCCCTGCTCCACAGACTATTTCTGTTTTGCCACTTGCCCTTTAACAGGAAAAGAAAATTCAAAATGTTAAAAATGCAAATATCTGAACCCTGATCTCTTCCCTCCCACTGCATGGTCCAAACTACTAAAGTTTAATATATTGAAGTATCATCACATTTACTGAAGCATCTCTCTTTGGATCTAGCCTTCAAAATGTTACAGATACCTGTTTTAGATTGACTATTTATCTCTCTCTTCAGAAATACAAGATTTCTCAGAATTTGGGCACCTTTCCAGCCATGAAGCTTTTTTAATTTCGCAAGTGTGTAGCTAGGGATATAGCTCCTAATAGCACTGCTCCTCAGAGAGAATAAAGGCAATGCATTCCGTTTCAAAGAATATTTAAAGCTGCTTCTACTTTTAATACAGCATTCCCTGGAGCAACCAAAATATCCCCAAATTACTGGATCAACACAATATTCTCTGCTCAGGGAGCACCCAAACTCTAGTAAATCCACCTCACAAGTCTGAAACAATGACTTAACACCCTCCTCTGCCCCTGACATCCATCATCACACTCCATGTTAACGCTAACCACCTTCTTGTGTCAACCACAGCTTTTCTTCCTTTTTTTTGTTTTCTTTTTGCAGCTTGCATCTTTTGGATCATATACTATTTTTTTGTTTGTTTCCATTCAAAAACCTTCAGGCCACCCTTAAGACACACAAGAAAGGTAATGTTCACATAGGTTGATCAATATGATAAATTAATTGTGAAGTGTTTGTTCATTCTTTTAATAACTGTTATATACTTTTGAGTACCACATTAAGTTAAAACTGCTGGAGCTTCTTCAACTTCCCATCTCAAATTCTTATTCCCTGAAGCAAGAACAGATGCAGTCAGAACACTCAGATGTAAGAAGAAGGCAAAATGTATCATTCCATGTATGTCATTTCCAGTAGACTAGTAGTGTCTCAGTAAATTAAGAGGTTTGCAAACCATAATTATCAAAGAAACATATAATTATTCCTTATAGAATACTATTTTTAAATTTCATGTCTTCCCTTTAGTTTAATGACTGCACTTTAGGCCTCATCCAGAAAGGTAACACTTTGGTAATATTCATATGGCAGACACTGAGGAAAAACCCAAAGCCTATTGACTCTCTTGGAGCAAAGTATACAACAAAAATATATATTATGTAATTCTAATATACAGATCATATTTCTCTGAATTAGCTAATTTGAACAGACTAGTGAGTTCATATGGGCATTTGTTTAAAACAGAGTAGACAAACTGTCTGAGCAGAATTTTAGCTATTCAGCTAACAAAGTCTATACGAAAGAACTCTGTTAAAAAAATGAGGAACTAAAAAGAGTAAGTCCAAGAACAAAGCTGTGTCCATGTAATGCTTTCAAGGCATCTGATTCTGGTTACCTGATGTGGAAAGGCTTAGTAAGAAACCATGTTCAAGAACAGAAAAATCCTAAAAAAAGCCTTTCTTTCAAAACAGAAAAACTGAACTGAAATAAAAGTATCATGTGTGTTCTAAAAGCATCTCTCAACTGCTAAATTTAGTTTCTAAAAATGATATGCAGGCCCTTGATGCAGAGACTTATATATGTATTTAATAAATGACATATCATTTAATACTTAAATTGACTGTGTCCTCTAGGGATGTCTTAACTCATATATTACATTATACTAGTTCTCTTAGAAATTCTTAAATAACCAACAAGTGGTTTTTACCTAGTAAGCTATATTTAAAAAGTCAGGCTAGAGTAGCCAAAGTTAATTATGATTGAAACCAAGCTAATACAAGAATCCAAGTTTATTTCAGGACCTTGCATATCAGTTGAGTGATGGCTCCTGTCCTCAGAAACTTAAAAACTCTTTTTATTAGCATGCAGCCTATGTAGCATATAAGTTTCAAGACTACCTCTTTACCTGAGCATTTGCAAAGTAGTTATGTAAATAAAAGAAATCTGCATAATGTATAAATAAAAAGTAATGTATTTTGGCAGAAAGGACTTCATGCACGGTGAACAATGCTATCAGTCACAACCTAGCATCTGAAATTACATCTAATATAGAATAAATCACAGAACTGTGTCAAGCTGTGTGAAGTACTGAGAGCTTTAAATATCTTTAAACCACATCTTTACTCAAATCATCTCATTTGGACACCCAATGAAAGGATTTTCTTCAATTACATTCACATACAAAATTTTAAAAAGCCAGTCTGTACCTTAAGATGTATCATCGAGGCACAGTAATTGACATTAAATAGTTGTGTAGCAGCCCAGGGGAACATTGCAAATACTTGATATTGACTCAAATGGAACTTACAGTTAGAATGTATACTTTTTATTTTCCTTACGAAGGAAACTCCTTGAAAGTATGGAAGCTGAATTTCCATTTCTGATTCCATTGAAGGGACAAGAAAAGGAGATGAATCACCGAAGTTTTTTCAGCAACTACAAAAAGCTAACACATGAGAGAAGTAAAAATGCTACTCACCAATTGTAGAAAAGCCATTAGCCAACAATGTAAACAGACAAAAGATGCTCATAAAAGTCTTTCTTCATCCTACAGGATGTGTACCAGATGGCAAAGCCACACAGTGGGACATTGCTTCCTTGCACTGATCTATAAATTGCCTTTATTCCTGAACAAAAGGGGCAGACAGGTTTGCAGAACAAGCTGTAAAATTTCTTACTGGTGCTTATGTCTGCTAATGTATGAAAGCCACATACAAAGAAAACGTGGACTTTTCTACCTGTCTGGCTAACAGGAAGAAAAAAAAAAAAAAAAAAAAAAAGCAGAACACAGAGACCAGGCTAACAAAATCTACTTTCTGCAAGGAAATGATCAGATGGGCAAAAGGAGAGCAGTGGGTATTGTCTAGCTTGATCTCAGTAAGGCACACACCTTTCCCTCACTTACTAGACTGCCTTTATCTCAACTGATGAGTTTCAACACTTTTGCTTTCCTAATTCTGTCCCTCATCTTGCTTGGGGGCAGTGAGTCAGCCACTGGGTGGGGGCTCAGCTGCTCCACAGGGTCAACCCACCACAATATCCTTTAGTGATTTCTTCCAATTACTTCCTTTGTACTGCATTAAAGCAGTACATTCTCCACATACATCCTCCTGGACAACAGACTATTAAAAAGATCACTGTCTGCAAAATGAAAGAAACACAGGGGGAAAAAGAAGTCTTGAAAGAAGCAACCATGGTCAAAAGTGGTAATATTTACAAGCAATTATATACAGAAAACACCTTCTTCTCAGAACTATTCTAACACAGGAAAGATGGACTATGGGAGAAGTCAATTTCATGGAATTGCCTATGAAGTCATTGAGGAATGTGAGACAAAGTGGAAGAAATGCCTTGTCATCTATCAGATTTAAGAAAAAAAAAGAAAAAGAGTAAGAAAGAAATGACAAAACAAAGGTAATTATGACTGTTGGCCTGATAACCTAATAATGAAATCCTGAGATTCTGGGAGATACCAATTCAAAGCAGTTACAAATAAAAAAGCTCCAAGAAAAGAAGCACCTTCCATTTAATAGAAATTCTGTAAGAAAACCCTCAATATAGTTGCATTCAAGAGGTTGACTTTTTCTTCTGACATCAAAAATAATCTGAATGAGATATATGACATATTTGATCAACAAACACTGGATCGAGACACACACACCCAAAGAAAAAAAATAAACAAGAAAACAACACTGCTGAGAAAGATTTCAGTATAACTTGTCATGTTGCAGGCAACAAAAGATATTACAGCCAGTCTCAAAGGAAGTATCCCTTTGTCAATTCACAAAAGAGTAAGACTTGCATAAGAACAGAAATAACAGTAACTGAAAAGTATTTTCAATGCAAAAATAGCAGAAAAGCACTAAAAAGCCATTTCCAGTATTCAGCCAGCACAATCTAAACCTAATAAATACAAAAGTGAAAAGTCAGACATCAGGAAAATGACAGCAAAGGAATCTGTTGGCCTCACATCTTCCATTGTTTTTAAAGAAGAGCCAAGGTTTTTAATGCTTTATTCTCTTGCAATCATTAAGAAAGTGGTATGCTGAAGCATCTTGCTCCATAGTGAGAAGAATAAGGGGGAAAAGGAACAGCTGAAAGTCTTTCCCACGCCGCACATTTTTTCAAAACTTTTTTTTTTATATACCAGTAGTAATAAGAGCTATAATTAAATTCTGAAATCTCAAAAAATATCCAGTAATTCTATACAGGTTAATAAAGAAAAGACAATTATATAAACAGAATCGAATAGTCTCCTGAAGGAAGATGAGACATTAGTAAAGCAGAAGCAGATTCACAGATCAACCAGACATCAAGAGAAGTAGCACAATTACTTAAAACCAGGATGCCAATCATTTTGTATAAAAAAAAAAGATAAATATCCTACAGACACACAAACAGCATATGCTCTGTGAGCATGATTAAGTGAATGACTGGTAATTGAGTCTTGGAGCACTATACGTAGCCTGAGGTTACTGACTGAAATTGAAATCAGCGGTCAATGGGTGGTGCACAAGGCTACCAAGAGTAATCATCTTTTCAAAGGATGTAACTTCTGATTTTGATGAAAGTGCACTACAGTAAAATTTTAACTTTTGAAGGCCTGGCAACAGTATATTCCCCAAACACATGGGCCACTAATGTCTTGGTGAAAGATCAGTTTTTCTCATGCATTATTAACAGAAGAAAAAAATTCCCACCCTCTTTACACTGGCAGCAACTTGTTCCCATCTCTACTGTGTGGGCACAAGCATGTACTTATAGTAAACTGAAAGAAATTCACTCAAAGCTGGCTTGGCAAAATACTATCATCTGGATCAGTTCACATTTTGTTCACCATATATAGGAATAATTTTGCTGGGATAAATGAGAGTTCATGGACAGATGAGAGCTCCAGGTTGCAATAATTTCACCATTAGTACAATGGAGTAAAAAACAAATTCTTAAAGAATTGCTAAAAGATTCAATACTTGTCAGCTTTAAATAAGGCTCAGTGAGGGAGTTTTAATGAGAGGCTATTTGGATTATGAACATGTAGTATATTTGGTTTATTACTCTATTCTTCCCCCAAAAACAATTTCCTAATTTTTCTCTTGTTAAGCCTTTCTAGTAAAGAGGATGCCTCCAGATACCTACAGATGCATAATCCTTAAGCACTCAAATCTCTTCCCTGTTGAGCTTGTCTGTTGTCCATTAACAACCTTCATACCTTATCTGTACAACCTTGGTCTCTACGTTATTTGCTAGAAGCTATCCTTTATGATATGGTTTTGATTTTATATTATGTAGTTATCAATTCTTTTGAGAGTTTCTTTTTCTCACACTTCTCATAAAATTCCATTTTTATTATTAATCCTTTTTTTTTCTAGCTGAACTGTTCTTTTATGCTAGGATTGCTTTTACAGTGACTACAGCACTTCAGTGTTTTCTGCTATTTCAAGAATCACACTTCTGCTATAGATGTACCTTAATACTGAAGACATTACTTACATTGCAATTTACAAAACTCAGTTTAGCTAGCTACCTGCCTTTATCTCTAAACACTGCATTTCAATACCAAAACCCTGGTCTGTACATAATTAGTAGCCATGGAGACCATGAAAACACACACTATTAGAAAAATGCACGGACCAGCAGGCTCCTGAGTTGCAGTTAAAGACTTAAGTAAGTGCCCATGGTCCATTGACCACAATTATACAACTAAACTATCTATCCTCATCTTCACCCCAATCCCTTCCCCATTTTAAGGAAATATCAAGAATCTCAAAGCCTGACTTACCCAAGTAGCTGATGCCAGTTCCAGTTACCTCCATCAATCACGTGGATAACAGTCCACTCAAGAGAAAGGTAATGACTCCATTCAGTAAAAAGGTATGCAGAACAGAAACTAAATAAGATTGTGATCTTGCATGCAGATATTTTAAATAGTTTGTTTACGGACAGATGTCCAACAGAAGAAAAATAAGTCAGTAGCATATCATCTACCATTTAATGCAGATTAGGCCAGCAGCCTCAAAGTTAGCATAACATCTAGATTGAATGGTAGATATATGCTTACTGAGTGCAAGCAAGATGACAGATTGAATGGTGCCAAAGAAACCCCTCAAGCAAAAGGGAAATCAGACCTGGCAAAAATGTGTCACTTTTCTTTTTTTAAAAATTGCTGATATACACAATAGTGAATGTTTATGTATGTATGTATGTTAAATATATGCATACATATATTCAAATTAGCCTACAAATATGCATACATGTCTTCAAATTAGTTGTCAGACATACTATAGTCAAGATAATAAGTTAGAAAAACTAAATGTTACACGTTTTGACTATTAAAAAATTAACACGTTGATAAAGTGACCTTACTTGTCTGTAAACATGTAACATAACACTGAACTTTTCCCAAATCTGACACTGCAGAAATCTAATGCTCAGCTTTTCTAGTTACCTACCATGCAAGTTCTCAGATGTTCAGTTCTTTGCTAAGCACAAATGCCTAGCACAGCCTTCATATTCACCTGCTACTACATGAATCAAAGATCCTTACACAGAAAATGGAAAAATATATCTTGACTCACCCTAACCTCAAAAAAATTTCTTGCAATAGGCAAATCCTTCCCTTCCTTCACTATGTTTTTTTTTACTGTTTATTACTGAGAGAGGCAGTGTCTTTGCCTGTCCATGAGGATAAGCCAGTAAATACCACCAAGAGGACACCTAGCCTGACAAAGCAATACCTGCAAGAAAGGAGACAACACAGCCAGAAAAAGGAGTGCCAAGACCACCTTCGCAGTTGATTCAAGTGAACTACACAAAATTAGTACACAATTACATCTGTTTGAGCTGTGTTGAGAAAACAGAAGTCCTGTCTCCCACCTTTACCTATCCCACCTGTACAATCCAGCTCCTCCCAAAAACTGAGGTCCCTTGCCAAGTTGTCTCAGTTTGTTCTGGCTGCAGAAAACTAATTTCTCAAAAGAAGAGCAGTTTCCCACTAGGTCAGCCAGTTAAGCTTGTTGTGCAAGAGAGTGAAGAATGGCAAGATAGAAGAGTACTAAGAAAGAACAGAATTGAAAAATAGAGGTAAAACGTTGCTAGCCTTGTTTACCATTCACCTACTGGAGCAGAAGTCTGCAGAGCTCAGTGCTGAACCAGATCATAGATCTGATTCAGCTCAAAAGGACCCGTTTATTTTGACAGGGTAATTTTCAGCTGTTTCATTTCCCTGCCTGCAGAGCCACACAACAGGTTACACTAGCCCAGCACAGCAGCTCTGCTTGTTCATGGCAGTGAACAAGAAGAGAGAAGATAGAATCATGCCCAAGATTAAACCTGGACAGAGTCCTGTTGGGCTCTAAAGCAGTGGCCACTTAGAGCAGACTGCATGGTACACCAGAAAAAAATTCTCTGAAATATCACCTTGAGATGTAGTGAATGCAGGAATATAAAAATCCCTGACAAGGTGCTGCATATACTTTCCTAGAAGACAAGTCAGATAGGTACAAGGAAGGCCTGTTCAAACTAAGGATTAATTTAAACATCTTTTTCTGTCATTTCTTCATCTATAGCTTTTATAAAAGTTTGTAATCCTAAAGCTAGTTTTGGACATTTGAAATACTTCTACATACTACTGAACTTTACTTAGGGCTATCTTAAGTTAAGAGTCATTTCAAGGCTCGTTAACAAAAGACATCTCACTTTCTCTAGAGTATCCAAAGGTTCAAAGGTTATGCCCTCACCCACATTACCTTCACAAAATGCACAAGAACAGTTCAAGAGTCAGTATCTTCCTGGTCACCTTCCACTTTTAGGAAGGTCTCACTATTGCTACCAACGGGAAGTTCTCTCTGGCACGCACAAGAATTGTAAGAGGCACACACAATCCTGTGGAGGCAAAAACCAACAAATAGCATGTCTATATCAATTCTTTTGTTTGGTTCAAGAATGTGGCTTTTAAGCTGTCTCCTCAGTCCCCAGTCATCACACTTTGGTTCACGCTGCAGAAGAGAATCAAAGTATGAATGCAGAATTCACTTTGGACAAAACAAATGAGATGCACTCCACAAGTGCACCTAATTCACTCAACAATTACTGAGGTCACTCTGGAATTTGAGCTAGTGTGAGGCAAAAACACACTCAACAGTTTGCAGGTGAAGTCCCCAGTACTAAGATCTGTTTCTCTAAAGCAGCAGTACTTAATATCAAAGACTTTACTTGCATGGAATGAAATCACAAAAGGTAAATGAACCTAGTGAATTACAGTCAAAAGACTGTACGTAAGTACAGCACAAAATATTTCTTTTAATTACGTACTTATCATTGAAGAATTAAGAGAGTAACTAATTATCCAAATACAGGGAATTTCTGCATCTGTCTTTTTTTCCTGCAATGGCTGCTAACCAGAATGTCAGCATCTAGGGGGTGTTAAGTTTAAATTTATATTTTGAAGGAATTAGAATATGTATTTTACTATTGCCTCAAATGGCTCCAGGCTGATGTTTTCCCAACATCTAAAACACTGAAAAAGCTCCTGAATGTGCCCTAATCATTAGCTGCTTTCTTGATGCTAATAAGATCTCAACCATTCATTTTAAAGCAGTTTTTCTCAGCACACTTTTCATATGCACAGCTGAATTTACTTTCCAGAGGCTGAAGCACAGGTAGAACATTTTTAGCAGGTGTTTGCTCGGTGCAGTAAAAGGATCCTAGGAATAATCTGAATAAGAAGACCTGCTAAAATTGTTCTGGAGTGTACTAACAGCTGCTACTATTCTGGTAAGAAATACTGAAAATTATTACTCTTTCACATCTAAAATCTCCCTTATGATTTGATGAGTTCTCACAGCAACTTACACATAACAATAATGGAATACAAGACATGCTATCAAGGAATTAAAAGATTTTTCTAATATTAAAGATAATCCATGATGTCCCAGTTTAATGCTATACAGAAATTTGCCTCAGATGCCTTTTCCAGAAAGATGTTCTGTTCATCAAAGCACTTACAGAAAGTCTACTTGAACCCTTTTCTGACAAAACAATGGTGAAATGACAACTAGTATTTTCTCTAATTCTCTTTGATCAACTGCCAAGCCAAAGAGAAAAGTCATGTACTGAAACCATTGTGCATAAACTAGAGTCATACCCTTTGGAATAAAGAAATAGGAACAGGCAGGTGAGCTTCCTTGAAGCTTAACAATCACAGGAAATTCTTCATCATTGCTTTTTTCAGCAGTTGCTTTTAACATGAACTTTAGAGCTTCCATTTTGATTTTTGAAGCTTAGGAGGAAAGCCTGGGTCTCACTCAGACAAGAAGGTCCTGAATACTGGAGACACTGGTCGTACCTTTAATTCTTACCATGCTGGAATTTAACTGCAAGGTCAGACCTTAAGGCTTGACAGCTTACCTTCCTACTGTGGAACAGAGCACGTTCCTAAAAAATAGATATCAGAATAACATTAGATTCTGGAACAAATATACCCAACTTGAACATACATCTTACTAACATGACCGTTCCCAACTTTTTAAAGCTCTGAGCCTTGCCTTCTCTCCAAAGAATTATTTCATGCAGCAACACCCTGTAGTCACATTTACTTGAAAAAGTTGTGATATTTCTCTCAAAAATCTCAAAACCCTCCTCAGTCTCCTGGTTTACCCTACATATCTTTTCCTGGTTTCTTCTTTTCTTTATTTTGTTAAATTAATGCCATAATAAATGTCTGCATGACCAGAAGGGATTGGAATCTCTTGTAATAGGAGGTTAGGAGGGAAAGCAATTTGCCCTGCAGACTTTTCAGTCTATTTGATTACAGCAATCATTAAAAAAGCCTACCAGCAAGTATACTTTACAAAAACTCGACGTGCTTAGATTTAGATTTAGCTAAAGCTAGTAGCTATGGAGTTATACCTCACTGATTTACTACATCTATCAAGGCAAAGGAACACCATTAGAGCAACTATCTAAGAAGGAATTCTTTCAGGACATCATAAAATCATGAGAAAAACCTGGAGACTACAAAAACATTCCCCAAAACCTCCACTTTCTACACTATTAATTTTTTAAAAGTATTAAATCAGAGTGTACTGGCAATGATGAAGTTTTAATCAGCTGGAGTTCCATACCTGTTGCACCTTTATCTCAGCATCCCTGGAGCTTTGTGAATATTATCTATGGAAACACTTTGTCCCTGCGCTCTCTTTTAAAGGTGTTTCACAACCTTTTTCCTCAGTATGCTTAATTTACAGCTTCTTTCTTCAAGGAAGTTGAGTTTGAGGATCCTTGATTTGCTGTAGGCTTATTTAATGTCTTGCCTTGAGTATTTACACAGCTAAAAAGAGAAATGAGGCTAAAAACAGAGGAAATGAGAAGTATGTATTCCCTTTAATCTTACGGGGGTTTATTTTCGCTTTTTTTTTCTGGAAACAACAAGCATTTTTCTCACCAGATAAGTACTTACTTTAGGCATCATGCTGCTTTCTCTCATTTTTTTTCAGAGCTGGAGTTTCTGACAAGGAATCCATAGTAAGCCTTTGGTTTCTCACCATCTACAATGCTATGCCACTACTCTACATCAGATGAAAGAACCACATCAGTAGAAAACTACAGAGTATGTTTGAATACCTGGAAACCTTCTTCTCGAAATGTACTGCCATCCACATTTTCCTAGGACAAGATCTGCAAGTTCCTGGTAGAAGGATACATACCAGCCCAACATCACCTTCTCTTTGGCAGCCTGATTTGCTTTCCTAATCCCATGAGAAATCTTTCAAGAAGGTGTAGGAAATAGCAGTGTAGAAGTGAGCTGGTTTGCAGAATTCCTAACTAGTGCCATATTCAATGTTTCTTCAAGAATTGTTGGATGAAGACTTCATAGAGTTCATCTTGGGTCTTGCTATCAATTCCTTCCTAAGTGGCTCATCTCACAGCATTAAATGCAGCTTGATAAGAATAAAGGGGATTTCCTATTTTTAATGACAAGAATCACTTGTAGAGGTCCTAGAAGCCTTTCCCTTCTGAGTCAGATCTGCAAGACACTTTACTGCAATTCATTAATTCCCAAGGAATGTGTATTATTTTTCCTTCATACAGCTTCCCACAAAATTATTCTGACTAAACAACTTACTTCTTAGATTTCAGTATGAATTTATATCCCCTCCAGCATACGTCTAAGCAAAAAAAGCACCAATAATCCCACCTCCCAACAAATCCAAACTATAACACCTGGGGGGAAAAAACCAAACCCCAAACCCAAACAAAAGCACACAATATAATTTAACATACACTTTAATTTCTACTTCCCACTTTTAGATCTCAAAAGTCATGTGTGATAGCCAGGAAAACAAACAAAATACATGCATGAAAAAAATTTTCAGAGGAAAAATATTCCACATAAATACCCTGCAATATACAGGACAATGAAGAAAACCAACAATTTCATAACCACACAGTAAGCACTAAAAAGACACAAAAATTTTATAGTTCAAAGCCCAAGTGCATTCTGCTTCTTCACTTTCTCCACTTTACTTTATAATAAATGATATAATTTAATTAGAAAAGGAAACATATTTCTTCAGTTGTGATCACAAGTACATAAGGAATACTTCATATATTTATTATACAGGTCTACTTATACAATCTGTATGTTGAATACATAATGAAATGTCATAATACATCTGGAATTATTAACATTACTGCTCTAGGTAACTCATATATAAAATTAAATTAACGTTGAGTCAGTTCTTAAAGGTCTTGGTATATATCAATAAACATTTTACTACTGAAAAATATACATAGCTATTCCCTAACCAGACAGTGGAAGTCTTGTTGTTTATCTCACAGTATAAGGAACAGACAATGCATTTTATTCCTTACAAAACATCATTCACCCACATTCTAACAGTAAGATAAAGCCCTGTTTTGCAGGATTTTGCAAAACGTACACAGCAAATTATTCTTAAGGGTTTATGCTAATTTTTTTCCACTTGACAAGTTAGGCATAAAATAGGCCTCAGTAAATTAGTTTGAAAACAAAACAAGTAAACAAAGCATCACATACAAATCTCTTACTTGCAAAATGAAATTTTCTAAGATAACTGCCTAATTAAGTCTATTTTTCCCAAGCAGTATTTTATGCGATTACTGTTCTTTGTAAATTTTAACTTATTTTTTCAATTGTTTTGTGATTAAAATAAAATGAAATAAAATAGCCAAAAGGCTATGCTCTTTTTTTATTAATTGAAAATATCCCACAGGAAAAAGGCTGCTACCTGCTCATTTCCCTTATGGTTATTACCCTCCTGTTCTCCAAGGACACCTTTTTCAGACATTCTGCTAAACTTTCAAGAAGAATTCTGTCATACACAACACTACAAATATAAGCCCATTTCAGTGTAAGAAGTGGAGAGGTGCATACTGCATCTACATATATGAACAGATTGTAAATTATTCCTTTTACTTAATCCTCACTTCAAGACATCGTAAATATCTAACAAGAACTAAAATTTGTTCTCATTATTAGTTATCATGTCCTCTCGTTGCATAACAATCTCACAAATTGCAGACAACAGAATTTATACTTGCTTATCTACAAAAAAAATCCAGCCAGCTATGGCTAAATCAACATTAAAGGTGAAATTGTGTCTGTGTATCAGAATTCTGTATGCTAGACTCTCCAACACATGGCCTGATGATCACATATTCTGTTACTGTCCAATTAACAAAGCCAGCAGACCAGCTAAAGGTTGACCCAGAACTAAGCTGGTCCTCATGAAATACATTAATTTTTAAGGTAAATAACATGGGAAGTTTTCCCGCAGTACTGGAAAAGGAGACAAATATAAACCTGAAAAAGTAAATGAAAACATGCTGCAATGGGTATGCTCTGTGCTGCTAAATATGAGCTACAGACATGGAGCGTGGGTGAAGATGGAAGTCTTTCAGCTGTATTTGGATAAGTAAACTCCAAATCAAGAAACACTGAGTACACAAGACTTCTTACCCCAATCTATAAAAACACATAAACCTCCAAATTCTTGGCCATTTTGTACACAAGTAAGTATGATTTCCCAACTATACATGTATGTTTTAATCTCTTTCTTTAAGTGCTTTTAGTTGCAGTGTTTCTACTTCTTCCCATTCAAAAAAACCAGTACTGTAGCACTACAGCACCAGAGTCTGCTGTATCAGAGTCACCTATTTTTGTTCCACACTCTACACTAAGAAATGGGGGGTGTGGGGGAGCAAACTTTCTTCCTCTTTAAGTTTAAAAAGTAAAGCACAGTTAGACTACAAAAATGAAATGAGGTGATTTTATGGATCACGTTCATGAGACACTAAAGCTCATCATCATAGCTATATAAAAAGGTCAAAAAGAAACACTTTTGTGAAGAGGTACAGATACAAATGGCAAAGAGGGAGATCTCCCAGTTTCTACAGATAAACTTAACATTATGGCTGTCTTACTGCTGAGAAAGATGAAAATCAATGTTATTCCGAATCCAGAATGTTTTAATGGAAGCACAGCATTTCTCTAACTAAGGCTCCCAGGAGAAGCTACTGCCTTTAATCTACGTGTTGAAGATGAGTGCCCAATAAGGTGTAATTCTGGAGAGAAGTCAGATCACAATCAAGAAACAAAGCAACTTCAATTTAGACAATTAGAGCAATTTGACAATAACTTGTAGCAAACTTGGTGTCAGTCCTCCTCCCAAAAACACCTCTATAAGAAAGTTTCCCACAAATTCCAGAGCCACCATCATGAAGAGATCTTGCAACCTGCATGTTATTAATGAAGAGTTAGAGCAAAGTCATGAGAAGGTACCTCATAAAACAGGAGAAAGGCATGTGACTTTTGAGCTGGAAAACAGACAGCATATTCATTTCTAAAATAGTCTGACCAACATAGAGTAACACCCCAAGAATTTGTTTCCTACATTTCTCAAAGATAATTTTTATGAAACATTCATATCACTGAACTTCAGATCTGCCCAGGCAAGCTCTTTGGTTGCAGCTCTCAAGCAGATAAGGGCCTCACCAGCTTGGAAGACAGCTTGCTTCCAAGTGATACATTCAGACACAATGTCCACACTCAGGGCCATTTCAACCAACTCAGGAGTCCCAGGCACAAGGACATCGGGTGTGATCTTTCACACTACAGGGATATGGGGACATCAAGGTCTGAGGTTACACATTCAGAAACATCCATCTGCTTTATTGTGTAGGTCTATGGCAACTGCTATCCTTGTAAATGTTTCAGTCTTTACACGAGGAAGAAAGGAAGAACGATGTATCTGAAGAAAAATTTGCCTAAACCCTTTATTCCTTTTGTTAAAGGGAAAGGCTGCACCTCTTTTAAAGCAATACTGAACACAGTATCTTGAAAAAAAAGTTAGTCTGAGAGCGTTTTCCTAAACAAGGAAGAAACAATACAAAATGAGGAGCAAAGACAGAAAATGGTGTTTATGTCTGGTCATGACTTTCTCACAGACCTGCCTCAAAAGCAGACAAACTGAATGAAGAGTTATTAACTAACCCAAAATCTGGCGAATTTTTATCATGAATATTCTGAAAAAAACCAAATGTGTAACAAAACCTCAAGTTTTGGCAAGCTACATCACATGCTTACTGGAGAGAAAACAAGAAGAAAGGCAAATAAGAAGAAAATGGGGATGGAGAGTTAAAAAATCACAAAATAGGAGCAAACAGAGAGAACCAGAGTCTGTTTTTTCCATAGGCTAGTGGAGATGGCAACATCATTCAGATCTCTCTGGATGGTTCCAGTCAAGGGTCTGCTTTAGTCCCTGACAAAACAAGAAAGGTCACAGATTATATAACTTCTACCAATTTCACCACCAGTGAAGGATGACCTAATATTGATTCAACTCTGGGCAGAGCACACATTTTCTCCTCTTTTCCAGCCAACTCCAACATTACAAAACTCTGTACTTAGTACACCAGGTTCAATAACCTGACACCACTGGTAACTGATTAACAACTGTACTGTTAGAGATACCCCAAACATGAAAGGCTTGCAAGGGGCAACCAGTAATTCTGTATTTGTATTTTACTAAGGAAGCACTGATGGAAAACAGTACATACAGAGCACACACAGAACCCAACCTTGACCATAAATGTAGAGGCCTCTACTCTTTTTCATTTATCTACCCTACATTTTGTGTTTCTCTAGGACTGGTTCCTTTTTAAAATAAGATATCCAGAACACCTAAATGACAAAGCTTTGGACATTGTTAGTCCAACTCTGTTATTCCACCACAAAAATCTCCCAATCTGACAGTTCGCATCACAGCCCCTTTAAAATGCTTTTTACCAAAAAGTAACCTCATGACAACACAACACTGAAGCTCTGTTAGTAGCTCATGTGCCTGCACTACGTATCAAAGTAGCAGAGGGAAAACCTAGGTTTGGAACTTAAGTGAGCACTTAATCTGAACTTTAATCTGAACACTTCATTAAACCCTGGCGCTGAATATGATGCTTTCGCGGTTCCTCTTCACAAATTACAAAACTTCTTAAAATTATTAGATACAAAGATGATTCAATTTTCTATCCACAAACTAGTGAGGCTTCCTATGTGCATAAGACATAACCCTCTACTTCACAAGTTTCACAGTTTTGTAATCAGTCAGTTGTGTATTTCAGTTATAAATTTCCCCCTGTTTCAGTAAAGAAGCTTAACTCTACAACTTTCTATACGGAAACTCAAAAATAAACGTGAGTGTCATCTTCAAGTCCATAGATGCTATATACACCAAAGTATTTTTCCTGATTTCAGGAGAACAGTTCTTTCACGTTGAGAAAATATCCTAATTATGGATTCTATTCTTATCATTGACTCTTAACTAAAAGACCTCGATAGTTTGGGTATAAGAGAAGTTAACAAGGAATTTTTGCAAAAAAAGCCCAAGGTGCTACATTCTGCATAAAGTTGTATTTGAACACAGTTAGTTTAGTAAACAATAACCAATATTTCTATTTCTCTAATCCACTGTATCTGTCTTAATTTGCCACAAGTGAAAAATATACATTTTTTTCTAGATGGAAACTAGCAATACATACATAAACACAGAGGTCTACCAAGCAAAACTAAATACAATAACTTACTCAAAACAAAACAATGTAATGAAACTAAGCTATATGACAAACATTACTCTCTCAATATACTCTGGAGCCAAGTGCATAAGTCTCTACAACAGATAAGAATAACAAAGTGCCCAAATAATTTTTGTATGTTCTCACTTAAAAATAAAACCACAACTTCATTCCAAATGAATTCAACAGAGTTATTCCTTCCTAAGTAAATTTAAATTCCATCCAAATATGACCATAAGGTGCAGTACTGATTATTTTCCATACTGAGTATACCAGGTCTAAAAGGAGCATAAATCTGTATGCCTGTGCTGATAAGACCACAAGTATATACTGCTAAGAAAACAAACATATGCCTATATCTTAATTAGAAAAGCTAAAGCAGTCATGTTATGTTAATTATCCAATTTCTGATCACTAAGCTTTTCTAAATTATAAAAAAAATAGTTCACATACCTAACCTTTTCATTTCTACACTTATTACTCCATACAGCAGCAACTATTAGTTCAAGAACCAATTATCAGTTCATTTCTATGAGAAAAAATCAGAAGAGTACATTTTTTAATTTACTGTCTTCTCATAGCTGAAATAACAGAAAGAGCTAGGGAGTCCAAATCCCCCAATGTACAAATATTCCCTTCCCAGGTTAAAGGAGATGCCGAAGTGGAAAATAATTAAGGCTGGCCAAATATATGCTATGACATTTGCATAACGTTTTATTTCATGTTTACAAACACATACAAAAAGAGGGCTAGGAAAATTGTAAGAAACCAAGATGTCCTCTTTCAAAATGGCAAAATAATTATTTGCAAAAATTTTTAGCCTGGAATCCAAAACAATTACACTAACGGAAAAAACCTAAAACTGTTCTGTTTGGTTATGCCTCTTGGCTTTCCTCTAAAAACAAAAATACTAAAATCAGATCAGAAGCTCTTCTCAATGAAATTGCAAATTATGATTCGAAGTTTAGAATTTTAACAATGATCAAACAGGATTTACAGCGCAAAATAAAATAAGTATATTCTGAAAGATTATCTGAAGCTTTGATAGACTAAATCGTTATTTAAATTATTACAGCACCATATGTGTCTGGTACTGCATTCTGGGAACACTTACATGTGAAATTACAACTCTGATCAAAAGAAAATAATAACCCAAGTTACGCACCATGAAGTTGTACAAAATCAGCACAGAGCATTCTGTTAGCGCTCCCTTCCCACTTTAACTGTTACAATAATAGGTAGTGGCACGCATGTCCTATCCTTCAGGAACAAAGGGAACAAACCCCCCATGTGACTTCTGCATCTGGTCCAAAACGCTCTATCCATATTAAGGATCTGACTGCCTGGAATTTGAAAGCAGCACTAAGGATTTCCACTTGGATATACCGTGCTTTGCTAGCGGTTTACCGTCACAATCACCTTGCGGCCAAGCGCTTCCCAGGAAGGGAAGGAAGGGAAGGAAGGGAAGGGCTGCAGCCCCGGCGACATCCCTTGCTCAGGGATCAGCACCCGGCAGGGGAACAGCGCCGGGGGCTCCCGCGGGCTCGGGCCGCTGCCGAGCGCGGTTCGGGTTAAACACCGCCGGCGGTAATAAATAACTTCAGGGTTAACTCCAGGCCTCCTCTCCCGTCAGTGTCCCCTCTCTCACTCCGAGCAGCCTCCTACCCCTAAGCGAGCTCACAACGCTGCTTTCCATGAACAGTCATGTCTTCCCAAGCTCCCGGTGAAACCTACTGAGCTTGACGCCTAAAAATTTCGCCAAAATCTCTCGCCCCTGCCTTGCACAGGAAGGGCGCTGATGCCCGTCTGCACTGGAGCCCCCGGGGCTCCCGGGGCACCGGGACGGCCGCCAAGACCCCGGCGGAGGAACCCCCGAGCCGGTCACGGCCGAAGCGGCACCGGGAGCCCTCCCGTGCACCCACCGCGGGTCATGGGCCACGGGTTTGTTAAAGGATCGTCCGTGCGCTATGAGCGGCGGCATCATAAATGCCCTCCTCCCCCTGCCAACAGAGAGCACACGGGCACAAGCATCCCCACCCACCCCCTCCCA
>JAHLSL010000007.1:29227928-29241261 GCA_025920805.1 Petroica traversi | reverse complement strand
GTGAGACCAGCGCGGCGCAGGCAGCACCAATCCAGCGCCGAGAGCCGGCCCGGCCGGCCCGCTTACGGGGCTGGGGATCCAATCCCTCAGGCTCCGGAAAAGGGAAAGGACAGAGTGCCGGGAGGGGAATGGTCCCTGCTCCCGGTTGGCATGAAATCACAGAGCCACGGGTTCAGTTAGCTTGGGAAAGACCTGTGAGACCATCGAGTTTAGCTGTGACCAACCTTGTCAAGCAGACCCTGGCACTGAGGGGCACATCCAGCCTTTCCTTAAGCACCGCCAGGGACGGTGGCTCCACCGCCTCCCTGGGCAGCCCATTCCAGAGCCTCATCTTCGCTTCTGTGGAAAGTCCCTTCCCGACATCAGCTTGAGGCTGTGTCCTCTTGTCCTGGCGCTGGCTGCCCCAGAGGAGAGGCCGAGCCCACCTTTCCCTTCAGGGAGTTGTGGGAGCGGGAAGGTCACCCTTGTCTTCTCCAGGCTGGAAATACAGAGATACAAAAGCTTTCCACCAAGTTCCTGGGGCTCAGCAAGGTGTTTTTCCTGCCTTCCCAGGCCTCTTGTGTCACCTGTGAGCCCTTCCCCTTCTCTCTGAGCCCAAAGCCATTGTTTCAGAGACAAAGCAACAGGTGTTTTGATAAACCAACTTGCTGTCATATTTTTCTGTCTTAATTATGTGACATTGGACACTCAAATATTTAAACTCGTTGTGAACGAATATGTAGGCAAACGTCTTCCAAACTTACTAGCACCATCACCAACTACAAATTGTCAAAATTCAAGTCCCCTGACTTCAGCAAATCTTCATATTTTTAGAGATTCCTCTTGCATTTTCAATGGTACCTCACTAATAGCAGACTCTGTATTAGTCTCCTTTTGACTGCCTACTAACAAGCAATTATTGAAAGCATTTGTAATTTGCATATATATAAATGAACCACTTCGGGAGTTTTCTCCTTGGCATATCCTTTTCTTAGACTAACAACTAGCACAACAACAACAACAAAAAAAAAAGAAAAAAAGAAAAAAAGAAAGGGCTGAAGAAATGTCCTCTGTCTTATCTGTCTTGGGGAAAGTCGCACTAGTAGCACTTTGGTGGGGTGGTGCACCAGCACACGATATCAGTATTTCTATATTGGCACAGCAGTTGCAGTGTGTGCAGCCATAGAGACTGAGAATCCAGGCTCCAGGGATCTCTGGTTATGCAATGGTATAATACAACATATGTGGGTGGGTGTAAGCCTGAACCCAAAACAGCATGGTTACTGAAGATATACTGCATCGCTGGTGCTCATACTGCTGTTCCCTCACGGGTTCAGTCACTATGTGTTGAATATTCTGCTGTAGACAAGGCAAAAAGATTTTTTTGTTGTTGTTGCAAACGTATCTGAAATTATCTAAAGTGCGAGCAAATAGCTTGACATTTTGTAGCTTCCTGCAGAGGATTCTCACACCCTACACTAAAAACAGTATTGTTTATTCAGAGCATCTCAGTCTCCCTGTGTAGCCTGTTGATTTGTTGCTCTTGTGGATGGTAAGAAGGAGGGGCAAAATTCAGATTTCACTGGCAGCATTAGGTTTATTACTTCCTGACATGTAAGTGCCTACTAGAGGGATCTGTATATTTTTTTTTTAATAGAAATGTAGTAGATGATTGTATTAAAGCAACAAAATAAGTTTAAAAAAAAGACTGGGTAAAGAAGAAGCTGAAATTGATAAATAGGGGTTTTCTTACTGTGATGTGAAAAGCCTTGCAAACTAGATGGTAGATCCATAATAGTTCAAGGGAAGGTTGCAAATGGGGTGATGTCCTGCAGTTAAATTTGTGACAGAGTAAGAAAACAAGTGTGTGTGATGCAGAAGCTTTTTTCTGCAGGGATGTGTTCTAGGTAATGTGCTAGCAATCCACACTGGAGTTAGTATCGATTATCCAGAGAAAAACGAGTTTTCCTCATCAAAGCCAAAATAAATCTGATAGTCACATGTTGTCCTGGTCATGTCAGAGTTGAAATATAACTCAAATCAGCAACCTCTCAGCAAATTTTTTGCATTATTTTGTCTGCCAGCTGGTAATTATCAACATCTCTCTGTTAACTAAAGCACTCGTTTCATGCAGTCTACTGGGAAACACAGTGGCTTTCTCAATTTATCATGAGCACTCCTGAATGACATCTTTTACTCATTTGGGGAAAACCGTTCGAGCAGACTGGAAGCTCCTGTACCAACTTCCATAGTTACCTGTAGAAACCTTAATTTAAAAAAAAAGAGTCTTCATTGTAATTACAAGAAGATAGCAATTTTTTCTCTTCCTTACAGTGTGGGAAAGGATGATTTAAACTCTCGTTGAAAGTTATCAGGAACTCTTCATATTTAGAATAGGCGTTCAGTATAATTTCTATAGTTTTGTTGTCAGGTAGGTCTGATTCTTTTTTCGATGACTCCTTGACTATAATTTCTTAACTCTATTCTGTTTTGTTTTCAACTGGTGGATGTTTGGATCAGCAATGGAATATGGCTTTTCAACTACCATTGGTGCAGATCCTGCTGAAGACATGAAATAGCTGGTTTAATAAATCATTAATCAAATATAAAACATTTTAATTTGTACCACTGGTGCAAATCCAAGTAAGGTCAAGACACTAGCTGGCTCAATGGTTAAGTAATAGAAAACAAAGTTGTGCCTCCAGGTTATTCATAAAAAGTCAGGAAACTAAGGCTGACACCTTAAAATAAAAAGATTTTCCAACTCAGCCATTGTTTTAAAGTCAGTCTATTACAGATTAATACTTTCTGATAGGTTTAAATACTCTGTGTTGGTCTATAAATTTTGAAAAAGAATAGCATTAACATTTTGTGTGTAGCCACTGATATAGCACAATATTCATAACTCTAAAAGAAGGTGCAAGAGGTGATTTCTCCAAGCAATCCCTTTCTTTAGGCAAGCATCTGAGGAAAATACAGACCATACACCATATTTTAGCTAGTTAAAGTTAGAAAACTATCTAAATGTCCTGGTAGCCTATATCAGAGTCCATCCTTGCCAACCCAACATTGACAGAGGCCTCCTGAGGATACTGACTGGGTTTGCACCTCCAGTCCCAACTTCAGGGATTGTCCTCACTGTCAGTGGGAAGAAGAATGTGTTTTGCTTGCAGTAAAACTTAATTACTCCTTGCATTGCATCAGTATTTGCAAGGTCAAATTTGTCTATTAAGCAAATAACCTATGTGTGTGAGATTACAAGATAAGAGGAGCTGTTAACTCTTCCACTTGGTAACAAACTACATCACAATTTAGCTGATTCCTGTTTGCAGTGTGGGCACTGCAGCAATGACAGGCATGTGGAAAACTCCAGAGGAAAGGTGGCCTTGACAGACATCCATGCATACTCTTTCCCTCCCTGCCTCCTCCCACTCAGCTGCCTACTGTGGTGCAACTTTTGAAATGGCACCATATGCTCTAGGAGATAACCTCACATATATTCTTAGAAACAACAACATCTGGAAGAGTGAAATGTACTGAGCTTACATGGTATGACTTTGATGGCTGTGGTAGTTACAATCGTTTGAGTTGCCTCCAATTCAAAACCATTGCAGCCTTTTTTTCTTTTACTCTCATACCTGGTCAGACCAAAAAAGCAAAAGCTCTTTCTTTCCCATCATCCTTCCCATGATAAAGGTTATAGCAAAACCCTGTATTCGCATTGTTTAATGCACAAAGTGTGTCTATCCAGCTTGTCTTTTCTTTATCTGAGATTTCAGATGTTACTGTTTTGCTGCTCAGTTGACGAAATGTTTCTGCTTCCATGAATCTTTGGAAGAGAATGTTCTGTAGATGTTTTTCCAGGACATGTTGGACCACTGTGGTCTTTTGCATTACGCAGACACACAAATTTTTGCCCAGACTTTCCCAGACAGAATTCAAGAAGTCCCAGGCAGGGAAGTTCCAGATTGATGTATATCCTCAGCTTGGTAACAAGGTTTGAATCCAACACTAAAGAGGTCCTGAAGATGCTGTGATAAGGGTTATCTTTTGATTCATCATCATTATCTTTTTGTCCATAATCCATTGGGTTGGTCCTACCACTTTCTCAGTCCCACCTTGAAAAGGATGTACCAGATATTTTGCCGTGGTTGTTCTAACCTGGCAAAGTAGGCTTCTCTTGAATAGCAGTACACTAAAAAAGGGTTTCCTTTCTTTTAGAATAATTTGGAAATGGGGCCAGCCAAAGGCAATCCTGATGCTCCCAGGTGCCAATTCTTCTGGGTCACTGCAGCCTTACTGCACGGTACAACCCATCTGAGAGCAGAACTAGAGCCTTTGAGATAGGTTTGCAATATGTGTGACATCTGACTACAAATGCAGTGCCGTTGATTCACTACTAGTATGGGTGCCTGACAAAAATAAATGAATCTTAGTGTGACTCCATGAGTGGTGTTGACACATTCAATTGTCTGTGCTTCGTTTGCTGCAAAACAGTAGCTATTTTAGAAAAGCATTTGATGAGTTTAGCATACACAAAGAGTAGACAGATTTAAAAGACATCTTACTGGAACATTCTATTTTTGAGATTTCACTTTGACAAAACTGCCTCATTAAGGACTTGGATATGAAAAGCAGGAAAATGCTTTTGAATCTCATGTAAACTAAATTCAGAATTCTGATGAGCTGAATCAGTTCTTTCCATACATTATTTTCCTTTATCTGTATTTCTCCTTGTTTCTGTGTAAGAGATGACATAAAACCTTAAGGTATCTCGATCTTGATTAATGAGCAAGACAACCCAAACTGCATGAAATAAGGGAGAAAGAGGGAAGATAAGGTAAGTATTTTGAACCCAAATTAAGTTGTAATATTTTGGAAGGAACAAACCACAAATGATCATCACATGCTGTGGCCAAAACTGAGAAAATGACACTTGATTCTGCAGGAAACCTTGCTGTGTTGTTTGCTTTGGCTTAGTAGAAGCATTCAAACTACTGCAAAAGATCCTCTTAGGAAGAAAAGGATACTGTATGGGAAAGGGCCGCTGCAGCCTCCTGCCAGTTTGACTGAAGGCAAATTCACCAAAGTGCATTGTCAAATACTGGGTTTCAGCTCTGAACAATGGGATAGTGACTTTCAGAGGGTGTGTCCACCTTGAGACATATGCAACTGTATCAACAAATAAAATTCAGGCAAAAAGCTAGTGGTTCATGCCCTCTCCAGTCTTGTTAATCCTGATTTAGGACATTTATGTCATATTTACAGTATAAAGTGGTTGAGTTGTAGTCAAATTGCATACAGTGGGACACGTGAGACTCCTTGTAATGACAACTGCCTTTGTTCTTTGACAAATGAGTCTTGGAAAGAACACCCACTATTCATGTGTTGACCACATGATTGGTGTGCACCATTCTCACTGGGTCACTCTGCACATTTGTGGGTTTATTTTCTAGAAGAGCTCTTTGGCCCAGGTGTGGCTCAAGCCTTTACCTTCTTTGAAGCCTGTACCAATGTACTGTTGATTTGGTCAAGGGGCCAAGTGCATCCATCACAATCAGAAATATATTTTCGTCGTGATTCACAGACTATGTCTATAAAACTAGTCATGTGCACTATCTTTGATGCCTAGTCAGCAATGGTATGAGAAGATTTGGTGCCTGGTCCTTTTCTTTGAGTTTGGTTGATTTTCTGCTCTTCAAGAACAAAACCTGTTCCTTATTTTCTGTTTCTGCCTATACATCTTTGCATTTTAGACCTGCAAGGAGGGCTGCGACCTGTGTGACTACAAAATTACTCAGTGACACAAATGACATGGTGCATTTGCAAGCCATTTCATGTAGTCATCTTAAATGCAAAATGATTTTAATCTGCGTCCTATGTGTATTATTAGGGTTAGACAGGGCTAAAACCAGTTGGATACTCTTTGTAGTCTTGCTCTAGAACTCTTTCTTACCTCAGCTTCATGTCAGATGCTTCTTAAACTTCCAGTGTAGTCAGACTGTTGGTATCAATGGACTACCTCTTCCAGTTAATCAAAGTTCAAGCAGAAAAACACGTAGAAAAAATAAGCTTTCCTGTAAAAAAAAAATTTCTTTTTTGTCTTTGCATTTCCATGACAGTCTTTAGTCCTGTATGTACTTATCTTCCATCTGTCCTTCTGCACAGCTTATTTGAAATGCTGGTGTAGCAGCCATTGCTTGAGTATCCAGGTATATCATCCTCAGTGTATTTATCCTGATGGAAGATTAGCCACTGTTAGCCTGGATTTACAGAGAGGAGGGTAACAGAGCTGCTGGATGCATCACAACCACCTGATGGATGCTGTGGTATTATGGTTTCCTGATTAAGGATCTGTCACAGTCTCCTTGGCTCCTGCTGAAGCAGCATATGGACACACACTTGGGTTTCATAACAATAGAAAGAAAAGCCATTCAGCTGGGACCTGAAAGTTCAAAAGTGCTTCAGCTCTCCAGTCAAATAGTGGCTGAACTCTGGATTTAAATCTACTGCTCCAAGTGTGCCAGGGAGCAAGCTGTCACCTGTTCCGGATGTGTCAGGCTTCCAGGTCCTTCTTGTTTAGAGTTTGTACTTTGAGTAAGTAAATAATTATTCTTAAGCCAGAAGGTGAATACCCAAGCATGACTGACTATTCAAGGTATTAAAAAACTCACCTGGGAAAAGAGAGACCCGTGTTCTAATCACAATTTTAATCAACATTTAATCTAAAACTGGAACAGAGACTGGAAGTAAAGTTTTTCTGTTTCCAGATCCTTGCTTCTACGAGAACCATGTTAATGACCTAAATTAACTTTTTCTCTCTTCCCCAGTTAACTGAAATCCTTCTTGTCCCTTTTGAAAATGTTTCTTGAAAATGTCAGCATTTCAGGTTCTAGTGTTGCTGTGTCTAAGAGAAGGGATTTATAGCTGTAGGAGCATCATTGCTTCATCCTATTCCATTTTTCTTGATCCCCACACCCTCTCTCCACACCTGATCCTCACTCCTCTCTGGCACTGCACGCATCAGACTCCACTATCAGCCAATGCATTTCACTCCCATGGCAAAAATCTGTGCGGGATTTAATATGGTCTGGCAGAAAACTCACTCACAGATGGGTCTGAGGAGTGCCAGAGACAGCACAGCAATCAGTGTGAATGGGAGGAAGGGACCAGTTGAAACTTGGAAAGGGGAAACGATCTTCCTCTTTGGTTTCTTTTACTGGTTTGCAACACTTCATGGAATGGCATCCTGAAACGGACCAATTATGGGAAAAAGGTGGTGTTTCTGACTACACTAAAAGTTTGCATGGTCAAACTCTTGATCCTTTTAGCCAGTTTCATTAGAAAAACTGGTACTTTACCACATCATACTAGACTTCTCTCATATTTAATTGCAATATTTTAACTTTTTAATCTATTTTTCTGTGGCTGTAACTGCTTATAAAATTTGAAACAAAGGCATCACTTGAAATTATATTTTAAAACACATGTAACTTATTCATCTAGAAACAGGAGTTTCAAGAGTTAATTAATGATGTGCATATTTACCTTTAATGTATAATTCCGATGTATCAATTTTCACTTGTATGTTTTGAAATGTTTGGAAATTAACTGAGATTTATTATCCATCTTTTAACTATTAAGAAGCTTAGTCAAAAATTCATGTGTCCAGAAATCTTCCATCACAGTTCAGTAGCTGTTTAGGCAAGCTGACTCTTACAACCTTAGAGAAGGCAATACATTGGTACTAGGAGGACCTTTCTGAATGCTTGCCATATTGTCAAACCAAATCCAAAATATGGCACTGCACCAGCTACTAAGAAGAAAATTAACATTTTTATTATTGTTATTGTTGTTGTTATCATCCCCAACTGAAACCAGGACAATATTTTACTACATTGTCTCTCTGAAATCAAAGAAACTGCAATGTCATTGTCAATTTCCATTTTGGCTAAAAATAATTTATTTTCAGATTTACATACTGCCAAAATAAAGCATTTCTTTTTGTTCTCAACAGCCGAAAGCTCAGCCTGTCTTTCAATGTTGGTCCTGCAATTTCAAAATGCTCAGTCTGTAGCAGTGTCGTTTGTTTCTGCCAGGTAGCTTCCTCTCTGATAATAGTATCAGCATCCCAACACCCATCAATCTAGCAGATTAGTCTCCTAGACAAAGAATTTTTTTCAGCCATTTACACAGTACTGTCCGTTTTACTGAGCAAGATATTCCCAAGCTACATTTAGCACAGAATTTTCCAGTTCTTTTTATGGGATTATTCTTTGCTTTTTAGATTAGTTGAATGTTGGGGTTTTGGGAAACCAGCATGGAAACTTTCTGCTGATACATTGGAATTTTATTCTTTCCACCTGTTCCTTCCACCAGTAAGTAAAGCCAGTTGACCTAGAACTTCAAATTCAGTATTTAAATATAGCCAAGTAGTTCATATTTGTTTTGCTTAGGAACACAATCCACTATTTGAAAATACATTTTTCTTAACCGTGACCTGAATGCAATTCTTTCTTGAACTTAATTTTGGAAGAGATTGTTTACCATTCATTTTCTGGAGAAAATGTGCATTTCAGGAGAATATCTTCATAACTCTGTAACTCCTTTTCTGTCTTCACTGATCTGGCTGCAGTATAACTGTTAAAAACTGCTAAGTATAGAAAAATATCTATTTAGTAGGTGAGAACTTTGAAGGATTTTCTCTTTATTTTGTAGAAACAAACTGGGTATTTTTTTGCATTTACATTGCTAGGAATAAGGGAGGTAGCCTTTCAAGTAGGGAAAAAAACCTTGGTATTTCCTCACTGTGTCATCAGTTATACAAATAAGATGCCTTTAGAGATGCCCATATAAGAGATCTTCTAATATATGCTCTGTCTATTGATGCAAAGCGTAATAAATGTTAGAATTCAAGTACAGTTGTATAAGCTGTTGCGTTATCTGGCACAACAGGTTCTGGTAAGGGAAAATGCTCTATGCAATCCTGAGGTTTGGATATCATTAAGTTTTGGAATTACGGATAGGTTTTCACCATCAGTTCATATCAATTCATCAATTGGTGTTAAATTCATACAATTCTTGACTGTGGAATGGATTTTTGTAATGGCAGATTGAAATTTGCAACAGTTTGAAAGTGCTTTTTTGTCCTTCATTGCCTAGGTCTTTTAGGGATTCTCTAAGCCTGGCTAGATATTGTCAGTGACTGGGCTTCATAGTGCAGAGTAGGACATACTGCCTTAGGGTGTGAGGTGGTACTGCAGCCAGGCTGCCTGAGTACAGCAGTAACTCACATATATCCAGACTATGAAAAATAACATTTTCTTTTTCATGTCTGATAAATTTCACTGGTATCCAATTGAGCATGTGGTTAAACTGGATGTTACTGCTGCTTTTACCTCTCATAGCTGTGTTTCCTCAGCCCCTCTTTTGCTCTAGCAACCACATGAACACAGGGATCATCAAAGCCACCAAATTGCAGCAATGGAGTAATCTTTTTTTTGTTTGTTTTTTTTTTTTTTTTTTTTGCTCTGATAGTTTAACATTCTGTTTTATCAATGAGTTGGTACAACTAATGATGGCAATAATTAGAAAAGGATAGAAAGAAAGAAGGAAAAGGTTAGAGGGGAAGAACAGGCTTGTCCCCTTCATTGGCAACATAATGTGAAACTTTACCTCTAAGAAACCTTGTGACAGTGGTGTTATTTTTAAATGTAGAACTGCAAGAGAATTATTGCTGTAATGTGAAACTGCACTCTGACTGTGTCCTCTCTAACACAGAGCTCCTATGACCCTTCTTGGTTTAATCCCTTTCTCTTCTAATTGCCCACTTTTCTTTTGTTGTGGGAGTTCTAATCTACTTCTGGGATGACTTGCAAGCTGTAACTCTCTTTTCACTCCACAGACCCTATAAAAGGAGGATTTTTGCAAGTGCTTGGCCTCTTTACTCTCCCTTAATTCAAATTCTAAAATGAGATTCTTTACACCTTTGAGCAGAACAGTCACCATCTGCCTTCCTAAATCAGTAAGGCTCACTTCAGTGAACTAGAAATCTGTACTCCACTCTTATGACTCTTGGAACCATAGAATATTGAAAGACATGTCTGGACATCATCTGGTCCAATTTTCCTGCTCAAAGCAAGATCAGCTAGGGAAGGTTGCTCAGGGATGTATCCAATCAGATTTCAAATATCTCCAAGGATGGAAACTCCACAACCTCTTCCATGTGCTCAGTCAGCCTCATAGTAAAAGATCTTTTTCTTACGTTTAATCACCCTGTACTTCAATTTGTGTACTTGTCCTTTCACAGGGCACCACTGAGACAAGTCTGGCTCCATCTTCCCCATCTCCCCCGTATGAGAGATATTCCAGCCCTTTAATGATCTTTATGGCACTGTGCTGGACTCTTCAGTAGGTCCATGTCTGTCTTGTAGAGGGGAGCCTGGAAGTGGGCATGGCCCTCCAGTGTGTCTCAGCAGTGCTGGACAGAGGGAAAGGACCACCTCCCTCAGCCTGCTGCCAGTGCTCTGCCTAGTGCAGCCCAGGATGCTGTTGCCTCTCTTTGCTGCAAGGGGGTATTGCTGACTATGTTCATCTAGTTGTGCCTCAGCTCTCCCTGCTGTTTTTCTGCCAAGCTGCTTTCCAGCCCCTCAGCTCCCACCCTGTCCTGGTACCTGCAGTTAGCTAAAGGCCCCATGCAAGTCTTTAATTAAAAGATGAGGGGAAATACTTAACGATTAAGAATCTTTTCCTTCCTGTTCTTTGGGTCACTGAAACAGAGTTACGAGCATGATGATGATACTCTGGAGGCAAACATACTTCTATAAATACTCACAAGTAAGAAAAGCAGACTAACAGCAGCAGTTAGCTGTTCTGTGCATCAGAATTCAGCCATTTCTGACAAAAATTATTCTCTAAATGTATTCAGGGATATTTTATACATAAGTTCTTGAGGCTTTTTAGGCAAGAGTGTTTTCTGCCTAATAAAGTATTCAATAGCACTTTGTATTTCTTTAGCTTGAAAATAGATATAAATGTGCTTGGTTTCAAAGGGAAAGCCTGTCTGATATGTATATACTATATAGGATCAGGAACACTTTCATGAATAAGCCAACTGATCCCAACACAGCAATTCATATAAATATATGCTGTTCAGTTTTAGAGAAGACAGTAGAGCAGCAGAGATGGCAACCATGGTTATTTAATCACAAATTGTGTGATATTTTATTAGATTCCCTGCTCCTGGAAACTGAATCTCAGTTTGACTTCCAGCATTCTTGGCTGGGGAAAAAAAATTGAGAAATTGACATGACATTTCAAAAATATAATCAAAAGAAAAAAATAGTTCAGTTTTTCCTTCAAGGTGTCTAAACCAAAGTCTTTCTCAGACTTTGATTTCTTAGTTTTGAAATGTTCAGAGAGGTACTGCTGGGCTCGGATTGAAGGGTTACCCCTGCCCAGTTCTGTGGGACCATGCACAGCAGCCCTCTGTGGCCGGGTTGTCTGATCCTGAACAGCACTCCAGGAGTGCTTGAACTGTTGTGCAGTATGATATAGAATATCTTTTGGGTTAGGCATTGTAACATCATTTTCAGAGAAAGGGACTCGCTGGGGATGACTCAGTTGTTTGAGGGGAATCCTCCCCACCACACCAGCTGGCCTGAGTATGTGGCAGAGTAACTGGGCTCAGGATTGGTGTACATTAATGGTCAAGGTTATGATTACAGGTCTAAGAAAGGGAGATCTAAGACATGCAGTAACACTAGTGCTCAAAGGAGGTTGCTAATATAATTGAAAGTAAGGCTGAAAGCAAAAGAAACGAAATTTTTCTTAAATCTGCATTTATCATTTTCACAAGATTGTTGGCAGATCTTTTTTTCTAACATTTTCTTCCTTCTTTTGCATTGCTTATCTGTACTTGATAGTGCAGGGCAGGTTTTTTTCAGTTATGAAATGCAAGAGTCACAGTTCTGATGGATCTCAGGCAAAGGACCTAATGTGGGCCAGCTGAGAGCTAAATCCCTCTTGCTTCTGTCAGGTGGGTAAAAGAAATTCTACGTCAGCCAATAATTCAAGGTCTCAAGGAGTGGTGTGAACTTTACTTACAGATGTTTCATCTACCTCTAAGTGGTAGGTACAGCTGTTAAAACAACTTTAGGGAAATGATGCAGACTTTTTCATAGAATTTTTGGAATGTACATGTCCTCCATCTCAAAAATGGGCAAGTTGTATAAGTTTCATTTTATAGTTGAGGAAACTGGGAAGGGAAAGTTCAAGTGACTTATCCAATGTCATAAATAACTTTGGAAGTGGCTGAATAAGTTCAAAACTCTTCAGTTCTGTTTTCTTTCCTAGGGACAGTTTTTACAGACAATAGAATTATTCCATATTTATTAAGGAAAAAGGGGTTTTAAATATACCCTACAGTCTTAAGAAGAGGCTTCCCAAATCTGAGCTTGAATTGAATGGATTTGGGCAAATCAAAATATTCATTATATATATAGAGTTCCCTTTCCCTCCAATGTTACAACACAGTTTAGTCATTTCTGACTATTTTTGCTCATCTTTAGAGCAGAGGGAATGGTGGAAAGTCAATATCTTTCCCTCATCCATTCATACAGCCCTGTAAAAGAAAGCAAGCTAGTTCCAAGCACTTCAATATTTTTATGAGAGGTTTTGGTTTTTTAGGTATTCCAGTTCTTCTTCATCAGACTAATTCCCTTTCAAATTTTCCTGTAAAATTATGCCCACTAGTTAAAATTTCAAAGTTTTGAAACCCCAAACTAATTAGACTAATGGAATTCTTCATTTGTTTCCAGAAGATTATGGATTATGGAGGGCTAGAAGTGAGGAAACAGGCTATATGCTTTGCATATCCCAAAGGAGGAGACAGGGAGCTGTGGAAAGGGAGTTATGATATAATTGCTCTGGGGTAATGGAGCCCCAGATCTGCTCGTAGAAAGGAAAGAACCAGGAGAGGAGTACAGGACTTAGAATGAGAGAGAAGAAAATCATAAGGACAGTATGCAGATGTTACAATCAGTCAAAAGACTGAGCAAGAGAAAAAGGCAGCTACTTCACAGCTGAAAATGGGCATGGAGGGAGAGGTGAAGTTATGGCAAATAAGTGAAAGTGGAGAATTCTGCAGTTGCCTTCTGGTCAGAAAGAAATGTGAAAAGGAAGCAGACAAAAGAAGATTATTAAAATCTAGAAAATATCTGAAACTGCAGAAGAGGCTGCAATGGTTGAAGACATGGGAATCTTACCATGATAGTAAGTTTCACTTTGGCCCTGCAAGTTGTAAATTTTATATATATATATATATATATATATATATATATATATATATATATAT
>JAHLSL010000007.1:29167103-29227918 GCA_025920805.1 Petroica traversi | reverse complement strand
TATATATATATATATATATATATATATATATATATATATATATATATCTATCTATCTATCTTCTGTGAGTGGAAGCACATTATTTCCTATTGATGGCATAGAGGATCTGCTTCTACAGTTACTGCAGCAATATATGAGAAGCAGATTTTTAAGTTATCCCTTCTCTTTGTTATGCTCTACTGCTTTTTCACATTTACAATTTTCCAGATGCAGGCATCCATTTGACACAGTAAAGGAAAAAAGACATTCACGAGGATTTATTCCTCACTGATTCCTTCAAGAATTTTGATGGATTTTTCTTTCTTAAGAAAAACCCTTGTTAGAGCATTTTAGATGGAAGTGTATGGATGCTTTTTAGTAGTGATTAAACCATGCCTGTCAGCTATGAAAAGCTTTTTTAACTGATGCAGCATGGGTCATTTTTCCTATAATTTAAGGACAGAAACAGATTATACTACCCCTTTAGTGGGGTTTTTTTAATCTTTCAAAGATAAATTTGTAATAAATCTCTGGTGCGGAGAACTGTTTGCCATACAAAGAAGCAAAGTCAGAGGGTGTTTCACACTGCAAACCAATTTTTTTTCTAAGACATAAAATCAAAATCATGATAAGGTAAGACATGTATACAGCATGCACCCAGATGCTGGATCAGAAACAAGTAATTATAAAAAATGAATGATTTGCCATGAAAGAAATACTTTGAAACAACTAGCAGTGTTCAAAGTGGAGATTTTCAGACGAGCCTTGTTCCCACACAGAGCATGAGCTTTGATCTTTAATGATGAGCCCGATTCACAGTTCAGTGTTCAGCAGTCAGGAAGCTGCTGCCTCCCTGAGCAGCACATTCACTGCCCGAGCAGCTCGCATCAGGCCACTGCAGAGATGAGCTTCCTACTCCCTCTAGTGCAGCAATTGTGCACTCAGGCACTGCCTGACACTGCTTTTTAGAAAGCTGCAGACATAGAAAAGACATTAAAGAGTAACCATTTTTAGATAGAAATGGAATCAGAGTGTTGATTTACAAAGAATACAGGAATACTATCAAAAGAACATTATTTTTGTCAACTGATTTGACTATTGTGGTCTTTAAAGGGGAGATGAATCCTGGCTAAAACCAGATCTGAATAGAAACAAGGGGCTGCAAGTTAGAAGTTGTGTTTCTAAGGTGCCAAAACTGGGGAATTTCAAGTCAGCTGCAAATATGTCAATTCCCTGACTAGAAAGAAGAGGAGAGACCAAAGCTGCAGCAGCTGGACTGGGAAGCTGCCTGCAAGTAGCAAAGATGGAGATGGATTATTAGGAAAGGGAAAATATATGCCCAGAGTTATCTCCTGTCTCTCACTTTCCTGTGCCTATGCTAGCATCGCTTGTGCAAGTGGAGCTAGAGCACTTCTGTGTGAAGATGAGTAAATCTGCCCTCCTGGTTATTTCTGGACCATGAAAGAACAGGATGGTAAATCAAAAGATCTTCTAAAAGGTGATACAACTGCCTGGCAGTAGCTCTAGGTTCCCTCTCCATTCAGCCTTTTGAAGACTCTGCTCTCTGCTAATGCTACTATCAATACCTTCCCCTTCCATACCACCTGCAATCCTAAAAAATTGGTGGTATGACAGAGTGGGCTGCAGAAAAGCCAAGAGATCTCTAGGAAAACCATTTCCTTTTTTTAATGTTCTGGCCATACATTTTATATGGACAGAAATTTGTATGGAAGAGGTATGGCAGAAAGTACTGATATCCTTAAACTGCCAGAAGTATTTTCCATTTCAAATTGAATCAGTTCTATGTTATTATATTCCTTTCCTTCCTCAGGTTATTGCTTGTGTGCCTCTTTATAATTCTCTTACAATCAAATATTTTTTTCTACTCTCAATCAAGCTCCTGTCATCTCCCTGGCATTTGGTGGCTGCCTACTGAGGGCAAATGAGGGACAGACAGATCTTATTTTGCCACTAGCTGTGACTTTAAGAGTGATTACATTTGCTTTTCCTTCCATTTTTAAGGTATTCCTTATCAGAGGGTTTCTATAATTTATGTATTTAATCCCTTCTTAGAGATCTATTTCTGAGTGCTTAGTATCATGTAAAACATTTTAGAAATATATTCTGTTAAATAAATGATCTCCAACAAAGATCACACATCAAGAACTGGCTACACAGATGACCTAATTGTTGCAAGATGCTTTGCTTGGCTGCTCTCCCCAGCCACTGTCAGTAAAAGGGACTCCTTTACCCCATTCTCCCTTACAGTAAATATTTTATCACCTGAGGCACCTCTTGTGTCACCTCTAAGAATGTGCCCTGGAGGGTGTGGGGGTCTCAAAGGTCCCTGTGCATAGCACTTCATTGGGATACATTACTGTGAGGGACACAAGGTGAGATGGGCATCAGACATGACTTTTGGACAAAAAAAAAACCCAAAACAACAAAAAGGGTTTTTTAGTTACAATGTTGTGGTGATCATCACAATCAAACTTCTGAAAAGAAAGAATTTCTTTTATTAGGTCATGTGAGATTCCCTGGGGAAAAAAACAGGTGGACTTTTGACCACATAATTTAATAATTAGAAACCTGACTTTGGGAACCATTTTACAACTTTGGGAGATGACCATTAAAACAGTAAAACAAGGTAGAAAATTGAGAGCTTCAGTTTGGCAACCATGTTCCTTTCCACTTGCTGAGCAGCTCTCCAAGAATTCCTATTGTGTGCTCCAGATTTTCTCCAAGTGAGGGACTGTTCACAGCAACAGCACATTTTCAAGTTCGTAATTTCAGTTCTTAATAACTTCCATTTCAGGTTGTAGATTCAGGCTTTGGAAAACAGATGCAAATGCCCTAGATGGCTGTACTTGGAGACAGGCATCTGGACCAATTCCCCTCTCCAGATCTTTCTTACTCAGGTAGGAATTTGTCAGCTATGCCAATGACATAGCTCATCACTATCAAAAATAGCTGGGCTGAGCAAAACAATTGCATGTGCAGACAAACAAAATCATTTAGCTTGGAAAAGACATCTGAGACCATTGAGTGTGACAATAAACCTAACACTACCAAGTCCACAACTAAACCAAGTCCCTGAGCATCGTATCTACACACCTTTTAAATACCTCTGTGGGTGGTGGCTCAACCACTTCTCTAGGCAAACAGTTCAAATGCTTTATAACTGCTTCCTTGCAGAAATATCCAATCTAAACCTCCCATGGAACAACTTGATACCACTTTCTCTCATCTTATCTCAAGCTTGTTACTTGAGAGAAGAGATTGATGCACAGCTGCCTGCAACCTACTTTCAGGTAGTTGTAGAGAGCCATAAGGTCTCCCCTGAGCCTTCTTTTCTCCAGACTAAACACCCTCAGCTTCCTCAGCCACCCCTCACAGAACTTGTACTCCAGACCCTCTACCAGCCTTGCTTCCTTTCTCCAGACACACTCCAACACCTCAATGGCTTTCTTGTAATGAATAGAAATATTTAAGCAAAGTGATTGTCCTGGTGTAACTGGTCTGGTACAAGAGGGCGGTGGGCACCTTGCTGTCAAAAATTATTAGTTTTTGCCTGTATCTGTTTTCTGCTTTGGCTGAGCATGAAGCTGCATGAACACTGCATCCAGGTGATGAGAAGAACTGACAGAAGAAATTGTTCCTTTTTAGCAAAAGTCAACTTTTGTCAGGCCATAAAGCCTGTGCAGTCATGCACGTGGAGTCCAGTGCAAGGTGAGTGTAAGCCACAAATTAGTCTGTTTGGTCCTTAGATGCCTGAGGCTGCCATAAGAAGTGGTATTATTTTGGTCTTTTTTACATTGTCACTACTTTTCCATAATCTAGCTAGATGTTTACAACTCGTTGAGGCTTCAAAATTTACTAGGTAGGAGTTATTTTGTTACTGTCTTAAGAAATACTTGTCCTCACCTAAACAAGGCTCAGTATGTGTTCTGCACTTCTTTTTTCCAAGTTCATACACCAGCTAGTAGTTAGCATAAGGTTGTTCTAATATTTGAATTCTTTGCACAGTAGGTGTCATCTGGCTTAGCCAGTGAATTATGAAACACACTTTTTTAATGGTGTGTCTTGAGCTGGTCCCAACCCAGTGCAACACAGGCAATAACTCTGGGCTATTCTGAAGATCCAAAATACATTTTCTTCCTTGCCACTCTCATTACCTGACAGGCTCATCCCTCTTCAGTTTTTTTAAAGCCTGACAAAAACTTGAAAGTCTCATAAAAGTTCTGTACAATGTCACTCATTTTCCTGAGTCTCCTTTGAAGACTGTGGCCTGATGTTTAAAGTTAAAGGATAGCAGACATCTACAATTTCCAGGTGTCTCCAGAAACCTCAGGTACTTAACAACTCAAAATCTGGGCCATGAGTTCTATATTTATGAGATTCAAAAATCTTTCTGAGTTTTTAACAAAACTAAATTGTGTTTTGCTGCCATCAGAATCCACTGTGATAAAGTGATATCTGATAAAGCACTAGGAAGTTTTCTCTTTGTGTATAAATATTTATGTATGTAAATAGGTGTGTGGTTAATTATAACTGACAAGAACAGACTGACACAAACTCAGATCCTCTGTCCCCATGGACAGATATAAGTTGCTTGTTGAAGTGTTGTGGCATATCTCATGGGCTGTGTACTGAATCATTGATTAAATGCTGCAGCATGTGGATAGCTGAAATGCCACTGACTCTTGAGCAAGGAGGGAGGAAGGAATGTGCACTGAATAAGAACACAGAGACATCATCTGGTTTATATTTCTTGATATTTCATAAACTGGTCAAGAGCTGAAAGATTTCCCTTTATATTTTACTAAAGTTTGAGCAGAAACCTTGACTGAAGACTGCACAGGCCGTCTAGCTCACACATGCACACAGAATAGAATCCCTCATGCAGGAAAGAGTTAGAAAAGAGTTTAATAAGAAGATAGGACAAGCTGCACTTGACAGTGAAAACCACCCTTGAATCTGACTCTTTCAGCACAGGCAGAATCCCTGAATCTGCTTATATATTTGGAAAATGTTTGCATATAGCTAACACTTTTGAATGAGGCTTGCATATTTTTTGCTTTCTGGGTGGTTTTTTCTTTTTCATTTCTTTTGTTACTGTGTGTTTTGTTTGCAGGTAAGCTTGTGTCTCTTCTGCCAGGTACATCAAAAGAAACATGCCATTGTACTTCTGCTTTTACCCTTCAATAGACTTATAATGTTACTTGAAGGGAAAAGAACTTTTTAGATTAAGTTTACAGAGTGGCTGAAAATCAGAAATGTCTATTTAATTAAAATATATATCTATTCAATAAAAATATGGTAAATGTGTAATCATGTGTAGCTGAAAACAGAATTCTTCGGCATGACACTTTTGGGACCTTTCAATACTTCAACTTGTTTTTCCAGTATGGCATCATTCATGGCTTATGCATACCTTGAAACATTAATGTTTTTAAGTGTTCTACTTTTTTTGTTGTTTTTTTTTTGTTTTGTTTTGGTTTGGTTTGGTTTTGTTTGATTTTTTTTGTCGTGTCATGATGAAAAGTTGAATAGTTTCTAATGTGCCAATATGATAACAACATACCACCATCATTATACATGTTTTCTGCATGACATTCCTTTATTGGATGAAGGCTGTTAGATTGGCATTTTTTTAATAATAGCATGCCATGTGGTCTACTTTTGTTTTAGAGAGAAGCCTCAATTTTGTCTTTGAAACCCTGCTTCAAGGAAACTTGGAAGAAAAAAGATCATACCAAAACATATACTAGCATGAAGCTTTTTCTGGAACTAAACCTGTGAAACTGTTTTGAACTGCCTTGTTCAACAAATGTACTGCACGTATGTGTAATATTAGTGGATGTAAGGAACCTGGTAGGTAATTTGCCTTCTGTATAGAAGCAGAGATGTCTACTAATCAAGTTCATAGCATTTTCCCTCCCTTTCCCTATATATTTTATTTCTACATGTGGCAAGAGACAGGCTCACCAATTACTTTCCTGAAAAAAAATAGAACTAAAAGACCTCCAAGCTATAAAGTGTGCTTGAGCTCTTAAATATCCAGCATTTTGCCTATACTGGGTTATCAATCTACGTTGTCTTGGGTACAAGGAAATTGATATCTGAATGCAAAAAAAATGTAGAAGTGCCTGACAGGAAAGCGAAAAATATTAAACTGCAATCTTTGTTCAGTTTTGCAGTAGTTAACTAGAAAGACATCTCTTTTTGCAGGTGCATTCCTGTATTGCAAAGACAACATTAATAGGTTCTTTTTTTATTCATGGAAGGCTTAAGTGTAACAACTTGCACCTTCAGACTTTGCTGAAACCCTAATGATCCTAGAGAGGCAGAGTAACTCAGGTGTTACACTCCTGCAAAATTCACTCATCATAAAGCCAAGTGGTCTCTTAATGTTAAAATCATTTGCAAGGATGATGAAAGTGCACCTGTGTTCATGGCCCCTATTCCGAAGCTTTTCTTATTGCAACCCAGACTTTGCACCACAGACTTTATGTTAGTTGGGCTGTCAGTCTGTCTACTTGTGCCCTTCCTGAAAATCCTTGCTGTGCTGGGTTCTTTGGGTCACTCCTTTAGGTACAGTGGTTTTCAAGTCAATCTCCCATTTGTGCTGTTGCTTCTAATGGGCAATTTGCTGCCATGCTTTTACTGCCTTCTTTTCTTGTTAACCTTTTAGAGTCCTATCAGCCATATTTCTTCTTACCCTTCTGTGCAAGGTAGTTGATGGCAAAAGCTTTTATTTTCTTTCTAGTCCCTATCTTCATATTCTTTTGCATGTAGCTTGTCTGCTTCTATTACATAGCTGTCTTTTAGAGCTTAGCCTCTTATGCTGTCTTTAATGTATATCCATTCCCAATTACCTGCATTCCATTGCAACTTGAATATCACACTGGATTAAGGGGCTTTAATGAGTTCACGGAATCATATTGTCTTGCGCATCATTTATTTAAATTGGAATCCATGACAGGAGGTGCACACAGGGCAGTTCATGTTTATTTTTCTGTTGACTCTGAAGCCTCCATTTGCAATCTACTTAACTTCTCTTTTTTTGTATACAGCAGTGCTGAAGAAACTTATGCACTGGGTATAGCAAAAAGGCTTTTTAAATGTTACACATTTTAGGGAGATGCATTAAAATATTCCTATGGAAATTCAGAAATAATTTTCTGAAGTAGAAGATTATGCAAAAATATTTGAAGACTTGTTGGGTCAATCTCAACTTCTTAATTTCACAAATTTGTTCTCCATTGGCCTGTATAAATCCTACGTTTTTAGAGTCAGCTGTAAAATGTGTGAGTGTTACTACCTAAATGTCCTCATAGATTTATTTGCAAATTACTGCTCAAGGGAAATAGAGAAAAAGGCTTATAAATTAAAATCATCATAATGGGTGCACCTGTAGGACTTCATTTGTAGAAACCCAAATTCAATACTGTTTTGACTACAGATTCAGGACTGCAAATACGTAACAGTTGAAAAAGGAGAGGGACTGCTTAAATTAGCAGCTAAAGCTTTATGAGATGCCAAATATTTAATAACAGCAAATACTGCAAGTTAGGATTGAGGTTTAATGTCAGAATATGGGATATGACTGAAGTAGCTGTCCCACAAGGAGTAAGCATGGATGAAACTGAAGAGCATTAACTGGTAAGCCAGCCTGGAGATACCAGAGCTTGATGAGCAGAAGGCAGCAGATGAGAACTGAAGCACTGCAGCAGATGTGGGTAGAGAAAGAGCCTCTGGACCCCCAACCAGAAGACCAGAGTTTGCTGTGAGTTTGTTTAAGATGCATTATTAGACGGCACAGTTTGTAATGCCTGCCAAGTGAGAGGCACTGGCTATTATACCTTAAAGTTTTAAATTTAAGATTTTTAGTCTATCCTTTTTGATGGAAGAGGAGGTGATTTCAGTCTCAAATTTTCTAAACTGGTTGTTGCTGCTCTTGTCAAGTAGCAACAATGGAATACAGAACCTTGCATGATGGTGGACACCAGTGGGCCTGCTGCCCGGTATTCTGTAAGGGCCTACTGGTAACTCAGCCCCAAACTCTGCAGTTTGAGTAACACAAAGTTCTTCCCCAAGACACCCCAAGGCCTTATAGACATTTATTTTCATTCCATTCTCCCAGTTGGCCCCTTGGCCTTCCTGCCCCTTTTGTCCTTTTCTGGAATTTCTCTGGAATGTTCTCTGCAGCTCGATGCCCCATTGGCCCCTTCTCCTTGGTCCCTCCTCCTGCCCCTCCTCATTGGTTCCACAACCCATCCATCATAACATTTTTTTCTTATGTTTGTTGGTATTAGTCCTCTGTGAATAAAAGATACTCTAAACATCTTTGGGAAATTTATGACTCTGATATTTTGTTGTGGATGTATTTATGTGTTTTATAAAAGATGTGGAGTAATAGAGTTTGTCTAAACTCACCAGCACTGCTCCGCAATCTTCTATTTTATGCTCTGAATATAGTAAGACAATGACCAAATAAGTCACTTTGCAAAACTAAAATACTTCTGTAGTTTGCTTATGTGTGAAGTCTGTGCCTGGCTTGCTTGCTTCTCATCTCTTTTAGACTGGCCAGCTATTTGATTTCACCAAGTGAAGGATCTTGTTTCAGCTATTTTGTGAATGCTGTTTCAGTTGTAGCAGTAGCCATTAAGCGCTTTTCAGAACAGAGGGAAACAGCCTCTTCCTCGCTAGCTATGCAGCTCTTTCCTCACTAGAATAGTATTTAGGACATTAGCAACCTTGGGTATTAATGGATGCTAGTCAGCTAAATAAAGCTTATATTTTCTAATGGATTTTAGACCACCTAAGGTTTCAGTTGCATGATATGCTGATTTTTGTACTTATTCCCGTGACATTTTCTGGAAGAACTGGATCACAGCATAAAAAGCCATTTCTGATAGAGAAGTTAGTCACCATATTCTTTTCTTTCTCCTGCTCTCAAAATGTTCCCATTAATTTACTGTAGGTATTTGTGAATTTATTTGGAAAATATTTTCACTACATGAATATCTCGTTAACAGTTTGTTGTGAATATTTATTATCTAGCTTCTACATTAATTCAGTGTTGGTTAGTCATTTGAGTGATACAGTTTCTTTACTGAGTTATTTTGCATCTTACAAAGACATTTCACATTTGAAGCACTGTGAAAAATCCAACTCAACATACATTTTGCTACTACTTAAGCTTTTACTTAAATTCTCTATGGCAAATGAAAGTAAACCTTGATTATTTCAGAGCTCAGATAAACATCAGTGACATTTTTCTTATTGCTCAGGCAGCTCTTCTGCAATCTTCTGACCCAGATTCTCCCTACAGACTCAGGTCAGTACAACCTTCTTCACTTGGTCTTTTACATTGCTGTGTGAAGTCCCTATGGGCTGTGAAGGACTTGTCACAGTCCACTCCAGAAATGGCTTCATTGCAGCAAAATGCATTTATCAAATCCTTTAGGATCTTTCCATGCTGGGCCCTGAGATGTAAGAGTTCTTTCACATGCTTTGTAATTAAAGAACACAGTCAACCACTATTCAGCCTAAGAAGGTATTACTTGAAATCAGGCATTTATTTATGGATTTATACAGTTAAAGAGAATAGCTTTATTTGTCTATTCTTTGTGTCACCTTCTGGTTTCTTTAAAGTCAGTGACAGACATGAACTTAACACTTACTAAACAAAATAAGGCTTCAAATTGTTGTATTTAATAGTTCATACTTGATAATTTTGGCTCTATCTTCTGTGTTTTCCTAACTGTAAACACTACAATTCTCTCATTACAAGGTGTTGTGAGGGTTATGTAATTGTTTAGAAAATACTTTGAGATAATCAAATGAAAGACAATTACAGGAGTGCAAGGCATTTTTAATATGATTTCTCTAAATATTGGTCATGGACAGAGGCTATGCTATAATAATAACTTTTCACGGACAATATATTGAATAAACTTTAATCTACTTTGAATTTTAATTTAATTGTTAGTATCTGAAAAAAAGTTCTTATGTAAGGACTGTAGATGGGCTATCCAGTGATGGTATCTGGATGGCTGTGAAGAATTTCCCCTGAAGACATGGTAAAGGAACAGTCTCTGTAGTGGTGATTCCCCTTGCTTCCGAGGTGGCCAAGATACTTCTGCCAGCCAGCACTGCTGGTTTGTCTCTGTGCACTTAAAAAAACCATTCTCTTGGGACAGCAAGAGAATTTAGCAATGCCTTGGAATTGCTTTCTTGATGTTGGAGGAGGGCAGAGTAGGAATTTGGCAGCAAACGGGAGGGAGCAGAGGCCAAAGTCTGCTGTTTGCCTTTTCAGTGGAAGGCTTCCAGGAAAGAATAACTGAGATGTCTTGGCATTTGAAGTCTGAAGTAACTCAGGATACTGAAGGGTGCTCAGGCACTCTGAGAACAAATTTTCTGCATATAAAATGAAATCTGGAGCTACTGATTACTTCACATCTGAAATTTTGTCAGCAAGAGCATCAGAGAATAAACATATCAGTGGTCTTACAAAGTCACTAAATATTTCGTATTTATGAAGTCTTTTCTTCTCTTGTATCTCCTCTTGTATTCACTGCCTTCTATTATCATACAGGAAGATTTTGCCATTTTGATGAAGAGTTAATTTATGAATCAACCTGTATCTCATCTACTGGACATCAGGGCATGTCAGCAAGATTATTTTCTCACACACACAAACATATGATTTCACTCCTTTAGGTTGTTTTACTATTTATTACAAAACTGCAGCAGGAGTTTTTCCCTCTGACTTACTTTTTATCTATAACCATTGGATATTCTCCTTCTGGATATTGCTGCTGCTTTGCTTTAATAGTCTTTAGTAGTCAGAAGAGGGACTGAAGGAAATACCAGAGCAACTTACATGGTCTTGACAGATTTTTTTCTGTGTAAGGGCATCCATGGCCCTTTAGAAGCTCTTCAGGTGACTCATTTTATTCAGAAAACAGAGAATAATATGGTAGAAGTTTTTACATATTAAAAATGTTTTTTTGCATATTAAGACTTTCACTGGGAGTCTTTCTGTGACCCTGCAGTCTTTTATACTCAGATTGTCCCTAGATATTTCTTCATGCCCTTGAGTCTGAATGTGTCCATCCACATGAGGAACTCACATCCAGAAGCTGACTGTCCAGATATTAGACATGAATACACAGGGTTCAATGCATCTATAGCTCACTTATATAACATTTATATACCTCCTCTTATGGATACTTTATGCAATATCTCTCCCACACTTCCAGTACTGCCTCAATTCCAGTTTTGGATCCCTGTCCCAGACAATATACTGCCTTTGAGAACAAATGCAAAGATGTGTAGTTGTCAGTGTTTGATGACTTTTCCTTATACACACCTCTGTTTCCAATTTGTTTTTCTCCATGCAGTTTAATTCCCTTATTACAAATACCAGTTTTTCCCAGCCTTCGTTTTTTCTCCACATACAGAAACACAGAAGAACTGCAGCAGACTCCTTGAACATTTTGTCCTGGGGCAATTTAATCCAAGCACTTGATATTGCTGAGCAGTTTGGAGTTGTAATTTGAGAGGACCACCCTCAAATTTCTTGAGTGGATGAGGAGACATGAGACATTCCCATCAGCCTCTTTGCGAGAGACCAACTCAGATCAGAAGAAAAAAATCTGGCAGCCAAGTAAGTATCTTGTCAAGTTACCTGATTGGAGCCTATCAGTGTCAGCTTGTGCACAGAAATAGAAGCCTCTTGGTAAACTAAATCTATTAAAACAAAATAGGTAAAAAGTAATTAACCTTATAAACCTACCATTCCTCAATTTTAGCTCAGTCTGTTTTGGACCAAGCATTGTTTTCAATGTTTCCATTAATTGAACAGCTGTGTAGTTTATTAAGCTAAGAAAATTAGTTGAGGTGAAGATTTAAAGAAGGAGGTTAAGATCTGCAAGTAGGGGAAACATTACAAACTGGGAAAAGCAGAAGAGAAAAACTAAAAAGAAAATAAAATGGGAACAAGACATGCATACTAATAATTTTCTGTACTGAATAGCTTTCCTTTATTCTTTATTATTGTTTGAACAATTGCAGTCCATCTGGCAGAGAGGTGTATCTTCTCTTTTTGTGCCTGATGTAGTATGAAAAAAAATTCTTCTAAGCCAACATCAATATTTTATGAAGTTAAACTAAGACGTCGTGTGCCCCCAAAGCTTCAACTCTTGTTGCTTTTACCAGAGTATGTGTAAATTATTTTAGAACATTTTATGGCCAGTGATTTTATTTAAATAAGAGTCTGTGCAGTTATTGATGCTTGGCCTGAGCTGGCTATCCTGGGAACTGTGCGTGTTCACCAAAGGGGAGAGCAGGCGAATAGGCAGCTATTGGCAACAAAACAGAAACAAGGAATCCTTCTCAGGTTCTTAGTGAAAAAGATGCACGCTTGAGCCTCAGGATGCTGTGCCCAGCTGGCCACACTGGGGTAGAGACAGCAGCTATAAATAGCTGTGGCCTGGGGCTGCAGGGGACCACACACAGGCACAGTGGTGCTCCTCAGAAGCCAAATAAAGCTGCTGCTGCCTGTGTGAATCAGCTGGTGAGTCAGCAAAGCCTTTGCCAGGAGAGCAGCAGGCACAGAAAAAGGGACGCTAACTGGGTTTCCTAAGAAATAGCTTTTTGTTTTGCCTTTTGGGTTGCAGAAAGTGAAGAAAGGAGCATAGTTTGCTGTTTCACAGAGCAATTTCACATTTAACCCGGCAAGTTCTTTAAAAACTTGAGAAAAACAAATGACTGAGAAATGTTGCAGAGGTATTAGAAATGTCTGAAGGCATTTGAATAGTGTCAGACATGTAAGGTTCGATGTATTTGGAGAGGTTGGATATATTTTTGAAATTTGGAAACTGTTGTTAGAGAGACATAGGAGAATTGACTGGAGTGTTCTGGAAGTATCTACATCCAGGGCAGATGAGGAAAACTGACAACTAAGAAGAGATTTAGATGAAAAGGTTGGTTTTGGGGAAAGCAGCATTTTTCCCCAAGGCAGAACAGCATTTTTCCCCAAGGCAGATGGTCATGATGCTGGTTTTTCTTTATGGTCAGCTGGTCTATGCATGGGGCCAGTAGTGCTCACCATGTAGTTGTGAGTTTGGCAGGTGCAGAAGTGGAGGAGCCTGCCTTGACACATGCAAGATAAAGAGGAAGCAAGGTCAGGTGTGTGGGACACGGCAGCTTCTGCAGGGTGTGAAGAACGGGGGGGTGCACATCTCACTAGGGAGCACACTCTCCTGGAGCCAGGGGAAGGGCAACCAAACAAGCCTACAGGTCTGAATCAAGATAGCCATCATAACTGGTAAAGAAACACTTTGAGTGGGTTCTTAAATAGGTCTGTGATAGTAGGAAACACTGTTTCACGCTCTCTCATGCTCACATATTCTGGAAGCATTCCATGTACATCTCTGCATGGAATAAAACCATACCCAGGACAAGTCAGAAGAGCTCTATGCATCCTCTTAACTGTGCTTGCCCAATCTTCTGATTGGATGGTATGTATGCAGTTCCTTTGCAATATGACTTAGGACCTTTGTTCTCTTGATTTAGCAATACTGAAATAATTTCCCAGCTTACACTACCTCACCTGCTGGGAGGTGGAAGTGATCTTAGTAACCAACATTCACCTCCTCAGAGACAGCCATAAGTCTGTAAAAGCAGAGCCATTCCTTCTGCAAACATTTGTTACCCTAGCAGACCTCTCATCTGTTTTGTTCTCACAACTTTGATTCTAACAGGAACTTGGAAATAAAAAATCAAATAATTAATTTTCATGGTGATCCACAAAATAATAAGAAAAATAAGAGCTGTCCTGTTGTACTTAAATGTTTGACCACAGCAGCTGTCCTGTCAACCTGAGGGAGCTCAGTTGAGATCCCATGGCTGTAAACAGCAGAGTGATTCCCCTGGCTCTTGATCCCTTTTTTCCTCTCTGCTGTTCCTAGGAAAGCAGCTAGAGAGCAGCCAGTTGTGGGTGGCAGTGGCCGCCTGTTCTCAGCTATTATTTTGCCAGGATGCCCAGCTGCTTTTCCCAGTGCACTGGACTCACTGTGCATGAGCAGAGTAGCACTTGGGCACAGCTTGTCCTCTGCCTCCTAGATCAGAGAGTGGCAAATAATTGCACACAAAGGACAGAGATTGACAAAACCTCTTCTCACACCTCTTTTCCTTGGTCTGGGCAAGGGGGATTCATTGAGGACATTTGCAGTAATGGGCGCATGTACAAAAAGCAGTGGACACCTATGAGTTGCCCTATAGCAAGCTCAGGCACATGGTGGAGGGGGCCAGTAAGCATGAGGTCCATGGCCCTGGATCCTCTTGGATAAATAGAGTCAAAAAAGGTCAACAGAAAGCAAATAATTTTGCTCTTCCTCTGTCACGGGCTGCAGACAGATGGAATTGTCTTGCTTATGAGTTGTGTCATTAGCACGTATTTGTGTGTTAGCAGCCATGTACTGAGAACCTTCTCAACCTCATTAAGCCAGACCTAGGACTTGCATAAACATTTGGGTTTACTGGAAGCATGAATGTTTTCATTGGCTGCAAAGTGGTAAATTAATTCAAAGCTGAAATCACCTTTCGGCTGCAGACAGTGTCATTTGCATTCAAAAACAATATTGTAAATAACACTCTTCCAATGTTCCTGATGAGCAAATGTGTGATATTATTTTAACTGAAAATTTGGGAAGCCTGCCCAACATGAAGCAGCAAACCATTTCTGTCTGAAATAGATTGTTCTTTAAAGCTCTGAAGATTGGAAAGAGATTTATTTTCTCTTGAACAGCTGGTACTAACAACAGAGATGGCAAAAAATTACTTCTTTATTTTTAGAAGAAAATTATTACTAAATAGTCTGTAGGATTGAAAAAATAGAATCACAGTCTCCAAGTATTTGAATTCTCTGACCTGAATTATGGAATTTTTCTTATTTCTGGTAAATGCTTTAATAGCATTATTATTATTGAAATAAAATTCTTGAGATTTTGAGTTTTTCTGCCTGCTGACTTGTAAAAGGGATGATGTTTTATTTGGCTTTGAGGTTTTAAAGAGCACAACAAAAGCCTTGGACAAATCATGCAGAGCAACTAAGAGATACCTAAGGTTGAGCTTGGAAAGGGTGTGGGAAGTGGATGACAGCTGAGCAAACAGCTCTTAAATTATTTTGCATGAGGAAGTAGAAAAGAGCAGTTAAAGGCGGCAGGGGATTGCAGCTAAGATTGTGAGGTAGGAGAGGTCTGAGGTAATGGACACAGGTATGGGAATACTGACAATAGATACTCAAACTGTTCATTGTTCGTGGACTAGAAGTCCAGTTGTCAGCTGTCCATGACAGTCTACTTGAACTTTAAACTGGAGATGCAGAGGTGCCACAGCTGTTTGCAGGCAGAGCTGGCCCAGGTCCCCAGGGTGGGTTACCTCCCACCAGCTCCACATAAGCACAGCACAGCTGTGGCCCATGCTCAGGTGTTTGGTGAGGATCACTTAGTAACTGTGATGCCTTTTACCTGGTGTTAGGAAAATGAAACTAGACACGGTTAAAGGGGTTGGGGTCTTTACCTCAATATTTTAATCAGGATCCTGTTTGATGCATCCACTTCACCCAGGTGATGCGTGGCAAAATGCACATCCCCCGTCAATCATACACACCAGTTATAGACTTTACACATTAGCATATCTAACAAGGGGGCCCAATAATGAGGTTGGGGTGGGCTAACCTCTAGTTTACAGAATCCTCCTGTCAGGAGACCTTGGGTTCCTGAGATAGTAGGAATGTTTGGCCTCCCTGGCTCTGCAGCTCTGGGCTGTTCAGTCTCAGGCCTGCAGAACACTTACAAAATACTAAGCACTAAACTTAGTAAAAGGTTGCAAGTATGCATACTGCTGATACTTGTGGATACAGAGAACTGTGTAAAAGGTATATAAAAGAAAAGACAAAAATCACTCCAGCATCAACTGTATGGCACAGATTGAATCCATTTCTCCTGCACAATATGTATGGAGCTGTTATTTCTTTATCTTTCCATTGCACTTTACTTTCCTTCTCTAACAAGGCAGCCACACTGTCCCCCAGACAGTGCTTACTCTCCTATGTACTGCATCATCTCCAGAGCAAAAGTGCCTGAGGAGGAAAAACTAGACATAAATTAATTTTATGCCATTTATTTTGCAGATGTGTATTTGCATGTTTTAGGTATAGATGAAGTGAACTCCATAAGGGATTTAATCCAATTGCCCATGGTCCAGCTCTTGGAAGAAGCTGGAGTGACTGACTGTGGCATGCATTCAGTGTCTGCATTTATGACATTTGCAGTTTAAGGCAGGCCTCAATCGTATCTGGAGAACAGCATGTGTTCCAGACACTGTCAAAGGCAGCAAACTGCTGAAAAAACCCTGCCAAAGCAACAGCTGAAGCAATGAGAGCTTTCAGTTTCTTACAACTCCATTTAACTGCACGCTTAGGAGCGACTCATTAAGTAGCAAGCAAGCAACCATGTGAGGGGATGCCAAGGATTAAAGGAATCCTGTCATGAGATAGTGGTGACATTTGCCTGCTGCTTTCCAAGTGACAGTGCTTGCCAAGCCCGGGGGAAGCCAGTGACAGCACAGTAGCAGCATCAATTTAAGCAGCAGATTGGCAGGAACAGTGCCTGCTTTGAATATGAGTGCTTGAGCCATGCCCATGGTAGGTCCAATTTGTGAATCCTGTTGAGAAAGAGCATTACAGAAATCAATTATCTTTTACACACATCTTCATGTGTGTGTGCACATTCAGGTGCACCTAGCCCAAACAAGTCTCTTGCACTGGTACATGCCTGAAGTGGCAAGCACAAAGTGACAGAGGCTGTTGTGCTGCTGTCTCAGAAATGAACACAGGGAGCAGTTCTCTCTCACTTCACAAATTCCTATGACTGTTGTGACCTGATGGAAACACAGAGCAGCTCTGAATTTCCCACCTGTGGGAAGTCTGAAGGCATTCAAGACACCAGCAGACTCATCAGGACATCATCAGCCCTCTGGGTGGCTTCCCTGAGGTCTCTGAACCCCAGGAATTCCAGGCTTCACCTGTGTGACTTTGCAGAAGCATACTGAGGTCTGTGGAGTCCACTGGCCGTTCTAAAGGTCCAACATGCATGGTAATCACCTCTTGCCCAGGATCACTGAGAGCACTGAAATGGACTTCAACAGAAGGACAAAAATTTTTCAAGGGGTTTCTTTTTGTGGTGTTTTTTTTTCTTTTTCTGAAGTACTATACTACTACTTGCTGAATTTATGAGCAGTATGCCTTACTGACATTTCTTACAGTTAGCCTCAGGAAAGTGGAGCTTTTTTAGTGTTCTTATTGAGATGTACTGCTCCAGAGAAACAACCTGGAAAGGCCATGAATGCTATGCAATTACTCCTATCAAAGAGCAACACTTCAATTAATAAATCCCTATTAGTATCTCTAATTCTAATAACTTTCCGACATTCATAGAAAACCCCAAGCCTTCTCCTCCAGTTACTGTTTTTATGTACTCTCAGTTATTTTTAGGATTTTCAAATGTTCAGTCCCAAAGTCCCAACATTGTGTAAAAAGTCCTTGTTCTTGCTTTGTGCAGCAGAAGGTATTAATTTAGCTTAGAGCAAAAAGTCTTGTGAAGAATCGTAGGCTGGAAAATAAAACCAAATTGCATGGTTGCTCTGAAAAGGGTAACGAGGTCTTTGGAGATTATACTACCACCTAGAGAGTGAAAGCAGCTACTTGAAACAATATGTACACAGCACAACTACAAACCCCATTTTTTCTTTCTGATATCTATTTTTCCTCTAACTTCTCTAGCCTTTTTCTTACATCTTTGCCTTGCATTCTCAATTTAAAGATGTACCTGGTTATGTTATGGAATTGTATAAGCTAAAGTAGTGGCTAGAGAGCAAGCAAGTGGAGCTAGTTTCCAACTTCCACAGCTCTTTCTGTTTGAAGTCTCAAAAGCCCTTGTTTTGTTTTTTCAGCTGGTTGATACAGATGTCTTGAGCTTTAGTTAGATTTTTCTGCGTATATGAAACAGAGATAAGAAAAAAGAACACGTTTTCACTATAAGAGCGAGAAAGAATTTTCTCTCCCTATGTAGCAGCATTAGAATAGATAAGTACTTAGGTTTTAAAGAAATGCCAGAGTATTGCTTTTTTTTGCTCAGCTAAGAATGATTTATCTTCTTAGATAATAACAAAAATCAATGTATAGTATTGGTCTAGAGAGCACTATCTTCTGGAAGTGGGAGACAACTCATCTTCTGGGTGACAGGCAAAACTAATATGGCTTCCAGAGTAATAATTCCCTTTAATTTTACATAAGAGAGAAGGCAGTTTGTGATTCGTTTTTTCCATTTGCCATAAATTTCATTTGATTGGGAATGGTTCAGGGTCACTTGTCCCAAGCTAGCATTGAATTTGTATAGTTACTCACAAAGACACTCCAGCTGACAAATTGAAGCTGTACTTCAGCTGCACTTCAGTAGTGGCTTTTATTCCTATTCAGGAATTAACCCCATCTGTCTTCATGCAGCACTTCAGTGAGGGTACAAGATGACTGCAGGATCAAGATAAATGCCCTGTACGGCCAATCTCTATTCAAACACTTCTGAGTGCAGTTGCAGCACATCCATCTTTGGTTGCAAATTCACCAACTTGGCATCTAAACACATACAATGGCAAGCACATGTTTTTTATCAAGAATGCTTTACTTCCTTTATTAGAGACAAACTGGTCTCTAATATCTTTGAACTGAGGTAACATTTTATGATGAAGGCTCAGTAACACTACTGCTCTTATTTCAACCATTTCAGGACTCTACTGACCACATTTCACAGAATCACAGAATGGTCAGGTTGGAAGGGACCACAATGGGTCATCTGGCCCAACCTCCCTGCTCAAACAGGGCCATCCCAGAGCACAAGGCACAGGATTTTAACCCAACAGTTCTTGAATATCTCCAGTGAGGGAGACTCCACTGGGCAGTCTGTCCAATGCTTGGTCCTTCACACAATAAAGAAGTTCTTCCTCATGTTCAGGTGGAATTTCCTGTGCATCTGCCCACTAACTCTTGTCCTCTTGCTTGGCATCACCAAGAACAGTGTGGATCCATCCTCTGACACCTTCCCTTCAGACACTGACAGACATTGATGAGGTCCCCTCACAGTCATCTCTTCTTGAGGCTGAACAGGCCCAGATCCCTCAGCCTTTCCCCATAAGAGATGCTCTCCCTTCACTGGACCTGCTCCAGGAGCTCCCTGTCTCTGTGTTACTGAGGAGCCCAGAACTGGGCACAGCACTCCAGGTCAGGCCTCACCAGGGCTGAGCAGAGGGGCAGGATCCCTCCCTTGACCTGCTGGCCATGCTCTTCCCAATGCAGCCCAGGGTCCCATTGGCCTTCTTGGCCACAGGGGCACTGCTGGCTCAGGGACACTTTGCTGTCCAGCAGCACCTCCAGGCCCTTCCCCACAGAGCTGCTCCCCAGCAGCTCAGCCCCCATGTGCTGGTCCATGAGTTATTCCTGCCCAGCTGCAGGACCCTGCTTTGCCTCTGTAGAATCTCAGGCAGTTCTTCTCTGCCCATCTCTGCAGCCTGTGGAGCTCCTTCTGCAGGGCTGCACAGCCCTCAGGGGGATCAGCCACTCCTCACAGCTTTGTGTCTTCAGTGAACCTGCTGAGGAGGCATCTGCCCTTTCCTCCAAGTCATCATTGAGTAAGTTAAACAATTTCCAGTAAGCACGGAAGGATTATGAGATTTGTTATGAAGTTTGTTCAGCAGTTCAAGATTGCAGTGCCTAGTGATTACATCACACAGATTTAGAGCTGGAAATTACTCCTTAACATGAGCTTCTAAAGCCTTTTTAATTTCAAATATTCTTATAGCTCAGGTCTGTCACAGTCACAAGCTGCTGTTGTTTACAAAATTATAAAAATAAATTTAAATAAATATTAAATAAGGCTATTTCAAGAAGAAAAACACAGTTATGAAAGAAAAATTTGAAGGTGAGAATTGCTTTCTAATCCTGTTTTCAGTTCAAGGAAAGAGAAATCTTTTTCCTGCTACCCTGAACAATTATCTCTGATGTGAAAGTGTGCTTGTACTAAACGTAGAATAGATTGAGAATACTTTCAGAAAATATCAGGAGGAGACAGAAAATGACCTGAAACTGAACTCCTCAAATCAGAAGCAAAACAATCTGTTAGATGCCAAGAAGTCTACATGGAGTCAGTAGTTCATTTGTCTTTTGTGCTTGTTGTTCAGGATAAGAAAAATGGGATCTCATCAACTATCACTTCCACAGTATAAAAAGAGACACAAAGCTAGAAGTATTCTTAATTGCCACACAAGTGGGGCTCTCTATTATTTATTACATCTTCACACCTCAGACATAATGGGGTCATATCTGAAACTCATACTCCTCCAAGTGTTTGACCTCATTACTTTTCATTTCTGTTATAAATGCTGAGAAAAACTCTGACTAGGAAGTTTTGCCAGATTCTGTAATCCCCGGGTTTGAAGGACTTCATGCCTCGCATCTTTAACTCTCTGCTACATCTTTATAGTCCTGAATTGTGCTGCTGAGTCTGCTTCAGGGCCAGTGATCTTTGTGCCTTTTTGTGCAGTTGTTCATCATGTTCTAGTATCTTACAGGTTCACACCTAACTCCATAACAGATTTACGTGAAATTTCAACATCAAATACTCCTTTTTCCCTCCAGTTATCAAGTTCCTTCTGCCTTAACATCATCACAATTGCAATTCTCATGCCAATGTTTCCAATTGCTTTTGGTACAGGTAGTATGGGTTTCATCTTGTTTTATGCACTACCAGTAACAGCCTTTCTAATAAGCTAAACTTAGATTAGCTCCATCAAATACTGTTTAATACAGTCTACTGCAGTCAACTTTTCTCCCTCCTTCAACCCATATTCTTCTTCATGATCCAATATGCTTTGTTTAAAGTACATGTATATGTGGTACAAGTCCATGAGCACATATAAGACTAGAATTAGCTGCAGAGCAGTGTGTTTACATGTAAATAAGCAATCACACGTTCCATTGTGGAAAAGGAATTGGGATAAATTCAATGTTTGATCAGATTTACAAGATTTCACATTGACCTGGTAGCAGTCTACTTTTTAGTACTAGAAAAAAGTTTACAGGAGAGATGCACCTTATAAAGGGGGAAATAGAAGAACACATGGCAATTTCTTTACAAGCACAGACTGAAAGAAACCCTTTGAAATATGTTTTGAAAGTTTGGTTTGAAGGTGTTTGGCCTTTGGAACCTTTGAAAGGACAGTACACAGCAAAAAAGCAATCATTATGAAGTCTGACATGTCTGATGGGCAAGTTTCTGGAGAATATTCTGTTCCTGACAAGCTCAGCAATAAAGCATGGAAATGACATCGTCGTGCCCCTGCAGATGGCAGCAGTACTTCAAATTTCAGTGCCACAGCACTGGATGTGGTAGAAGCTGAGTCAGATTCCCATAGTGAAGGTACTGTTGCCTGTCAGGCTCCTAAAGTGATGTGTTCCTACTCATCAGCAGGTTACTGATGATTTTTTCAGTTGGAAGAGGAAAACTTTAATATTTGCCAAGTAGCAGAAAGATGTTCCTGAGCCTTGTGGAATGCCTCTTGGTTCCAAGCATAATCAGCTCTTACCTTGCTTTATCTCAAGTACTGCAGCTGTTATTTTAAAACCAATTTATATTCTTCAAGGTAGCAGCAGCATTTGACTTTGTTGGCTTGAAGAAGGAGCATAGCACAGTAATAACAGCAATACTCCAATAATAAATTCAGCTGTAGCAAGATGTTGCTAAAATAAATCCTTTCAGTGGCAGGTAGCTAGCCCTAACAACTGCAGGATGAGGCAGGATGATCAAACAGACCAAGATACCTTTTTATTCATAGCATACAAAAAAGGTCTGAAGTGCAATAATTCAGCCACCTGGAACTTTCTGTGCTCTGCATGGATCCTAAAGCATTAGAATTTAGATGTAAACAACTCCCCCTCACACCCCCCAATATTAATTATTAACATTAAAACATTGACATAAAAATTTTGTTAATAATAAAACACTAACATTAAAAATTTTCAGTTGAAGCATCCAACTAATTGGGATTTGAGTAATGTGAGAGGTTTGGGTAGAGCAAATCTACTGCCAGCACAAGCAAATGCAGGACCAGCAGTACAGACTGGGTGGGATATCCCTTTTAGCAAGGCCCAAACCAGGCATCTACTCTCATGTCTGTTGAGTTGTTCGGAAAGAAGGACAAATAAAGAACTATATTCTCCCTACAAATCTGAGAAGCAGCTGCCCAAATGCCCTCAATCTGTTTAAAATACTACTAGTTCAGCTCCACACCTGCAGCTTCCCAGTCCAAGTCTGAAAGTTCTGCTGAACATTTAAGACTGAGAAAAAGTCTAACTCCCAATGTTCCTACTTCTAGTGACCTGCAGAGACTTCACCTGGACAACACAGGCTCAGCCACAGGAGTCTGTCAGGCAGAGACCAAACAGCCTTGTCCACGTGCCCACCCTGGCAGCCTAAAAACAGAAAGATGCCAGCAAGTAAAAATAACACAAATTTCTGCAGTGGTTCTGGAGAAGAACCAGGAACTCCTGTGTGAATTACCTATAAGGCATGATGTGAAAAACAGTTCAAATGACCTGAAGTTACTGGTAGTTATCCATATGTACAAGCTTTCCAAGTCCCAGCAGCCTATGAGGCACATCTTGGCAACAACCACTTCATCCTCCTAAATTGCCATGGGCAGCTTTCATGGCTGTCTGTTGCTATTAGAGAAGAAAAGACTGTTTCAGTTGGAAGGGACTACAACAATATTAGTTTTCATTCAGCTGCCGATAATGAAGGCCCTGCAGAGCAGTACAAAACAGAAGAAATTAGGGTTTCAATTCTGCATCCCTGACAAAATATCCTTACTTATTTAGAATATGAAGTAGTTTCCCTTCCTTTTTCTAGGTCTATTGGCTTAAGCCGACATCTTCAGCTTTTATGATTACATGGGCTATTCTTTCCTCTGATGTGTCTCGCCTTTTTGTCCTTCTATCTTACTAGAAATAATTCTATAAAATATTTAATGATGACAGTAGATCTGTCATCATTAGAGATTAATAAAAATTCATCTGTAGTTTTTATTTCCTACATTTACCTCTTCATCATTTCTGCAGTTCCTAGCACTAAATTTTATGCTACAAACAATCCAGAAATATAATGAGCAATCAACGTCATACAAGTAAACCTATTCAGGCAAGCTTACAATTTGTTTCATGGGAGATCCTGTAATTTTAAGGCAAGAATTAGGAGCTAATTACATTAATTATTTTATATCTATTCAAGATTTTGGCTGTAAGCTTTGGTTTTTCATCTACCTCTGCTACCACTAGCAATGAGCTACAGTTTTCACAAGTGCATTGCTTTATGTTATCTAGTGACTTCTTATTTTAAGCACAAAGTCTTTGCACAGTAAGCACGGTGGCATGGCTGATCCTTAGTGGGTAATTGTCTATTTCAACATCATTACGGGGGTTTATGCCATTTCCCAGCTTAAATCAGAGGCAACACAAATGCAGTAAACAGGAAATCATTTCATAGCAGTTTGAGTAAAACATGGACTCTGAAGTCTGAACTTTAGATTGTTGTGTGGATTTCTGTAGGACAATTTCAAAACTGGATGGGATGGATTCCTTGGGTTATTCAGAAGATTTGTGTCTGAGGCTGTAAATTCTGCCCTCTGCTATGATGTGTTCAATAAACAAATAATTAATTGCTAGCATAGTTTGGACTTTGCACTTTTGTGTTTCATCTCCTGCCCTATACCACTTATGATATTGCTGGGTGCTTTGAAAGACTGTGCTTCAATAGGAGGGGAAACTATTCCTGTAAAGCCTTGGGATTCATCAAATGGAAGGTGCTATGTAAGTAGCTACTGGTTTTCCTGTTTAATATACTGTGAATTGATGAAAGAAAGCAAGAGAATGATGGTTACGTCTCAACATAATATAAAATTTGCCTTAAGTGGAGGCACTATTTACTGAGCACTTCTTTCACCCAAAGAGAAAAACTAATGATGGCACTTGCTGTTTTCATAAGAGCCCAGGAGAGCGCTGACTCTGACAGGCTGCTACTCCCTGATGGCTAAATAGCTAAGGAGAAGGAACGTGAGAAACAGCTCTGCTGAAAATAACTCCAGCCATCATCACTGGAGCACATGGACTCATTCCTGCCGTAAGTGTTTCCCCTGCAGCAAAATCCCTCTTATTCCCCTCCCATGGCGGTACTTTTTTGCTCAGGCTCCCTTTAACATTGTCACTTCTGGTTTTTTCCTTTATTCCACTGTGTAAACTACAGGACAAAGGGGAAGGGAGGAGCTGTCAAAACTAATGTGCCATTCTGCTGGTGAACTACTTAGCAAAGAGGATGTTAATAAAGAAAACTGAAGCTTAGGTGCCTAGGTGTTCTGGGAATTGGATTCTGAATTCTGTTTCTGGTATATTCCTATTCTGGAAGTCAGTGAGGCAGAATAAGAACTGCTCTGTAGCCACCTACAGTGATGGAAAGACAGGCAGAAAAAAAAATAAATAAGTAAAGTCGAGAAGAAACAATAATGTTGTTAATCTACCTGGGATTAGTAGTATAACCCAATGGAAGACCTTACCAACATAAATCTGCAACAGTTGATTCCAGGCAAACCCATGTACTGTCCACACTAGTCAGTCTGCAAGTACAGAATCAGAGGAACCACTGGCTGTGTTGAGCGGAAATTTGCTACACATGGACCCTCAGATTGTCCAGTATTAGTGGGGGTAGCTGATTGACGAATTGTTTCATAATCATCCAACTTTAACACACACTACAATTATGAGAACAAAAAGCAAAAGGGTTAATATCAACAAAATGGCAGCAGGGTTCAACAAAATGGCACTCAGTTCAGAATTCCAGTAGCTGCTGGTGACCATGCAAAAAGAGTGTCCCACCATCAGTGTTCTCCATCTTTCTTCATCTGCTCCATCACTCAGCGTATTTCTTCCCTGTCATGGTGGACAGTAATCAAAGTCTTTTGTCCATTTTCTTGGGCTTGTTTAAGCTTTTCTTATTTATGGCCATGTTGATTGTAAGATACAAAATTGCATCTCTCCATCTTCCATAGGAGGTTTTCAGGAGCAAGCTGATTGGACTGTGGAAACATTATTCTGCATTAACAGCTCAACTTTCTTGAGGGAACATGTTGGGTTGAATAACAGTTGCTGTTGACCTGTATTTTTGATTAAGTAGGGACAGTCAGGTGTGTGTGTTGTTTTTCCCTTTGGCATAGTTTACAACACTAATTTCCTCAGCATAGCTTACAACAATGTGACAACAAGTGTTGTCAGGCATTTGGCGTTACTTTGATTTAGGCATCCAATGGAGGTGATGTTGCCTTTCATTCCATTTATGTGTTGATTTTCATGATCCATTCTAGCCTATAAAAGGGGATGTTGTATTGCAGTGCCATTGCAAACAAATTATGCCAGGCATAGATGTGTCTACAAGTATTTGGGTGGATATTCTTCTATCCATGGCCACCCCATTGGACATAAATTTCACAGTTTATGTTCTAAAATTAGGAAACCAAATGGCAGTTCTACATCCTATTTTTTCCATAAACAAAATGCAAGGACATGCTGTTTAAAAGTAAAATTGTTAAAAGTAAAATTTCTTATATTTCCTTGGTTTATTAAAATCAGTGTAGTAAATTTTAATTTCAGTGGGTTTTTCATTATTAGACCCATTGATTGCTCTGCACCCTATTTTGATTACATCCCCAGCCATTGCCTGAAGAGCTGATAATTCAGAAATATCATGGTTGTCATGAGTTCCTTTTCCATCCCACTCACTTGTGAGATCTAATTAATCTTCATGTACAACCACAACAGCAAGGTTCAGATCAGCCTTAGTGTGGAATCCCAACTCTTGTGGTTTATTTAACGTCAGCTTAGGATGATAATGGCCATTTTGTACCTTAATTATGGGTCAAGAGGAATTGCATTGTCTTATTATGAATAGATTAATATAATAAATCCAATCTACTGATTTGCTATCCTCAAAATTTAGGTTTCCAGATAACTATGCACAGCAAAAATAGTATTACAGCCAAAACGAATGACAGTGCTCCTTGTAGACATTCAAGGTTGGTATAGGCTAATCCACCTGTGCAGGAATCACACTAAACATTTATGGAATAACTCTCTTTATTAATAGAAAATTGTGACAGGTTAAGATTCGAGGATTGGTGGTGGTAGTATCTGACTGCAAAAACTTATTCAAAGCAATACAGACAAGCTCCGATCCCCACTAAAATTATTCAGTGTGCATAGGTCATGGTTCTCATCCAACAGGCACTGCTGTGGGCAAGGAGAGGTTCAGTCTGTCAGCTGATCCCAGTAGTTACGATGCAGTCTTCCCTGAATTTTCCCCATTCTCAGCTTGGATTTATACTATTTCTTTATGTTTAGGGGGTGGGGCTTGAGTGATTCTAGTCATACACACCTTTGTTATTGATTGGTGTAAAAATCTGTTGCTTCATTGCTGAAGAGTCAATAAAGTACAGAGCACATGCTCAGTGAGGAGTGAGTAACTTTGGGATGGAGGTGTGCACTAATATTACAATTAGATTCTAATGAACCAAGTGCACCTGAGGAGAGCAATTTCTTCACAGCTGTTGGCTCAGCAGCAGGACAACTTGTCCTTTCTCCCCTGGCTGACAAGTGCTATGAAGTTCATCAGCTGAAAGCTCCCCTCCCCGCAAGGCTTTCTGTAGAGCCTGGCCGTGGTGTCTCCACTCTGCTCCACCCTCTGTTCCATTCCCTCAGCAGGAGCTGTGGCTGCAGGTTGTGTGGATGGGGAATCATTATGGAACAGGCTTCGAGCATGCTGACCACATTCCATACAGGCAGCATCAACTGTATTTTATCCTTTAATTTCCATACCATTATACTTCTGTTGGGATATGAATAGAGCTTCTTGATTTTCTCTGATTTTACCCCCAGCCATCTTTCCACAGCTACAAAACCCAGGACCTCCTACAAAGTAAAACTATTATGTGATAAAGGAATGTAACAACAGCTGCCCAAGATGAAAAGTTGTTCCAGTAAAACCCTTTTCAGCTAACAAAAATGGATAAGGCAGACAGGGAGCTTACTTAGACTGAGTCGTTATTCTGCAGTAGTTATTATATTGTGAAAGTGAGAGGACCAGGGTGTCAGGAGTAATAAGAAATTCCAGATGCATCAAAAAAAAGAGCTATAGGAAGAAACAAAATAGCCTCCGCTGCCTCTGAACAAAGAGTTTCTCTTAATTCTGAGAGAATGAAAAGAGCTGGCAAGTGTGCCCAGCAGCACGGCAAGATCTGAAGATATTCCTGTGAAAACACCTGTTGGTATGGGCAAGAGTGATTAAACACAGCTAGATCTGAGACAAGCTTTTCAAAAACCTCAGCAGTCAAATTTGGCAGACTGGTGTCAATGTGGTTGTTCACAGTTATATATGTATATTATCCTGACTGGTATTCAGCATAGGAGATCTGGAAGCAGCGTAAAATGCACTGCACTCAGATACAGTCAAGAAATAAAGCAGAACAGTGCTATTATTCAGGGAATAACTTTCTAACTGACATTTTCAGAGTTTTTAAAAGTGCCTCCTTATGCTCAAATTAGAGTTGCTTCTCTCTATGAATGACTGTGCTTTGCCACAGATACTTTGAAAACTGTTGACGGAAGGGAAATTGCAATTCTGGTAGACTGTTGGGGTTTGTTTTTAAATTACTACTAAGAATTTATATTGCTTGGTGCAGAGACTTCATGCAAAATTGTATTTTGGCTGATGAGTTAGCCCGGGAACTGAATTTACAGCCAAAGGATAAACCTGCTTCAGGAATAAGAAAGAAAAATCCCTTAAGTTATTTACAGTGTACATTTCCAAGCCAAGAAACACAGATGAGCCTGATACAGGCCATCTGGCATGCTACAGAATTGTAAACATTATTACAGAAAACTGTGCACCTGGGGGACAGCTGAACCTTTTGAAGGGGCAAATGGCTTCCCACCAAATACAGAGTTAAAAATCCCATTGCTGGACTGTTGGCCCAATCCCCACCTGAATTTTCTCAAAGTTGATGGGCTAAATGCTGCAGGATGAGCACATGTTCATTGAAATGGGAACACCCTAAAATTTGAATTCATTTGCTTTCTAGGTGTGCTAATGGTCAAACCTGGAAATCTGATGAAGCTTTTGCTGTTATCTGTCAAATCTGAGCCAGTGGGGTGTGGTTGAACCACACAGTCAAATTGATATGCTCATCTATTGCTTAGTACTCATATTTTCCACACTTTCCTTGCATCAGCACTCCTAGGATTTCTGGAAAGGAAGCAATGAGGGCACGTAGGAAAGAGTGAACAGGTTGGGAAACAATTTGAGTGACTGAGCAGAAATTATTTCTGAGTAACTCAGCATGCTAAAGAGACAGCTGAAACTTTCTAACTAGTCTGGAAGTTATTTAAGTGTAATCTGGTGGTGGTCATAGCTGTAATATTTCTGACAGGAATATCCAATTGATGAGGATTTCCTGGGAAGAGGGGATAAATTCACTTCTGCCTTGAACAAAATATAATTAAATACATGCAAGGATATACAAATGCATTTTAAATACTGCAATTTTGTGTCTTACAATCAACATGCCCATAAATAAGAAAAATAATAAGAAAAATAAGAAAAACTGAGAAGGTGGCCTGTTGCATTGCAGGCACAATTGTGTGGCTAGAGACCCACTGAGGTTGTACTGGAACAACTAGAAACAACGTTCTAGTTTAAAGCAGTTACCCTTTTTCTATCACAACAGGCCCTGCTAAAAAGTCCCTCTTACAGACCTTCTTTATTGAAAGACCATAAGATCTCCTCTGAGTCTTCTCCTGGCTGAACAACCCCAGCTCTCTCAGCCTGTCTTCATAAGGAGAGGTACTCCAGCTCCCCTGGACTCACTCCAGCAGGTCCATGTCCTTCCTGTGCTGTGACCCCAGAGCAGAGGGGCAGAATCCCCTCCCTCCCCTGCTGCCCACCCTGCGTTGGATGCAGCCCAGGACACGTTTGGCTCTCTGGGCTGGGAGTGCCCATGGCTGGGTCATGTCCAGCCTCTCAGCCAGCAGCTCCCTCAAGGCCTTCTGGGCAGGGCTGCTCTCCATCTGTCCATCCCACAGCCTATATTGATACCAAGGGTTTCCTGGCAGAGGACCTTGCACTTGGCCCTGTTGAATTTCATGAGGTTCCCATGGCTGACTTCTTGAGCTTGTCCAGGTCCCTCTGGTTGGCCTCCTGTCCTTCAGGAGTCAACCACACCACTCAGTTTGGTGTCATCTGCAAACCTGCTGGGGGTGCACTCAATCTACTATGTCATCAATGAAGATATTAAATAACAGTGGTGCCAGTACACCCCTGAGGGACACACTTGTCCCTGATGTCCATCAGGACTCTGAGCTGTTGACCACTACCCTCTGGATGGGCTCATCCAACCAATTCCTTATCCCCCTAAGAGTCCACCCATCAAATCCATGTCTCTGCAGTTCAGAGAAAAGGATATTGTGAGGGACTGAGTCAAAGATTGTACAGAAGTGTAGATAAATGACATTGTAGCTGTTCTCTTGTCTACCAAGGGAGTCACTCCATGACAGAAGGCCACTGGGTTGGCCAGGCAGGATTTACCATTTGTAAAGCCATGCTGGCAATTCTGAATCCCCTCCCTGTCCTCCAAGTGCCTTAGCACCGCTTCCAGAAGGATCTGTTCTGTAATCTTCCTGGGCACAGAGGTGATGCTGACAGGTCAGTAGTTCCCAGGGTCCTCCTTTCTACCCTTTTTTGAGATGGATACAGTGTTCCCTTCTTCCAGTCACCTGGGGCTTCACCTCATTGCCCTGACTTTTCTAATGCCATGGACAGTGGCTTAGCAACTACATCAGTCTGTTCCCTCAGGACTCTGGGATGCATCTCACCAGGTCCCATGGACTTATATAGGTTCTTCAGGGTGTTTTTATTCTACTTTGAGCACTACCCTTCAGAGGTTTTAACAGACAAACTTAACATAGGCACAAAACTGCTGATAAAAGTAAATTCCTTGCCACCTATCCCCAGGCACAGGGCTCAGGATTTTGGTGCTACTAAGAGCTTTCTTCCTTCTAATCACCAGTTCGTAGGTATCTAATTTATGGAGCTTCCTGGATCCAGCCATCTGAGATCCTGATTGAGCCTATTGATTCATCCCCTTATTACTTCATTCATTCCTCTGAGATCCGAGCTAGGTGCTAAAGGCCTGCCTGCTTGGAAATCAATCTGAGCTCTGCATCTTAGTGCAGTGAGGTTAGAGCAGTACACGAGCAATAAATATTTAGCAGCTCATAGCTATTTCAGCTTCTGTTGTCCTCAGTGACAGGTTGTCAGTGTTCATCCCTCAAAATCTTTCTGAGTAAGTTGACTCCAAGCAACAAGAGTGCTGCAGAGACCGTCCACATCAAGAAGCATTTGCTGAAGTTTCTTTCCCATGGTAAGGGCTTCTCTATGAGTGGAAATTTACTACACTTGGACATTCTGAAATGGCTCTTGGTGTGAATCTAGGCTTGTAATAGCTCTAGGCTTATACCAAAGCAGTTATTCCCTAATGCCTGTCCTGTTTATTTTAAGTACAGACGAACTGTAGCAGTGGCTCAGCCAGAAGCAGCAGCAAGTGTGCTGGAGTAAACAGGGTGCAGACAGCTGCTGGTGTTTTACAGAGGAGGTCACAGAGCCCTGCTTTGAAGTTGGACTGCTTTAAATGTTAGCTGCTGCCTGGAGCACTGTTTACAGTAATGCTCCCTCCTCTGAGGTGAACTGCTGTTAGCAACAATGGAAAATTTTAGTTGAAGAAAAGATTAAACAGTATTAGACACAGCTAAAGAAAAACCATTAAAGGAAATTACAGTAGCACTTTTAGAGAAACCCTGTTACTTGGCAGTGATGTTTGTAAAGAGTAGTTACTACTTGAATTCAATTATGTGACCTCAACTATTTATTTCAAGGGCAAGGATAATTTTCCAAGTGTAGTTTAACTACATATATTTTCAAAACAATGTTTACCTGATGTAAATTTCATTTTAGTAGCTTCTTCCTAGTCTGTCCCTTTTTCCCCTTTCTAGATTGATGTCTCCAAGTCCAGGTGCCTCCTTAGCAGGGAATGGCTACTAAGCAGAGGCAAAAAATAATGTTCCTAAAGTCCTACCACTGAGCCTTCCTATCTCCCAGGGCTCTAAATTCAAGGGATTGTTACTTGTCTGGGGCTCTCAAACAGCCAGTGGCTGCTAATGGGCCAGGCTATCATATGTGACATTTCAGAATTGATTTTCTTGAAATGCAGGCACTGTGAATCTCCATCTTCCCCATGCACAGAGGGGCTTGCCCTGCAACCTCTTTGCCTTTTGATGCCAGACTTTGTTTTGGCCCTCACACTGAACTGCAGTTCTGCTCTCCCTGAATGATTACCCCACTACTTGCTCTGCCCCCGTGCTGAATGCTGCATTGCATGTATACTTCTGAAGGTTTATTGCAACAGTTTCAAAGATGTTTGAAAGTATTAATTTACAAAGCCACCTTCTTTTACTTGAGCTTTCAATAAAGGAGCATACATTAGAGAATCAGAGCCAAAAAAGAAAGTTGTACTTCTAGAGGAAAGAAAGGGATGAAAGGTTATGCCTGAAAGCTTGGAGCAAGAAACAAAGAACTTTGAAGTCCATGAGGCAGTTTGGAGGCCTCAAAAATCCCAGTCCCATGATGGGCAGTATCACACTGCATTTGGATATAGGTTGTGACACTACAATTTGCTTTCTTACTATGAGTGCTATCCAAGCCAAGGGTGACTTAAAATCCTCTTTCCCCAAGGGAGTATTCAATTTTCACCAAGTAAGACATTTAACTACAGTTGAAACCCAAGCTGCACTGCTATTTTAAAAATCTTTCACTATTCAGAAATATTGAACAAATTCCTCCTAATAAACACAGAATTTTCTTTGAACTTCTCACATTTCTGAAGACAGCTTAAGCAGATTCAAGCCCAGACCTACATACTTTTATGTGTATAGACCCTACATACAAGCAAAAAAACTTTCAATATTCCTCAATTAGGGTATTAAATGCCATATATCTTGAGTGTTTCTCTTTCGCGGTGTTGCCCTTTAATTACAAAAGGGTGGAAATTATATATCTGTGGCACTACAAAGCCTTGACGTTTTTGTTAATGCTTGGCCTGTTCTCAGTGCTGACCCTATCTGGCAGTATAAATTTGATGCAAATATGTCAAGCTATGCTTGTGCCATCTCTAACTGTTTGATTGTTTCGATATTCTTAGAGCACTGCATCACCTGATCTGGCACGTATTGGCTCGAATAAGTCAAATCTAAGCCAGGATGATTTGGAGAGGCTTATCTTCAGTCATAGCTCACCCTGTTTGCAGCTGAAGCTGCCTCTGCCTGCCCTTAGCCACTTGCAGCTTTGCTTCCTCAGTTGCAAGAGCACAAAATTCCTTCTGATATGCCAAAGCCACACGTTTTCATCCTAGCCTGATCCAGCTGGGGTCATCCAATGGTTAACATATTTATGCCAGCCCAGGTCATTTTGGCTGAAGTTGAAGAGGTGAGGGAAGCAGTAATATGGCAGATACCAAGGGAAAGTAAGGATAGGAATACAGATATAAAAGTGCAGTACTTGTTAGCTAAGACCTAATGTGGTTTTTAGAAGAGTTGCTGAAACAGCAAGAAAAACAAAAAGAATTGCTGAGGGAGTGTGCAAGGCCTAAGCTGTGTTGCACAGAGGAAGAGTGAGACTTAATATAACTATTAAATTACATCCACTTCTGTTTTTACAATCGATAGATTACTTGCATCTTAGCTATGGAGCTTACAGGACTAAATAAAACCACTGTAATAAAAGATCACAGAAGACAGATTTGTGACATTGCATATTATAGAGACAGGGAAATTGTACAGATTTTCTGGATCTCCCACTAAATAATATCCCCTTGTACTCAGAATCCAATACAGTTATTCAGAAGACAGGAGGTCGTCTACCCAAACTGGCAGGACGTGCTACTAGAATGAGAAGAGCTGTTTTGGAAGACTGACTCTGAATGAACTCAGGGTCATATGGCATGACCTAAAGGGGACCAAAATTAACCATCTACCACCCAACACAACTATGGTGTTGCTACTACCACGAAACAGGCAGAAGAAAACAAAAAATATTAAGATGCTTATCAGGTAGGATAAGATACCTCTTTGATCTACCAGATGAAGCTGCAACAAAGACAAAAATGAGATCAAACACATCAATTCTCCACCTGAATTCTTTAAATCAATACAAGATCTTTGTGGAAGGTACACCGAGTTCTGGTAGAAGTTGTAGCCTATCTAGAAGAACCAGACTACCACACACGAAGTATGAGAAAATTATCACAAGTTTTCCATCTAAAGAGTTTCATTGGGGGAGTTTGGTTTATTTTTTGAAATCTTTTTAGGGAGGGTGAGAATTTAGTTGCAGATCCAGAGAATATCTCTAAATGTCACAGCCCTCGTGACTTGCTCTGTGTGATGTACACATAGGACATATCAGATAAACCAGGTACTTGTCTCTGGAACGGAAGCAAGTGAACCAATTGAACTGCCATTTACACTGCCCAACATCAGACAAACAAGACAAGACCTGCCTTCACTGCAGTTAGTGCCCAGTACAGGCCACTGAGGCAATGCACACAAGACAATTTTGATGTTGCAATGCATTTTCTTAGCACCCACACAGAAAAAAGTGGTTTTGTATCCAGTAGGTAGTAAATAGTGAGTCACTGTGCTCTCTTCAGCTGCAGCTTCCTTCCGTTCTCTGGCCTATCATCTAGGCTTAAACATTCATTTTTACTCTGCACCCAGCATTTCTCTCCATTTACAATTGCCACAGGAGTTAGCATAAACCAGGCCCTTTTTCATCAAGGGATTGAAGACTTGATACAAAATTGGTATTCCATTTCCATAGCAGCAGCCCCAGTTTATTTTGATAGGGGACTGGAATCCCATGTCAGGGAAGGGCAGCAGGCTGGGATGGCAACAAGGTAGTCACAAATGCTTCCTCCAGCCCCGATATTTCACTAAAGTTTGCACTTTAGTGCAGCTTAGGCACAAAAAAATATTTCTGAGGTGTCCCTATATAGATATGCACTTGGAGGTTATTGGTGTGCTAAACTTCACAAATGGGGAAAAAAAAATTGCCATATTTGCAAGCTGAAAATTATTAGACATCACTATTCTTCTTCTGATTGCGGTCTTCATCTACCTGTCTCCCTGGTGAAGGTTTTAATCTGCCACAGACTCAAAAAGTACTGAGCACAGGGAAAATAAAGGCATCCAAAGGTAGGCAGCTGGCCTTGAGATGTGAAAGGCAAGCTTCCAGCTGCCTGGATAAGATTCTCCAGGCTTTTAAGCCATCCAGCTCTCTGGAGCATGTGTTGGTGTTTGTGCAGTGTCCAGTGCATGACTATTTGATGATAAAATGCTTGATGTGGGTTGAAAAAAATCAGAGATTTATCTATGAGCAGTTTTATCAATTTAGCCTTAACTTGGAAAAGGAATTACAGTTCTGTGTAAGGCACTATGTTGACTTTTCTGGTTGAGTCTTTATTGAGCGAGTGTTTTTCTGGGCTGAAATACTGCTGCATTGACAAGTTGCCTTGAAACACAGCCCATCTGCCTCAGCCACCTCAAGGGAATTTGCTTAGCTTGAAGCTAATCTTTGCTCACTTCTTTGAATAGCATTGTGAGGATGAGCTGACCCTCATTTTCTGCCTTGGAGAGAGATGCTGGTTACTAGTGCTGCATAGAATTTGCTGTAGTGTATTATATAACATCTGCGACAAAAATGTGCAGCCCCTAAACTGCATAACCAATAATTGTACCAACAATTACAGACAACAGATCCATTACAATGAAATAGAGGTAAACCATTTAACTATATAGTTATGTATAATCCATATTTATTCCAATATTTCTGATCATATATATAGATATTAATTATACAGATCAATAACACTATTTTATATAACAATATATAGATACAATTTGGATAATCTCTATCCAGGTCTATTTTATATTTTGATAGAGAGCTAAAGATCTCAATATCAAAAGAGATACAGGTCTGTATATACAAAAATTGTAATAAATTCTATTTGGAATCTTCTTCAGAGTAGTGGTTGGAAGTTTGCAGTGAGAATGCTACAGAAAATATCCTGTATACAAGAACTTCTACCTCTTTTTAACTCTATAAATCATCTGGTCTATATCTAGGACAAGAATTAGAAATTGCTCATTTTATCCTGGGCAAACCAATTTTCACTATGGAGCTCATTCCATGTTATTTGGGCAATCTACTAAACCATCCTTTTATTAGATCTGCTGATTAAGAAAGTCAGGAATCTGGTGGTGGGTGGGTTTTATAGATTCTAGCAGCTGATTCACTTTAGTTATACTAAATCTGCTAAAGTTGCTGTATTATTGAGTTTCTGAAGAGGAATGTCATATTACACTACTGTGGCAGTTCTACCTTGAGCACTGGCATTCCTGATGGTTTTTTAAAACGACCTAGAAAGTCTTGTAAAGGTTGGTATGAAATTTTATGCTCTCACTGGCTTGTTTATTTTACCAAGCCAAATGACTCAAGCTAGATTTGAACCACCTTGTGCTTGCAAGGCTTTCTGTTTAATAATCTAGCTGGGGGCATAAAATTAACTACAGAACAACTTTGAGACAGTCATGAAACATATAAACATATAAAGGATATTGGAAATCTTCATGTAAGGACTGATTCATCTCCAACCTATCAGAAACCTTCTGAAATCTGACAGTATAAATGGCTATGGCTCCATTTTTGGAGGAAACAGGAGCGAATGAACGTCTCTTCTGCATCATTTTGCTTGCAAATGAGGCAATAAGATTGCAAGAAACTGGGTTGCACTGACTAAGTCTTATTAAGACTGTCAAGAGAGACTGGCAAGCAAGGCAAACTTTCGTTTCTTGGGCACAGCAAGAAGCATCTTGTGCTGCAAAGCCACTGACCTGATTTCAGGTGCTGATTGCTAAAAGTGAATTGGCTTTTGACAGCTCCCCTTCATCTGAGCAGGTGATGGCTTGGGTTTCAGAGAGGTGAAGGCAGGTTGTTAATTGCCCTCTCAGTGCTGTTTGGCAAACCTGCACTGTCTCTGTCAACAAAGAAAGCATCAGCCAGAGTGGCAGCTTCTTGCCTCCAGCTTTGAAGGGAGTTTTATACAGGTGACAGAATCTCAAAATGCTCTTTTGCCAATTTAGGAGGCTGGTAAGGATTCATGGTAACATTTTTTCTAGAATAAGAAGTAAGTTACAAGCAAGGGTGTAGGACAGGCTTGCACAGACAGTATGATCCTGTTTGTTATTATTATTTTTTATAGTAGTAGCTCAAAGAAACCTCAGTCAAGAGACGTAAATCCTCCTTTTAGACATGCAGATGTACTCCTTCATCTAGCAGTTTGAACTAAAGGTGTCTAAAACTGATTGATTGTCTCATAGGCTACATATTGTGTACTCAAGCACATTCAGAATTTCCTTTAAAAGGAAACTTCTCAGTTACTGAAAAAGATAACCTTCTAGCTACACACTCACTGCCACGTGGCACTGAGTTCCCTTCCTAAAGCTGCAAACTAGATTAAATAGGGACTGAAAGCTGTGAATCTCTTATCCATTATTTAGATAATTAAATTATAGATGTATGCACCTATATCCTTATACCTCCACACAGTAACGTCATGCTTAAGTAGCAATACTGTTTAAAAGTGTTACTAGAGTAGATAAAGTAGGTCTAATCTTGCTTCTCCTTGATTTTGAGTGCACTGGGAGAACACAGCAATTTGCTACTGCAAATTGCATCATCCCTAACAAATATCAGGTAAAACAACCATTACTCTCTGGTTTAAATATTTGCTCTGAGAGAGAAATTCAGAAGAGATCTCTAACAAGAACCAATAAACTAAGTACCTCAAATGAGTTTAAGTAACATCCTAAGAATTATAAGGGCTGACTATCCCATGGGAAAGAATCCTTTGGCAAAGCATAAATCTCATTTTAAATGAGATCATAAACATGCTGACTAGCTAACCTAATTTTACTTCTGCATATAATACTGTGTGCTCTTCCTTGCTTACAAAATTTTAACTCCTATTCATGTCATCAATAGCAGTATTTAGTTTATTTCTAAAGCAACAGAAGGCATTTCTTGCTACCGTTGTTGCAAGAGAATGCTACAGGATTATATGATCATATTTAAAACAATAGGAAAGTAATAAGCTTAGGGAATAAACACTTCAAGGGTGAGTAAAATGTTCCACAGTTTAATCAGTCAGGTCTGTACATCTGCACGAAAAACAATTTCTAAGCTGTGCTCTGAGAGAACCGGGAGGGGAGGCCAGAGAGGAGAAGTTTTAGACTTGCCAGATGAAGCTGAAACCTGAATGCATCCCTTCAGCTCTGTTGTTGTGGCCATTGGTAAAGTAAATAATGTATGGTACTTAGGGAAAAACAACATTGAATTAATTCAGTTATCTTCTTTTCATTTTTCATTCACAAACTGTGGCTGCTTTCTTGAGTACTTTAAAAAACCTTAGAAGTTTTGATTTTTGTCATAACACACTTTATACTTTTTCAGATTGAGCTTTTACCTACTATATTTTTTCCTGTTTTTCCTCCCATGCTTCTGTCTTAATTTTTCAACAAATATTATCTATCTGCCTTTCTTGCCTTGCTTCCTTTTCTAAGTGGAAACAGATGCACTACATCGTAGCCTGATGATCATTTCTGCTTTTATTTTTTCTGTTTTGACATAGCACTTACAAGATCAATAAGAACCTGCCGGGAGAATTATGTCATTTAATTAACAAATAAGGTTACTAAATTTCTCATGTGCTTGAAAAAGACAGGGAAAGGCAGAGAAAGCCAAAACAAAAGTCTGGTATGGAGCTGTACAGCACAAGTGAGGCATTATCATCACAACTGGAGCCGTGCCCTCTCGTGGCCACACTGCTACAAGAGCAAAGCCTTGTTTGCACTGAGAGCAGGCTCCTGTAAGCATTTTAGTTTGGTAAGACTGGTTTCAAAACACATGTGAGAGCCCTGAAGTGTGAGTTGGCTGGGCAGTACAATGCTACAAGCAGAGAAACAGTTAGGAAAAAGTAAAGTTGTGCATTGAATTGGCCACACAGTTTTGGAATGCAGTTTTTGTGGCAGTATTCTGGAAATACAGATCAGCTTTCCCTACTGAGAAATAAAAAAGAACTTTATCGGATTCTTTGATGCCATATTTTATGTATTGAATCATGAAGCACAATATGCAGACTCAGAAGACCTAACACATAATGACAAGATTTAACTTTTTTCCAAATGTCAGATGTTATTTCTGATCCAAAGTTGAATATAGATCAGAAATACAGATTTAGACTGTAGGTAAATATTGTTGATTAGTTCCACAGTTGATTCTTATTGAAATTAAAAGTTATTCTTGTTTTCTAGGATAAGGTACTCTGATTTAATTAGGAATACCTAATTATGTTATTCTTTGCTTTTAAATAGATAGTGCATTAATTTTAGAGACTGAATCCAAAATTGTCCATACAGGATGAAATAGCTACCTTTATTTAGTTTGAGCAGGTATCACAACTATGAGTCACTGCAATTTCTGCCAGAATCATAGACCCTGGTTGCTTTTGCCATGAGTGTGCTGAATGCTGCAGAAAGCAGCATTACATCTGCTATTACACTACTAATTAAAAAGCATTTTAATCCCATAAAGATATCCTAACAGCATTTTCACTCTCTGTGCTTACACATACTAATAGATACACACACACAAGAGAAGACAGCTTTATTTGCAACATAAAATCTCTGGGAGTGACCACTGAGACGTACATAGTTTCACAGAGCACCTTTGTGCCCATTATTCAGGAATTTGGCCTTTGTGGCCGGTGCAGTCACATAAAGGAAGTTGCAGTGGTTGAAACATAATGGCCTTTATACCAGAAACTGTGCTAAAGCTTATTAAATGACAAATACATAGATATTCACAAAACACAAAGTCAGAAACTCTGTATATTCACTTTTGTCCATCCCAGGTGAATTTCTCCCAGGAAAACCATATATTTCTTGTAAATGGTGTCCCAGTTTGGGCAGTAGAACAGTAGTCCTACTGCAGTTTCCATCTTAGTATTAGGACAATATAGCAGAAAGACTTCCACTCAGTATAAAACCCACAACAGCACAATGCCTAATATTTCCTCAGTTATGTGATTTATTGTTCTTACTTGAGGTTTTTAACCAATGCTTGTCTGTCAGATTTCTCTCTTTTTATTTTTTTTCCCAGAGCTTATCTCCAGCCTTCAAAAATACTTTGATTTTTGATTCTGCCATCCAGTGTGTGTTTTTTCCCATCAGGGTTTAAGCTGGGTCATTGCATCAACCCATGTACCATCTCCACATAAATGTATATTAAATTATTCAAAATTACTGCAGCCTGGGGAACTCCTGGCCACTGTTGCTGGAGACTGTGACCTCTCTGCCTCAGTGAAGTGGGTAACTCCTTGAGTCAGAGTCTCAGCACAGCCTTTTTTGCTCTCTTTGAAAAGCATTTTCTCAGGCTGCTGTGCTCCTTCCAGCTCACTGCTGTACATGTGCTCACCATATGAGCACCAGTGCTGCAGAAGCCTGGTGACACTGGAGCTTAGGGAGTCCTGCCCATATTTACTGCTGCCCAATTGCCTTCCCTGCCAGCAGCCTGAAGGGCAGCAGAGAACGGTCTAATGCATCTCTTTTTCCATGTCAGTGCCTCTGGAAAATGCCCCCAAAGCAATCCTACAGCTATTTTTAGCAGCTGTGAAGCTTCTTATGTCTTTGCAGTACAAGATAGCAAAGCAAAAATTCCTTACTTCAAGCCTGAAGTAAGAAAAATCATCATAATAGACATTGTCTGTTAAACCAAACTTCCATTTTTCATAAATATATCAATAGAGCAGCTTGCTGTCAGTGGCTGGATGACTGCAATTACTGAACACTTCTAAAGAAAAATGTTCTTCTATAGTTTTATTACTAAGGACACTTTTTCCAATAGAGTTAAACAGTTTAGACTTACAAAGCAACCAAAAAAGATTTAAATAGATGGATTTAAAATTAGACAGGAAGATAAGTGCATAAAACTGTTCCAGAAAATCGGGGCCATCATTCATATATCTTTGATTATGCACTTCTAAAGATGGGAAGTGCTCATTGAAGTTAATGAATATTTTGGTTCTTTATCAACTTGTGGATCAGAGCCTTGATATAAACACAGCTGGTGTGTGTTCAACGACATCTTCTACTGCTTTGCCAGCGATAGGATGTTATTTAATGAGATCTTCTGAGGATGTTTATCAAGTTATCTTGAGTTTAGCAGAAGTAGATTATGTAAGCACTTTGCAACAGCAACATACACAAAATATGCCCAAAGCTTTAAAACTTCTACCCAAAAAAATGCAATTTAAACATGAAGTTGTGTATTATGTATTTCATAGAATATCATCATATGCATAAATTGCACGTGGAATTTCTGGGACATGGCTCATCTATGACAAAGAAGTAATTAAGATTTATATTTAGTTTCACATCATGGTACATCTGCTTGACTTGATTTTAAAATTCTCTCACTACAGATTAATATTTGGCATCTATCTAAATTGTCCATGTGTAATTTCTATGGGAACAGTGGCCCTGCCTAAGGTATTCCCATGCTGTACCATGTGCTGCAGTGGGTGAAATGGGTGGCTAATCCATAAATAGTTCAATGTTTTTTCAAAAGAAAATAAATTAACACACCTATTTATGGAATTTCTGAAACTTCTGAAAAAAGTTCTGAAAAACACGGAATTTGTTGGATCTCAAGGTAAGGCAATACAAGAAAAATATTTAAAATATCTTGAATTGGGGTTTAGGTGGCTGCAGTCTGTTCTCGTCACAGGATAAATACCATATTTCTTTTAGGAGCACACAGAAAGAAGGATGGGGAGATGCTGCCACTGGTGGAATCAGCTGACCTGAGAAGTTTCCTGTGCTTAGGGGTTTCCTGACTCCTGTACAAACATTCCACCTGGCCCCTTGGTGCTGCCTCACAGAGGCCTGGCTACTTAGCTATGCCAGTGATGAACTAATGCATCAGAGGTGATGGATGAAACTCTCTGAATGCTCTGACTGGGTGGCTTGTGAAACAGAAAGAAAGCTCACTGATAGCTGATATGTAAAGTGAAGAACTTAGGCTGTTTCTGATAGGAGCAATAATTTTAGTCTCTACTGAATTCTGAGCCTAATATGCTGATGCTCATGTTCTTCATGTGTCTAGGTGAATTGACTCAACTCCCTGTTTGGTCCCATAGCCCTTGTAATGCAAATAAGGAGAAGGGTGTAGCTATTTTTATGGACAAGAGACAGTATCAAATTATTTTTACTATTAGCAGTGGCAGTCAGTGTTGGTTCTGTTCATCTGAATGAGAACTTTGACTTTCAGGGAAACACGGGAAGGTTGTAGTGAGTGTGTTTGAAAATCACACTGACAATGTGACTGTTCAGAGTGAGAAATTATTTACATTTATATTGTGTCTCTGCTTCTGTGTTACTCTCTTCTCTGGAAATGCAACTTCAGCTTCATTGCCAAGTTCCTACAAATGTGGACCAGAAGTGATGTTTGTAAATGGAATTAATACTTCACCGTCCACAAATAAGTCTCATTTAAGAAAATATTGCACAGCCTCAGAATGATATAACATAGTGTAGCTGTTTTCTCTGTTTTCTACTGCCCCTGCAACCTTCTGAAAAAACACTAATGAATGACTCAGAAAAGAGGAAAATGAAGTTTTATCATATGAGATGTGAAATATGGGAAACATTTCAACAAGGCAATATTCCCTTGGCAACTTCTAAGCTCTTCTGTCTAGCGCAGAAAACCAAAGTGAGAGTTTCAGCACATGCATGGGAAGGTGTATGGGGTGGAACAGAAAAACACAGATACAATCTGATTTTAACATTTCATAGTCATCATTCTTATAAAGTAGTAATTCCTTTATTTCAGAGCGAATGCCTGACTTAAGTCTGCTGGTTTGCTTCCGTAGTTAGGACTCTGCTTTCTCTTCGAGGGAAACGTGGTGGTGAAGTTTTCCCTCTGGCCACTAGATGCTCGCACAGCCCCACAGCTCTGGATGCTCCCGGCCACCAGGCAGGAGCCGGGCTTTTTTACATTAAAAACAAAACAAAGAGAAGGCCTTAAGCTAGAAGAATACCAGGGGAAAACTTAAAATAACAACAACAACAAAACAAACAAACAATAACAACAACAAAAAACCCAAACAAAAAACCACAAATAAAACCACAGAAACAAAAAACAATACAGGAATTTCCAGAATGAAGGTGTGTATAATATCTTGATTTGGTCCATGTGTGCATACAATTAAATTAATCATTAATGCACTCATTAAATTAATCATCAGACTTTTTCTGAAGACTGGAGACCACATTTCGTGCACATAAAATGTTAGTTGTTTATTTTTCTTCACTTCAGCACATATATTCTGCATTATTTATTGTACAAATCATACATGCTCTGCTTTCAATATAGAATTTTGTGTATTTCTTCATGCCATCTTCTGTGTTCACAGTATCCTCATTTTCTGCCTATGGTTAATAAACTTTCCAATTCTCTGGATAGCACCTAGGAGGCCAGATGATCGTATTCTGATCTTTTGGATGAGAAGCCGAGCCACAGAGGGTAAACCCAGCATTTCTCAGTGAAATTATTTAATCTCATATCCAGTACAAGAGACAAGTTCTACAAACTTTGGTGCTCTGGAGCTCTAGAGCAAACACCCTGTGTTCAAAGCCCAGGCTGGCTGTGGTTACTGAAAGGGCTCAGAACCTTTGCAGGGTGCAGATTTGGGAGCCAGAAGGATCAGGGGAGTTTGTCCCTCAGCGATGCTGAACAGATGGGGTGGAATCTATTTCTCCAGAGAAGCCCTCTGTGGCCTTGGGTAGTCCCTTCCTGACACCCGCAGCCTGTCCTGTCTGTTTGGGCCCTCCTGCAGCAAAGGAGCCACAGGACACGTTCCTGGCACCAGGGCTGCTCTCCTTACCTGATTTAGAGGCAGCAGAGGCAGGAAACCGAGTGCAGTGAGAGCTGGTGCTGCACCACGGTCACATCACCGAGGGGCACTGTTGCCTTTGCTTCAAGCACCAGCCCTGGAAAATGAGGGCTCGCTGTGTGAAGGATCTCCGTCCCCAGCCCTGGCTGCTCCAGCAAGACTGCACTGCCCTGGTGTCCAGGAACATGTCAGAATTGCAGGAGTAAAGCCCAGTAGTTGGGCTTTTTGCTGAGATTGCCTCTTAGAGCTGTGAAATTGCCTCCCAGAGTTACTCACTGGGAACTAACAGAGACCAAGTCATTTTGGCATTCAAAGACCACACGGTGTGATTCAACTGATCTGAATAAAGGTAGAGGTAACAAGCAACACCTCATTTCCAGGCTGTCATGCATTCATTTCTCAAAAAGACACCAAACCTTGAATTAAAAAAAACAAACCACCTTATTTATCCACATAATTTCAAATTCCTTCTATGAGTGCTGCAGACAACTTCAGGAATCAGATCCTGGTCTTGGTTGCTGTGATTGTAGAGTGAAAAAAACACCAGTAGCTTCAACAGATTTTTATTAGATTAGTTCCATTTGTGCTGAGCTACCACAAAACTGTTTTAGCCTTGGAACTGGCAGCTTAGTTACATGACTGTGAAGGTCCTGGTCACTTCACCAGAAACAAGATTACAGAAGGCTTTTCCATTTATTGGCATTTTTGCCAGTTTGTACTTCTGGCATGAATATTCTTTTAAAATAGCTCTCTGAAGGCAATTAAGGAAAACAAAAAAATAAGGAGAATAAAGAGACTGTCATTAGTAATCCAAGAAGGGTTTCATTTCTGAGAAAGGATTAACAATCAAGACAAAGAGCAGAATGAGAAGGCAATTGCTGTTGTCATTATCAGCAATTTCTTCAAATTAAGTTGGCAAGTCTTGTATTCAGTGTGCAATATTCATTGTGGATTGGCATTTGAAAAGATTTGTAAGAATTAAGTCTTTAGAGCAAAGCAGCAGCAATATGGTCTTGGATTGTGACCTTGGGTAAATTCCATCAGGACTTCAGTGCAGCTCTAGCCATGTAATATATCACTTGATCCTGGGGAGATCCTGTATCTTTTCACTGTTCTCCTGATTCCTCATGGAAAAGTTAAATACATGAAGTTTTTTGCAGACGAGCCAAAACTTTGCTTTCTGCTTTGCAGATCTAAGTAGAAACAACAAAGCAGACCTCTGCAAAATTAAATGAGCAACCTGGTTTAGAGTGAAGGAAATATTAATAATAATAACAGGGTGTAAGAAATTGAGCTGTGAATTTTCTTTTTTGCATGAAGAGCTTCACCATGTAACAGTGAGTTGTGATAGGGATGGCTGAGGAACCTCAGCTAATTTCTATCACAATAGGATTTGCTTGGTGGAGAGCTCGCTTCAGTGAGAAGAATGAAACCACTGAGCATGTGGGATTTCTAAACAAAAAATAGTAACCATGAACTATGGTGCAACATTAACTTGTTTCCTTCTGCTCATACCATCAAGCAAGTATGATCAAGGAGATGTGAAATGTCACGGTGTGGCCTGTGCCCATCCCTCATGGTCTAAGGTAGTGACCCAAAACAATGGGCTGCTGGCTCCTCAAATCTGCCTTTCCCTGGCTTTGCATTGGAATACCTCGATTTCACCTGATGCAGAGTGAGCAAACTGCATAAAGCATCCCAGGTTGTGAAATTAGTTCAGGTCATGTCATCAAGAAACCTGATGTCTTTGTCCTTTAATATCTTCCAGCTTTCTTAGCCAAGGCCACCGTGTTCACAAAACAAAACGAGACCTTGCTATTGTCATTCAGCCTCACACTCGCAGTGCTTCTCTTGGCATTTCCCACCATTCTTTCATGCCCTGCATCTCTGCTGCTCCTGCCTCTTTCCCCCTCTGCTTTCCCTGCTTTCTCTCCTGCTTTTGTCTGTGCTCCCCACTGTGCCTCTGTTAATCCTTTTGTTGTGTCCCTCGTGCCCGTGCGAGCACCACTCCTCCGCCGGCCTCCTCTGCTCTTCCTGCTTCTTCTCGCTGTGCATCCAGCCACTTCCCCTCGTATTTCTGCCTCTCTGCCATGCACAGCTGCTGCTCTTCTCCCCACCTCCACCACTCCCGCTGCTGCTGCTGCTCCAAAAACAGTTTTGACCAGCTCTACTTCCAAACAATGAGGCTTTGACCTCTTTCCCCTGGGAGAAGATTTCACAGCCAAACACGTCTCACTGGCAGGAGCTTTTCCTGATATTCAGCCTGTTTCCTTCTCCCATTGCTCCTACTTAAATCTCTTTATATTGAACTAACAGCTCATGCCCCAGGCTAGGTGTTTTACCCCTCCTGTTCTGCCTGTTGCAAAGAAGGGCTGGATACAGGCAGCGTGGCCAAAAAGAACAGGGACACCCTCCTAATATGCGGCACTGTCTGTTCAAGTAAGCAAGCTCCTGTCGTACCCAGAAGGAGCAGGACAAACACTCTTACCATAATGAAAAATAGGCCACATGCCTTACAAAAATTCACCAAGGGCCAAATCTTGATCAGTTTTTATTCATCTGAAGGAAAGATACTCACACGGACAGCTGTGTCAACAGCCTGTGAGCCAGGGGCTGAGTGAATCTGAGCTCCTGAAGGGGAACAGTGATCTGAAATAGGTGAATAAGGCCCAAACAGAGCCACGTTTGGACGTGGAGGGAGAGTCTGAGCCCAGGAGGCAGAGGAGAAAAACACTGAGCTCTCACAGACTGCAAAAGCAGGAGACACTGAGTTTAATTAGTGGGGGGAAAAAAAGAAGGGAAGAAATAAAACAGACCGTATGAAAGAGAGAGGGGTGGGAGGGGGGTTCAAGCAGCTGGATGTGGGCTGAGGTGCATTAGGTGACCTGCAGTGGGATGGCAAGGGTTGAGTGGGGCTAAAGGTGAACGCATCCCACACACACAGTGAGGTCAACAAATTGTGGAATGACTGAACACAACTGTGAAGAGACTCGTGTTTTAAGGGTGAAGACTGTCTTTTAACAAAGTGTCAGAAAAGTGCCCTGTTGAAGAGGAGATTAAGACTGATACTAAAGCTCCGTTACCATTTACAGTCTCCAAGGCAGCCAGCTGATGTCTGTGTACCTGTCTCCAGGGCTGGTGTGAAACAGAAGTGGTCATCAACCCACACAACCACTGAGACTCCTCCTTGCTAAGCTCAACACCCATGCCAGGACAGAGAATGCAGTTTTACTGCGCAGAGTGAGCCAACTGAACTGCTGAAGAAAGGCAGAGATTTTCTGTTCCTTCCTACCCTCACAGCTACACCTTCTGGACACTTACTGGGCTCTGGCACTTGTTCACACCTTCCATCTACTGATCTCGCTGACTAAACTACCACAAATATATCCAATTCTTTTTTTGTGATCAGTTTTCTGCTGGCTTAGTGAATCAGTGCATAGCAAGGGTTCAGAGACTATAATTTTAAAGCACGAGTCCCAGCTGCTCAGGCACAGGATAATGAAGGGAAGATGGAGCATTATTTTGCCTCATCAGAGGAAGGACTTGCACCTAGCTGAGTGTACACAGCACTATAACCTGAGTGAGCATCTTCTTCCTTTTCTCAGGTGTTTTAAAATGTGCCAACCAATATGTTCCCATTAGCACGTTGTAAGGGCTGCTCATTTTCCTAGTCTAGACAGGCCTTTCAAGCAGACATGCAAATCTGCCTTCAGGCATTTTGTCAGGGCAATCCTCAAAAGCACCTTTCAGAGGCTCAACAGACAACTTCAGATGGCAATTTGGAATCTTATTCCTGGTGGTTAAAATAGCTTATTTTGGCCAGTCGAAAAGCTAAATTATTAATACCAGATGAATTAATAGCAGTGAAAACTGCTCATTAGAAATTATAATGGCACTGAACACCATAACAGATCCCCTATAGTGTAAATCAACCTGGTCCCATTTATTTAATGAAGCTGCAACTGCTTACAGCAGCCAAGGACCTGCTCTAACATTTTCATGCTTTTGCATGTACCTAACATACCATTGCAACCTTCTCGCTCAATTTTTCTGCCATTCTTATAATTTTTCCCTTAGAGGGCTTCTTTAGACATAGCAAAGACTGCTTGGTAATTTTTATGTCTAGCCTCCTATTTCCCTTGCTACTCTCCCCCACAGTAATTTGGGTGAGGAAAAGGTAAATCAGAGCCACATGTTCCCTTCATAAGCCCGAGATAAAGGACAGCAGCAATATTGTTTGCTGTGAATTCACTGGGATTAGGCAAAATGCTGTTAACTATGGAGAAGATCACAGTATCAGCATGCTTCCTCTGTTTGGATGTTACTTTGTTGGGACAAGCTCTGTTTCTTCTATCAGTGTAAGAGGCAGCTGAGGTGGTGCATCGTGTCCTGGACTACCTAGGCAGTGGGCTCTTTGCCCTCCAACAAGCTGGCTCAATTAGATGTGCCATACTCTTCCAACAAACTTGGTGTACCTGGTGAAGGCACTAGCTGAAGGTATGGAGAACCTGCAAATATTTTAAGATTCTTGGTTACTCCCATAACCAAAAGAGCTAATCAAAATCAGAGTTTAGTTTGTTAATGAAAAAGTAGGGGAGGGGCATTACGTTGTGATTTTTTCCATGTAAACTGTAATAGTCATGTAGATCTGAAAACATGACATTTTTATTTTGAAATACCACCACTGTAGTGTGCAGGTGTATTTCTAATCTGTTTTCTCTCCTGTATTGCACAGGGAGTTGTGTATCACTTGCATCACTGGTTACATCCCACCAAGGGAGATACCGTCAAGTCAGTTTCTGCAGCTCTAGAACAAAGATGGGCATTATTACTGGATCAAAGAAAAACCTCCTTTATTAATATCACATCTAGGGTCTGACAGTCCACCAGGCCACAGCACAAAGAACCACGATCTATTCCAATGAAGTCAAGAGCATCACTGTGAAATTACATGAGTGCAGACTAAAACTCTTATTCTGGCAGTTCTGTCTGCTCCCAGTTACTCTAATTAGCACTCCCCTGAGGACTGATTAATCCACCTATCTCCAGCTGAAGAGTGCAAAGCTGACTATTTGAAAAGAAATTTTATGCTTCCCACCAGATACTTTTAGGAGCTATTTATTTCATGTCACATTTCCTTAGCTGTGCATCTCTGTTTGAGTTACATATGTGCAAAAAAGTGTGTGTGTCCTGTGCTTACATCTATGCTGGAAATGAATTAAATCCACAGATCATTTTAGCATTGCAGGTAATGCTCTTTCACTAGAGCTGCTGGCTACTACTTGTTTGTAACACAGTTGACAAAAATCTGTGTTTTCCAGTGTTTCATAAAGTAATTATCAATAACACTTAATGAACACTCAGCAGACCTGGACTAGTCAATTGTACCACCTGTAGCCATGTGGCTTCAAAGATGACACTTCTGCCACATTAGAAGTGTTGGAGGGACTTAGACATTATTGATACTGATCCTGGAACAATTTTGCCCAAATCAATGCTATTATATTCATCTTAAGCTTAAAAACTTGGGTGAATGTTTTCTTCACTTCATTTTGGGCTCTGAGACATGCTGTGCTTTCCTGAAGCTTCTAGCACAGAATTTCAGCAAATAATACCCGGATGAGTTTGCTTTGAAGACAAAAGAAATTCTTACATAGAATGGGACCTCTTAAAACTTCTCGAGGGCACTTCCATCACCTACCATAACTTTGCTCAGAGCCACCGTGCTTTGCTGTAGGCCTTGTTTGATGGAAGATGCTGCATCTGAGGTACATGAACATAAAACTCACCAACATAAATATTCCCCTTTCTGCAGAAAACTAACCCCAAGTGCAGTGTAAAACCCACACCAATGTTCCAGCCAGCCTGCTGGTGTAAACGAGGACAGGGACACATCAGTTCACTGCACAAACAGCTGGGCTATGACCAGAAGGGTGCCAGCAGCAGCTGCACAAGGCTTGCCTGTCAAGCAGTCACCCAGCACAGCCCAGCACAAATGTGAGGTGGCTGCCTTTCCTCCTCCTCCTCCCAGGACCAGTCTCAGGTTACTCCATGCTGGCTGTGGGCAGGAGAATGTCTCTGCACTGGAAGTTTCACAGGCTTTGATGATTTAATGTGTCTGTACCCTGAGGACAGGACTAGGTATTCCTGGTTTTCAGTCACAACTTCTGATCTTTTTAAAACTTGCTGAGCTCTTCTTTGCTCATTTCCTTTCCACCTTGCTGGCTTAATCCAGGCTTTGGACAGGTGAGATGGCTCTGGGAAGCTTTCCCACTGTGAGATAGCTACTCCATTACCTCTGTTACTGTACATTTGTTTAATTAATTGCTCATTTTGTTCCTGAGCTGTTGTGCTGGCCCAGTGCACTTATGGTATGCATGAGTGCCTAAAAGGTGACGAGGCTCCTAGGGATGACTCTGTCCCTTTCATTTATTTATGGAAGTTGAGCACATGATCCCTTATAAACTACAGGCACCACTTGCTCAGCCTGACTGTAGATACAGTGCCACAGGCACCAGCCCCTCTCAGCTGGCACTGATGGCAAGCAAGGAAGGCAGCAAGGACCATGCTGCAGAGAGCAGGACTGATCAGCCCACATCAGGAAAGCAATTAAACTTTATGTGGCATTTGAACTGTGGACCTGGAGGTGCACAAAACAGCCTTTGGCCACTCTTAAGATCTTTTTTTTAAGTGCTGTGACTACTTAACAGAGGTAATTGTGAGAGCATAAATCAAGGGTTCTGTTATTCCTCAAGAGGCCAACATTTATCACAGCAGACTTTAAAATTAATTTGAAGCATAGAAATTATGAGAATTTACAAAGCAAATGACTTATTGTCAACAGGCAATGTAGCAGAAGCTTCAGCAGCAGCTGAGACAAACAGCCTCATCAGTACTCAGGCTTATATTTTAGCACTGAGCTATGGCAGAAGTAGACAGATGTTCATTCTGGTAGGAGTGCTGGCTTAAACAACCCAAAGCGATGATTCTTATCCCTGAGCTCCTCTTTCAGAAGTGCCTTGGTCAGTCTGGGTCACCATCCAACCCCACAAACAGCTACAATGAAAAAGGAGAAGGGGGTGGCTCATGGTGGGAAGGAGAGAGGGTGTGGGGGCTTGAGGCAGCAGTGCTGCTAAAAGCCATCCTAGTCAGACTAGGTTCTAGCAGTCTGACAGTCTGGAGCCCTGGGATCTTTGCTTATTTTCTGCCTAGAGACAGATTTGAAGGTTGCTCAAGTGCCAAACTGGGTGTTTCCAGGCACACTTCATCCACCTTCCCAGTCTCTGGTGTGTGAGCAGGGAGTGTGTACAGTGGGAAATTGTGGGATACGCTGCACCGGTGTAAAACACAGTCAATAGATGTTTCACTAAGGCACACTTGGAGGATGGGACAGGGGAAGGTGACAAGCAGTTGTCCTCTATAGAAGATCTGCGTGTTGAGGGAGTCCACTGAGCTGTAAAACCTTCCTTGCCAGGCTACCTCAAGTCCAGTGCAGAGGATTTATTGTCCTGGAGCCAGGCCCAAGGAGTGCAGCTCTGGCTCTGCTGCTATTTGAGTAGTCTGGGACTAACAATTTACCTGTAGTTCACTTTTCACCATCTGTTAAACATCTTAAGACAATTGTGCTGAATGTCAAACATGTTTGATTCTGTATCAGCTGGGTTATAATTAATGAGTGGCTGTGATGTGGCTGTTGGAAGACTTCCACAGAAAGTGGAACTTCTTTTATCCACTGCACTCTCCCCCTATTTATCCTCTGCACTTTCCCTGTGGGTATGTGTAGCTGAATCACCAAGTGCTGATCTGGATTTCCTCGTTCATAATCACTGTTTTTTTCCAGTACAAAAAGGAGATGCCAAAGAAGGTTGTTGACTTCGTGTAATTTCTCTGAGGTGCTCAGATACCGAGTTGCTGAGCACACTCTTGATAGATGAGATTAGATAAAGGAATGAGATCAAATAGCAGTTTTCTGTTACTACCTTCCAGACAGTTGAGATGGAGCTAATATGATGGGCGTCCTGGGAACACCTACGAAAGATAGGTCATTGAGAATCAACTAAATAAACCACTTTCCCCTCCTAGAACTGCAGCTATGCAGTCACTGTCACCCATCCCATTCAACTCTTCCCTATTCCTGAGACACTCTGGGTCTCTAAGTATAATATTTCTGCCTCTTTCTTTTTCTTCTTGCAGTGACTGTTGGAAAACTGGATTTAAAGTGAAGTATGTAGCAAAAAAAGCAAATTTGTAGTTAAGGAACTTTTAAAAATCACTAGCAGAAACGCTATCCTTTTTTTTTTTTTTAGATTACCAAAGATGATTATCTTAATTCCAAGATATTTGATTGGAGAGCTAAAAAACTTGCAAAGTATACTTCTGTTAATGGATTGAACTTGACAATGTTTTGTGAACTAATTCTATGCCTTGGAAAGGCTTAGACATATATTTTGTTCAAATGAATGGATTCCACAGAACACAAGTTGCCAGTAGCCTGTTAACAATAAGTAAGTTCGGAAGAGTACTACTCTATTGGGATTTAAATCTTTATCTCAGCAGTAATACTTGCCATCTAGTTTTGATCAATGTTAGAAAACCATTACTTACTTTCAGGAAAACCTTCACACAAGCTGTCACTGTAATTACTTTTTTTCTGAAATGCTTGGAAGCATTTTTGGGAAAGATGTGAGTAAAAGATGGAGAATCTAGACTTCCTGCATGAATACAAAATATTAGAGAAGCACCTCAAAACTTTCATTCCGAGACATCCCAGATCCTCCTCCTCCTCTTTCCTGTTCCCATTGTATTACCCTTGTTCCCAGAAAAACCTTTGACACTGTCTCCCATGGCATCTTCATGGATATACTGGCAGCCCATGGCTTGGACAGGTGCACTGCTCATTGGGTAAGAGCTGGCTGGATGGCTGGGCCCAGAGAGTGATGGTTAATGGTGATGGTTAACTGGATGGTTAATCCAGTTGGTGTCTGGTAGGCTGAGGTGACACCCAGGGCTCAGTATTGGGGCCAAGCCTGTTTAATGTCTTTATCAACCACCTGAAGGAGGACACTGAGTGTCCCCTCAGTCATTCTGCAGTGACACCACGTTGGGCAGGAGTGCTCGTCTGCTGGAGGGTAACAGGGATTGCAGAGGGATCTGGACAGGCTGGATCACTGCGCTGGCACCAACAGTCTTGCACTTGGGTCACATCAACCCCAGGCAGTGCTGGGGGAAGAGAGGTTGGAAAGCTGCCTAGCAGAACAGCACCCAGGTGTGCTGGCTGACCCTCTTTGCAGAAGAGGGTTTTACAAAGGCTTCTGCTACTTTCTGGAAGGAAAAGAGCACCTTGTACGCCATAAACTTCTCTTGGAGTTCCTTCCTGAGGCAACTATCGCTGACTTGGAGATTAGCACACAACAGAGGTCGTGCCAGCAGCAGAGCTAAGAAACATTCCCCTGCACTGAGCTAGTGCAGTACCAATGCCATTAGTTATTTGAAGAAATTGCCAGTCAGGGTAGCCATATGTCTCAGACTGTGACACTTCTGAGGCTGTAAGGCTGCCTGTACCATTCAGAGCTGTCATGCCAAAGAATAAAAACGTCTCTAATATCACGCCATCCAGCTCTTTACAGGGATACTCAACACTGAAGTGAGCAAGAGGAGATTTCTAGAGTCTCTCATCTCCTATGGCATCACTTCTTCAGAAGTTCTAGAATCCTTTCCTCTGGAGGAAGCTTCTGGCTATCCTTGGCATCACTGAACAATCCCTTTGTGAACTTGTGTCCATGCCTTGGACCAGATCCTGGTTTTCTAATCCTTTATACTTTGTGCTATGAGGGGTGTCCCTTTTGACCCTGGAGTCTCTGTTCCACCTCAGGCTAAGACTACAGAAATTTTGGCCAGAAACTTCTCCATTACGTCTCCAGTAAGAGTCAGTTCTTCCGATGAGACCTGGTCTCCAGAAGTTCCCGATGCGCCGGTGTGCATTCCAGATTCCACTTCAATTATTCACACGGGACTGCTCTGTGCTGCTTGTTACTCAGACAGCCTCTCTCTCTCACTTTTCTTGTAAATAAGGCATGCTCTCCACTAACCACAGAAAAAGGTCTTAGGAGCTGACATGTATTTACTCTAAGTGGGGTTCTTGAAACTACCCTTTTGTAAAGGAAATCTCCTGTATCAGCTGCAACCCCAAAGACAGTTTTAGTGGAGCACACTAGGAAAGACTTTCACCATTTGAACTGATTTGTCAATTTAACAAGATCAAATCTAGAGGTCTCTGTCCCTCAGACTTTGGGGACACTTGAGCTTTGAGGCATGTATGTTCTGTATGTTTACAGTGTTTTCTGTTTTAAGAACACAAGGGCCCTGTCCTTGTAAAGCTGCTTTTTGTGCTGAAGGATTTGCTGTCCTTGACCCTCTGAATCCAAACCAAACTGTTCCAAGTCTGATCTTAGAACCACTGCTGGTTCCTTGTGACCAGTCAGAAGCCCTTTGCTCTTGCACACACCTCAGAGAAAGTCACTGATTGGCATCTGTACAGGAACCCTGCAAGCAGCAGCCAGCTCTGTGCAGCACGGCTGGGCTTACTAAATGTCCAAGTGGTCAGACAGACTGTCTTTCTGGACTACTAGAAATTATGTGATAGACTAATTAGAGATGACATTTAGAAAGGATCTTCCATTGTAGTACCAGAAAGTCTCAGATTTCACCTATTAAAGGGGTGCTCTGACTGGCAGCTCAAGGGCCACCCTTTGCACACAGAGAATTCCTTTGCTTTGCTGGAAATGGGGAACATCTGCTAGTACTGCTCGCATGGCCCAGCAGCTGAATGACCCCTATGGGGCCTGTACATAATCAATTATTAAGAGTCAGGGCCTGCCACTCTTGTAACCACATGACCAGCAAGACAGGTTGTGGGGAGAGGGCTGACGAGGGATTTAGCCAGGATCACCTGGAAAGGCTGTATTGTCCTACCCATGGCTAGCATGTGTGGGGGAGCACACAGTTTGTTTTACACTAGACTGCTGGGTCAGACAGGGTCAGCAAGACAGTAGATCATACAGCTTTTAACTGCATTCAAATCCTACAGAGCTTTGAGGAGATAGAAGGGCAGACTGGAATCAGCTGTATCAGTGCTGATAGCACTGGCTGGCTTTTTTCTGTGTGGTAAGGGACTGTTTGCACTGTCTAAGAGCAGCTACTATACATAAGTTGGAAAAAAAAAAAAAGGTGTATTTCAATACACCAAGCCCAGACACAGGAAGTCCTAGTTTTGCCAAACATCTTCACAGCTGCTTTATAGGCACTCACTTTTGAGTTCCTGAGCCCCAATTAGATGGCCAACGCCCCAGAGCAGCTGATAGCTGGAATGAGATTTACAGCAGCCAGGGTGCTGAGCCGGGGAATACTGGAGGAAAGCAGGAAGGCTGGCGTGAGTGTGGAGCCTTATTGTTCCCTAGAACTAAAGTATTTCAGTAGCCTTGAGTTAGGTACCTGCTGCTCACAATGGGTGTTTATGACCACCAAGTTATTTCCTAAGAGTAGTCATCCCTTTGTACACGAGTAACTGGCTCATCAGGCACGTACTTGACATTGTAACCAATCATTCCAGCAAAGCAGGAGATAGAGCAGCTGTAACCACTTTGATTCAAAAACAAGGCTGGAAGATGAGAGAGCCACATGCCTTGTGTGTCATTGCTGGTGGGTAGTTACCACACCAGGGAAATGTCAAGAAATAAAGAGGCATCCTTGAATTGTGATCCTGCATCTTCACAGCTCCTGCAAATTCTGTTACATTAAGCATGGTGCAGCAAGAGCCTGGCAGTGACTCAGTGTGTGAAAGCCATCGTGCCTAGTAGGCTGTGTGAAGTCCATATTCATGTCCCTTCCAGGACACCTGTAAGTCAGTCACACTGAGAACAAAGGTACATATAAGAAAAATTTAACTCTTGGAACAACTTTTCCTGAATTTCCATCTCTTCAAAGTCTGTGTGTACAGCCAGTCTTGTTTAGGTTATACATGAACAGCACAGACTCATGTGTAACACTCTGTACTCTTTGTAACCCTTTGTACTGCACACCTGCCTGACCACACAACCACAGGACCTCCTCGCACCTCCGCTCTGGCCATCTCTGGCTGTTCTGTTGAATCACAGCACCAGCTCTGCTAACAGTGTGTTTTCACTGGGGTTGCAGGAGGGATTATCAGTATTAGCAATGCCAAATACCTGGCAGCCAAGAACCAAGCCACAAAAAAAGGAAGAGTTTGCTTTAAAACTATGTTTGTAAGAAGTAATAACTGTGCAGTAGGATTCATTCTACCTGACTTCTTGCATCTCAGTATTGAGACTTCCTTCCAAGCTTTTCTCCTTCATCACCATGGCTAGAAATAATATTTTGGTCCATGTTCTGGGTGTGCCAGAAACCACTAGATAGCTAGAGGTTCACAATGAATTGTTTGAATTGACAGTGTTGTTCAGCTGTTTATAAGACTATCTGGCATTTAAACCCACTGCATGAAAAAATCTGAAGTGGGTAGAAAATGCTGTCAGACCGGAATGGTAGCTGAATTTGCAAAGGTGTAAAGTGCAGTGAAGGATGAGTGGTGCCAGCTGCCTGCATGGTCCCTTGCCTGCCGTGGACTTCCTGCGTGGCCTTGGGCAAGTCACATGGCTTCCTTGGGCTTCAGTTCCTTATCATTGTAAAAGGCAGAGCATCTGCTCACTGCACAGAGCTGCTGGGGAGATCGACACGTTACAAGGGAGATGTGATGAGGCAGTTGAATTTCTAAGACTTATTCTACAGGGTCAATGTAATAGAGAGCCTCCAAAGTATTGGTGAGCCTCCATTCAGAAATGGAAATTGTTTATCATGTTAAAACTGTTCCAGGAAGCCAAGATATTAAGTAAAATACTTCCCTTCCTCCCTCTCTCTCTCCCCAACATGCCCTGCCCCCCACCCCCCTTAAAAAAAAAAGCTTCAACTTGATACTGCTAAAACACCTTATGAAATGTCACTTGTCTTTTACATCAGCCTTCCCTTCAGGTCTTTGCACTTCAAGGGAAATAGCTGCACAGTTCTGCAGTGCTGCCTTAATTCAGGTGAGATGTGTTAGTGATGCCTTCAAACTGTCTGGTCTCACAGAAAACAGAGGCCAGGCTCTGCCAGTGAGACTCTGCCTCACACACCTCAGCTCAGGAAGTTCTGTCTGGACAGAGCCAGGGACCCTGTGTCTCAGACCACCCCTCCAGGTCTGGCTGCCTCAGAGCTCACCTTACCTCCTGTCAGCATCTTTCACTTCTCCCCATGGGTCTGTAACAAAGCTGAGCTACAAAAACAATGAAGATCGACCTAAAGGAGAACAAGACCATGTTTTGTAATCAACCCTCCAAAACTTTTGTGGGTTAACAACACAGTTCCACTTTGACTCATCTCTAGAAATGAGCCTCCTTTCTTTCTGCCAAAAAAGGTGACCTGCCAGCCAGTCTGACGCAAGGTAATTTGTCCTGTTTATCTGATGACTTCGATAAGGCATAGATTACTGCTCTTCCTTCATCCTAAAGTACCAAGTTGTTTATATGCTGTAATTCTGAGTGACTTTTTTCTACAGTGAGAGCTTGAACATGACAATATTTTGGAGAAAAATCTTGGTTGTAAAACTAAAAAAGCACTTTAAATACGTTCTTGGTGTATTTTCTTGCAGCTTGCACATTATCCCTAGTCCTGGCCCCTCTCAGCAGTCACAAGATAAGCTTCGAAGAAACAAGGTTGTTGATTGACGGCTCATTAGAAGTTGCAAGAGCAACAAAAGGGAGCCTGCAGCAGCCGGAGCTCCCCGCCTGCCTGGCCAGGAGGACGCTGGTCAGCACTGGCCTGAGAGGAACAAAGACCGCGGGAGACACTGGAGGAAAACAACATGAAATTTTCATGGTGTGCGAGAAAGGCCAGGTGTAATGGATCAGGGCCAAAGCCTCCCCTGCCCCCACGGCCCCGCCGCATAGATTGACTTTCTATATTTAGGCATAGGTTGTGCCACACGGCACGTACACGCGTGCACAAATCCTGGGTACCCTGCCTTCTCTGTGCCAGACTGAATTTATCTGTCAATCCATTTAAAATGAAAGGCTCCAAGTACATACAGTGTTAATATCTGTACATATTGGATGTCACGGCTCCCGCCTTAGATAAGGTCACACACTGAGCCAAACTCACCCCTGCAGCGTAAGCCAGGCGAGGCTTACCAGGAATGAATTTGGCTTAATGTGACTGCCTGTAGTTATGTTTGTTTTTACAAATCTTGTTTGTCCCTCGTGTAAGCGTTTCCTCATAGTGAGGAGACTTCTACCAGCCACACGCCAATTCACCTTCAGCCCACAAACTGGGGTGTCTGTTTCTACAGCTTCCCACGGGGGTCTTTCAAGCACCCTGATTCAAGTGCTGAAGGGCACTTGCTCATCAAACATGCTGGCTGGTGGCAGCCTTCCCTCAGTCCTCTAAGTGCTAAACAGCAGGGACACATTCATAACAAATTGATGCAAAGAAAATTAGCCTTTGCCCTTTGTATACAGTGTCATCTGACAGCGGAATCTTTTTGTTCAAATTTTCACTTTTCCATGCTGAGGAGAATTCCTTTAGAGTTGTACGTAGGTGTGCTTGATGTCAAAAATCACATTTTAATTCTAGTAGGTCACTTAGACTTCTTTGGTAAGTGCTCAAAAAAAGAAGAGTTATCTGTCTTATCTAGTAGCTATCTAAATACCTGTTATGTGCTTTTCATGAATAGTCAAATGCCGGACTTTCAATGTATCTCTTGTAAGCTTTCATACCGTACAAACTCACTATGCAAGTGGATCAAAATGCCTGGATCATGGTTTTGGGGTTTTTTTTTCCTTTTCATTTTAATACTTTAAATACATGCAGAAACGTTTGTGGTATACTCCTAAATGTGGAACACCCTGGAAAAACACGAGACTTGAAGAGAAAATTAGATTGTAGAGGAGGCTGCAACAAGACACTGTTAGATTATTTAAGTTTAGGAATTCACATCCTGCTAGAATTTAGGTAACACTTCTGGTTGTATTAAGACTTTACAGGTTGAGGAGAGCCAGTATTTTGTGAAATGGATAAAATTACACCAAAGACATTATTTCCATGGTATTTACTGATAAAACCTAAATATGTTACCTCTGTTCTTCAGTAAGCATAGCTTAATATTAGATTCCCTAAACCTAGTAGTGTTACGTGAGCATAAAATTGGGATAAACACAGATATAATCTGGAGCTTGACTTTTAATTAAGAAAATTACCTTTTCTATAAAAACTATTTTTGTAGCTTTAATATGTTTTCAGTTCTCAAAGAGTTACAAGGGTAATGCTTAAAACTGAATCTTATTTTAGCAATAGAAAGTTTGAGTCCTAAGCCAGGCAAGGTGATTTGCCTAAGAGAGCCTATAGATTCATTTTGAGCCATCTTTCATTCTTTCGTTCTGCCATCTGCTCATACCAGATCTAATTTTGCTTTCACTTAAGAATCGAATTTACTCATAGTTAGCTCTTCAGAAAAGCTTCCAAAGTGTTATCTGCTGTAAACCGCAATAAATTAAAAAGGATTGAAGCTCGCATACCGAAATCTGCTGATTTCAGTAGGAGTTTGGGGACGGGCAAAGGGAGCTCTGAGGGGATCACCTAGCGCACAGCTATAGCAGAAAGCCTGTAAAAACTGCTATCGCAGCACAGCCACGCACAAACAGGCAGGCGATGTAACCTTTCTCCTATATTGTAACCCACCCCTTCCCAAAGTGGCGGCGGTGAATGGAGAGGAAATATCGAGGCAAGCTGCGCATTCTTCGGGCGCGGGGCTGTGCGGCTTCCTCGGGCCCTGCGCACACAAAGGCAGCGCGGCTCCGCGGGGACCCGGCCGTCCCGGGGGGGCCCTGCGCGGGACCTGCCACATCCCTCCATTGTGATTGCCCTTCCAAAATAGTCTGGTGCCTCACAAAAAGCCCAAAACACAATAGTGTGACTCAGCAGTTCGGCCACCAAGCCGGCTCTGTGGAGGTGTTGTTGCTCGTGGCAGAACGAGGGGAGATTCCAGCGCTGCCTGATTTTGGACCTCGCTTTGCCGCTGGCCTTGGGTGAAGGAGGCTCCTGCCAGCGCTGGGCTGGGCTGCCGAGCGCCACAGGCACAGCAGCCCTGGGAGATGCTGAAGGAACGGGCGTTCAAGGGAAGCACACATAGAAATAACACAATTTCAAAGCCGCCCCGTGATTTTGGAAAGCCAGCTGGCATCTCGGGATGATACCACAAACCAGTAGGCAGGCAGGTGAGGCACTATCTGGGCTTTGCTGTCAATGAAGCAGGTCAGGCACTGGCTTGCCTGCTTCTCAGTTACCATAACAATACTATTTGTAACACACTTGGACAACAGAAAGCACCAAAGCGAGAAACTGCAGCTATAACACTCTGTGGCGGTGCTGGGGGCCAGTCGCTGGTCCCCTTCCTCGACAGGAGAGAGCAAGAGAAAGACACCTGAAAAATGAGCCCAGGTGGTGGTAGAAAGCAAAGAGACCGGCGGAGTAGCAAAGCAGATGAGAGGAAGAAAAGACGAGAGGGGAGGCGACATAAGCAAATAAGCAGAGAGGTGAAAAAGTAGCAGAAAACTTTAACAAAAGAAAGGGGGAAAGGAATATGAAAGTCGATTTAACCAGAAATAGTCCTTCTGGCCAGCCCCCCGAGAACGGGAGTGATGACTTCGGTCAGGCGAGGGCTGTCCAGCACCAGTGGGGAAGGCAGGCTGCGTCCCCAGGGAGCCAACAAACCAACCCTGAGGTGCAAATGGAGAGTGGCTCTGCCTGTCCCTCAGCTCACAGCTTCCCCCTGCCCCCTGCCTCGCAGCCACTGAAAGGTGGGATCCACCTCTCCAGGGATGCCTGCCTCTGCTCACCCCGGCTTCTCCCCGCTGATCTGCGAAGCAGCAGAGAGCCTCTCTCCCTGTGAAACGCTCAGGAGAGCTTTCATTGCCCCGAGCTGGGCACGGGTGCCTGATCGGCTTTCAGCCTCCCTATTTTTTTCTGCATTTGTTTTCCCTCTAAGTTTGCCTCTAATCAGAAGTTGTGGGCAAGATTTTAAAATCTGAGGCAATGCTCAGGTGGGACTTCTGTACCCAAGGTACAGATGGACATTTGGAAAGCTGACCATTCGGGATTTGGGACTTTTCAATAAAGCAGTCCTTTGAACCAGTGTCTACTTTTTCAACTGCAGATTGTTTTCTCCGTGGATTTTTAAAAAGCCATTATGTTTAAGTCTCCCTTTAAAAAGCAGATAACTCTTCTCAGTGAAGTGTGCTTCACTGGGGTTTTTTTGGAGTTTGGGTTTTTTTTCTGTTTGTTTGTTTGTTTGTTTTGTTTGTTTGTTTGTTTGTTACAGACTGCTCCATTTTCACTAAGCACCCCCGAAATTTTTCTTTTCTTTTCTTTTCTTTTCTTTTCTTTTCTTTTCTTTTCTT
>JAHLSL010000007.1:29112429-29150679 GCA_025920805.1 Petroica traversi | reverse complement strand
GGGGGTTTGCTTGCGCTCGGCCGCTGTGTTTATATCGCTCGCTAAATTTAGCCCGTGACTCATCGGCGCTGCTGACGAGAGTTCGCGCTGCCCGCAGGCTCCAGCCCTGCACCTGCCCTCGGCCGCCTCCCCGCGCAGCCGCCCCTTCCCCCCGCGCCGGGGTATTTTTCCTGTAAAAACTTTTAAAGTGTTATTTTAAGCAAACCCCCGAGGCAGACTTTAATCACTACGGGGGGTCTCCGCAGCACCGAGCGGTTTTGGGAGCACCTCCCTTGTGCTGGTGGAGGAACGGATGCCAAACACGGGTCAGCGGGTCCCGCGGCCCGCGCAGGGCAGGCGACACCGGGAGCTGTGTGGGGCTCTGCCCCATCACACGCAGGTTCCCTCGATAAACCCTTAAAAGGGTCAAAACCCCCGGCAGCTGCCGGCCATGGCTGGGCGGTGCGGGGTGTCCTTTTCCGGGCCTCTCTCCCGCACCCTCACACACGGACAGCCAGAGAGTGGGGGCGAGCCGTGCCGGACCCCGTGCCACAGGTACAGAGCGGTATCTGTGAAATGCGGGGTCTTTATTTACCGTATTTGTGGAAAATAAGGCAGCGTGCCCCTCGGGATGGGGAAGGAGGGAAGGCCGGGGGCCTGGGAACGCGGTGGCCGGTGGTTGCCCTTCCCAGGTTGCCGTCAGCTGGCTGTTGCCATGGCGGCTGTCTGCTTCCCCTTCCTGCCCGCGCTGCAGAGGAAGGCGGAGTGCCTGTTTGTTTTTGAGCTGCGAGAAAGCTGAGACAGGGCTCACCTGCGCCGGCAGCAGCTTTGGGGCCACAGCCCTCGCTCTGTGCTGCTCACACCCAGCGCCTCGGCCCGTGCTTGGGCTGGGCAGCCCTTACATGGGTGTCGGGGGTCCCCCGCATCCCTTCGGCTCTGCCCAGCACTGCCTCTCCTCTCGCCATAAACACGCGTGGTGCTTATCCTGTCTCAAAGCCTGCTGGAGGCTCACCAGAAAGGAGGCGGTACTTGAGATGATGCCTCCTTTTACCGCAAGTTTAGGCCCATGCAAGAGTCATTGCAAGGGTGAAGGATGGAGTTTCTCGAGGAAGATCTCTCATCCTCTTTGTCGTGTCACCGTAAGAAACCATGTGGCTGAGCCCCTCTTTCATTTTTCTTCTGTTACTGCCTACTTTTTTTCTCTGCTAGTTCTACCCATGCATTATACTTTGGTCATTAGGAATCACAGCTGGAAAGATTTGTATTTGACTTCCAATGGCCTGTGTTTTGCTCTCCAGTAGGGGACACCTTCTGTAACCTCTGTTGCCTTGGGGACTGTGACTTTCTAGTCTTTCTAAGCTAAAGCATATTTTGTGGTAGCACAATGTGCCTCCAGCCACCTGGCAGCCAAAACAGCCTTCAGCGCTGAGTCAGCAACTGCTCCCGGTGTGCAAGTATTTTTGTATTCAGTGAATAAATAAAATCCCAACTACTTGTTGCTAATACTTGTATTAGTCATTAAAGGAAGAATAATGTTTTATGTACACATATGCCATTATTCTTCTTTTGGTCTAACAGCACCGTTTAGGGCCATATTAATCCTTCTAGTTAAGATCAGAATATGACCCTTAGCTGTCTGGAAGCTGTGACGCAAAGTCAGAAGCTGCCCATGAGATCAAGAGGGTAGAAAGACCCACATACAACATGTATATGTCAAGCATGTTTCCTTTTTTAAATGGGGATGTTAACGGCACGTGTATATCAAGTGTAAAAATGAGTCTTATTAATCTGTTAAACATTTGTGCTCATGGATTCAAGGAGCTGTGTCAAAGGGACAACATTTTCTTTGGAGTGCATCATCTGTCCTGATCTTCCCTTTGATCAGCCCATGCAAGGGCTTGGTAGGAGTAAAAAGGCTTTTGACGTCTGGGGTGCTATTTGCCAGATATGTATCTGTATGCTTACAGTGTGAAACATGTATTAGGAATTAATTATGGGGAAGGAATAAGTGTCGGGTCAGTCATATTCCTCTTTCATTTGCTTCCAGTAAAAGTCTTGCATGTTTTTTGGTTTTTTGGTTGGTTTTTTTTTGGTGTTTGTTTACAAGTAGTCTGGGTTTTGGTTCAGCACAGTTCATGGAGAGGCTTCACTAATGTACTGTTGCTGCAGAGGACACTTTTCCTGTAAAATGGCCTTTCCTTGTGACTCATTGAAGCATTCATGCTAACGCTTCAGACAGACAGTCTCTTAAGGATATCCCCTTTAAAAAGCAGCAGCTGCAATAGGAAATGGTTTTATGTGTTTCCAGCTTTGTGTTGACTTACAGTATTCACAAGTCTACTTTCTTTAGTTACAGTTAGCATAGAGGGCAAAAGGGGCTTCTTTCCTCCTTGGAAAGGGAGCCTCAAAAGGGTTATATTGTTGCTCTCACATGAAGGTGGCAAAGCATTAATCCCTGGTATTTTTGTGCAGTAGTGACTCTGAGGATTGAGTTATTTTGATAAAGGGCAAATCGGCCTGGCGAAGCTTGGGGAAATTATACACCAGTGGCGCAATAGTTCTGAATCTTAGAAAAATGTCTCAAAACATATCACATTAAAAAAAAAAAAATGCCAAATTAATGGAATTACTCTTCTGGGTTTTCTGTCCATCCTGACAGCTAAATTATACTGCACCAAAAACCCCTCAGCCTTGAAATATTTGAGAATTTTGGTCTTGGCTGAGGCATATCTGGGGGAAAAGACACAGAAATTTGTAAAAAGGACATTTTTTGGTTCTTTTCATAAATTGTTTACTACAGATAATATCTGCATTCCCGTCCTGTGGCTCTTGCCCCATGCTGCATTAGTACCACATAAAAGCAGATGAGCCCAGAAGTGAAGCTCCAAATCCCACTAGCTAGACTTGCTGCTGAAGCAGGCAGTCCCAGCTTGCTCCTCTTCACAGGTCATCATCTTTCAGTTGTCCTGGCACAAGGATCAGTTTGTCTGCACAATGCCATGGATCAGATAGATTAGGATGACCTGTTCAACAGTAAGGACAAGTTCTTTATCAGATTAGTTCTGACCTTGATCATTGTGCTGCTCTAGTTCACTTTCCAGCTCTGCTGTGGGGAGAGGACAGTGTGAATGGGCTGCTCCAGTACATGGGCCACTGAAAGTGTGTGTGGGACCACACCACCATGGAAGAAAATGATGGCTGAATATGGACCTAGGGAAATACAAGCAAGCCCTAGGTCTAGGAATAAAACCTGGAAAGCTGCCCTCAACGTAGTGCTCTGTCTTTTCACTTCAAAACAGAATGGTGTCAACTTTCTTAAAAAAGTTACTTGAGATGTTATGCTTCTTATAAGCAAGGGGAAATATGGCTAAAATATTTCCTATTCGGCTTTTGCGTGGAAATCTTCTTGAGTGTATTAGGCAAATACGGGAAACAATTTTAATTGGAGAAGGACAAAAATGCTGTACCAAAAAGCGAATTCAAGAGGCAGTGAAGTAAACACAATAGAATATAAACGAAAATACATATTAGAGTTTTTCTTGGTATTTGCCTTATCACATCCCACTGATTCTTTTGTAGGCCTATAACTCATCATAAAGTACAGCTCTAAAACTCCTGTTTACCAAATAAAACCAATCCCCCCTTAAAAAAAAAAAAAAAAAGAGGCATATGAGCTCAGTCCTTCCACTGTTTTTTTCGGAACATGGCCTCCTTTACCTGTCACTGGAAAGAGCAGCTAATCCTTTTCTCTCGAGGTGAGATATAATACTTGAAGAGCCAGAATAATTAGAAATCTGTTATCATATGAGAAGCACAAAGCAACCTCCTACATGAAGGACATTAATATGGGGGTTCTTACATGTGTTTATCCTCCCAACAATGTAAAATAGTAAAACTGTACATGCCAGATCAGCACTCCTCTTGTGTGCCCCCCAAATTAACCCACTTTATAAAATTCCATGAGAGTTTCCATTAGAGAGGGCCCACCAGTGAAGCAGAGATGTATTTCAAGCTTAGGATTTCTGTACCAATTTTTAAACATCCTTTTGCATTTCTCTTACCAAGTCTCTGTAAGACAATTTTTTACCCTCTTGGATGTCAATAGAATAAAATAATATAACAAAGCAGATTGTTTTCAGATCATCTGCAGTATGTATGTCCACTGTGCTCTCCTAGCATAGTTCCTTGCTCATGGAAACTGCTGAAGACGACTTTGTTCTTGCATGGCACTTCATTGGTGTCTTACCCAAAGATCTCTGTTCAGGAATCTGCCTAAGCTGTAACATCTTGATAAAAACATGGTATCAAGATGTCATGGGGACATTGTGGTTCCTGTGCACATTTGAGCAGTTTTAGGAGTGTGGCTGTATGGAGGAGGGTGAGAAGAATCTCTGGAGTTTGATGAGGAAAGGCAAACTTGGTCAAACTGAGGTGCAAGTAACAAAAACCATCTTGCTTTTTGAGACCAAATTAGTGTTTTTTAACCAAGCCCTACAGTTTATAAAAGATTGTTTTCACCTGTAAACCTGGCAATGCCTGAGCAATCAGTAAGGACTGAACCCAGGACTTGTTACTTGGAAATAAATAATAGCAGTCTCTGCTGCCTACAGGTTATGCTGCACAGTCCTCTTGAAATGTGTGGTGGGATCTGTGTGAACTCTTCCAAATCCACTTTGTTGTCTTGTTAAGTCTTGAGGGCAAAAATAATGACCCACTTCTAAGATGCAAGATGAACACAGGTTTTTCTTGAAGGCTGTTTGTGTGTGCTTGTGATTCAAATGGCACAGATCTTCTCACACTGAAATACGAACATAATTTTAATGGCTATCTGGAAGGGCTTTGAAGAGCTGTCTATTGACACATCTCCAATACACCAACTCCAGTTGCAACTCTCTTATTTGTGATTATGTAAAAAATGCCTTGCAACTGTGTTGTTCTGCCCTGTTGGGCTAATCTGAGTTGAAACATCTTGTTCATATAATGTGCTTCAGTGCTCTTTTATGAACTCCTGTGTACTGAGGCAAAGTTGTTGGAAGCCAGTCTTCTGTTTCCTCGTCTGCTGGGGATTGGGGAGGGGGGTAGGGGGCGGAGATTTGGGCTGGTTTGTTTTGTTTTCCAGAAATGATCATGCCTGCTTAGCAAATATGGAATTCTGGATGAGAAAATGAAGACTGACTTCTAATAGAGAGTCGGTTATTGAGGTGAAATAGTATCCCAGACTGGGCAATGTAAAGAGAAACCCACCTGTTTGTATGAGATGCCATTAAAGTGCAGGAAGGTGGGGGTATAATAGGAGCCACTTTTGCAGGGGTGATTACATACAACAAAAGGAGGAACAGCGTCCCTGTCCCAGAGCTGCATTATGTAGTCTGGTGTCCCCCTGAAACCCAACTCCCATGTTTCTTCCTTGACAATGGGACCTGAAATAACCTCTTGGTTTTGGTTTTTTGTGTGTTTTCAAGTATGTTCTTGCTTAAGGTTTAATTGGCTCCAGTCAGTAGGAAAGGGCTCCAAGGCTGATTATTTATGGCTTACTGTCAAAAGTGGCTATAAAAAGGGCAGTATTATCTTGGAGATGCTGGGAAGGAAAATGTGGTGGGGGGAGGGTGGGGGAGTGTGTGTGTGCACGAATGTGTTTTCTTGTACTAGATGAAATCAGAGTTTTGCTGTCTCAGCAGTGTGGTTTAAATTGAAGATTAACCCTTTGACCTTCACGGTGTCAAATCACTTACAGATGGATCACCAGTTATATTTTTTCTTTTTTTTTACTTTCGGGGTGAAGGGGGGCTTTTTTTTTAAAAAAAAAAAAAAGGTTGTTTGTTCATGCAGCTGGGGCTTTTGAAAGGCTCAGAAGCCAATCTGATTAAAAACAGCACTTGGCTAAACTCTGCGAAATCCTACAAGCAAAAAAAAAGTTTAATCCTCTTGTGCACAATGCATAAAGGGTCTGCTCTTTTCTTTTTGTAATGTTAGAGCTACAATTATTTCTGGAGAACTTATCATTTCCCTCTCTCCCCTCATCCCTTGCTGCACCCCCTTGTTATGCTGATGGGATTAAAGTGTCTGCTCTTGAAAAGTGTAACTGAGTTGTTATTGGAAAAGAGAAGTGGTATGTTGCAATTTTAGAAATATAAATAACCTCGCTTTAACTGTTCTTCTCTACAGCATCAGCAGAACAGAAATCAAGTGTGGTGGCAGCTTTTTCTCTTCCTACACAACTTGGCCTTAAACACGGAGGTGAACAGGAACCACACTGGGCAGAGGTGAGCTCTGCCCGCCTGTTTCAGGCCACATCCAGTCTGCAGGGAGCACTGAACAAACACTGGTTCGGGGGCGAGACGTTGCACACCGCCGGCCGGATGTGAGGACTCTGACTTTCTGATCCTCGTCTTCAAGTCTGGGTGTTTTTATGGACTCTTCTTTGCTGCTGCCTGCCTCGTGAGGCAGGGAGCTCTTGTCCAACACTGTTGAAGGAAAGCCAGAATGTGGGTGTGTTTGGTAAAGCTTGCTGCTGGTTCCCTGCACCGGTGACCTTTGTGCAAGGGAGGCAGGAATTAGACTGACGGCTTCCTCTGCCCTGTGTAGTAGTGGATGGGAGAGTGCAGGAGTGTCATTTTGGCTGCTAGTTAAAATGATGCCTGGGATTGATGACTAAACGTACTTTGGGTATCTTCCAGAGCAGAGATGCTTAATTCCTCTGCATTTTTTGCAATGAAAAACATTCAAGTAGCTTAGATCCATCAAATTACTTGTTTTATTCATTGGTTACTGTTTATTTCATTGCACCCTGTGTGAGAGAAAATCACAAAGAAATCTGACCTCTTCAGCCGTTCCATTGGGCACCACTTGCAGCTCTCTCACAACAAGTTGTTCTTTGTCATTGCCATAATAAAAAAAATAAATTTCAGTAGAACAATTTGGAAAAGAAACCTTCTTGGGGTTGCTGGTGGCTATAAGCTTCTGCCACTGCCTGCTTTCAGTTCAGTGTTCTCAGTGCCCATGAGCCAGCAGGAAGCCAAAACCCATGGAATATGGCACAAGTGTCATTCTTCTACAATGCTAATGTATATGTTTTTAGTAGGTTTATGATGGATGTTTATTTTGTTTTGGTTTTCTGTTTTCTTACTATAATGTGGTCAGGAAGGTTTAGATCCCAGGCATCCGATAATTTTGCTTCAGGATTTGACAGGGAAATTAATTAGCATCTAGCCTGATATGTACACTGTGCAAGCAGTCTGTCCATTACTCGAGTATGTAGTTTGGAGGCTGCTGGAAGCATATACTGACTAGCAGCAGTAATATTATTTCAAGGGAGATCTTCTATCAGTTCCCAGTTTGTGTGCACTCAGAGGTTTGTCCGTATGGCTGACACTATTGGGCCAGCACAGGGAAACTACCCTACCAAAAGGAAGTAGCCTTAGATATTGATGGCTACTTCTCTGTAGCCTTAAATATACTTAGTTCATAGACCCAGTGACAACTAGGGTAAAACATGAACAGAGAAGCAATACAGACCTTATTACTTCTTCTGAAAATTTCCATATTGCCACTGCACCTTGTTGTAGGTCTCAAATGATAGATACAACCAGCACGAGGAAGAGCTGTCCAGAGAATTGGTCTTCAGTTGTGTTAAAAACGTCAGCTGCAGGTGTTGAGAAATTCTTCTGCTCTTGATCCACTCTGAAAAATAAGCATTACTGTACGGAAGAGTAGTTTACTTGCACATATGCTTTCCTTCTGCACCCCTCTTTGCATATTTGTCTCTAATTCCTGCTTTCTCTGGTATTTGTGTAATCTCATCATTGCACTGTAGTGTCTGGTAACAGTTTGATGAAAAGATTTAAATTTGGACTTTCTTGCTTTCTCCCATCTTCATTCTCTTTGATTTTCATCCTCCTCTACTGTGGCAAAATATGCTTTAGCTCCCTGAAAGAGGTCCCCAAGCCTTTTTCACCCTCATATATTCACAGTTTCTCTCTTTAAACATAAGGAGAGAGTTTGTGTGAGAAAAGCTTTTTTTTCTCCTTTTGTGTTATTTTTCTAGCTAGAGCTAGAGTAATGTGTTTGTCCATGATGGTTAATAATTCATATAAATGAATCTCAAGTAATATTTTTGGGGGTGGGTTTTATGGAGAGGGAGGGTGGGAGGTTTTTTTTAGGAGGGGGGGTTGTTTTTGGTTTTGTGTTGTTTCTTTAAGCATGTGCACTACAGAGTTACCCAGAGTGATCTAAGTGATAGCTGTTGCTGACTCTGCTGCAGCAGGATGGAAGCAGGACCTGCCCATGCTGACAGGGACGAGGTTTTCCATACTTTGCTTTGCACAGTCTGCTCGATCTAAACGCTGGTCATTGGAGAAAGAGGACTTCAGTGGTGGGGAAAGCCCGAGGTGTAGTGCAAGCACAGACTAAACTGGGGACCCCTGAGAAGCCGAGTGTTAAGGAGAAGACTCTTGAATAAGGAGCTTTTTAAGAGGCAGATATGGAAGTGCAGAGGCTCAGGGAGCAATGCAGCAAAGATGCCTCCCCATGTGGCATGCCCTTGGATGTGATGCTTGCATTCCTTCTGCTTGCCAGGACCCTTTTATCACGAACAGTCAATGCTACATCACAACAGCCCTGCCAACTATGAAAAATTCAGCAACTGTTTCTAACATTTAAAACTATTGTGAGCTTTCCCCTTCCCCTCCGCCTTGACTTGATGGCCAAACAGGCCAATAAGGCCTGTCCTCTAGATGCATAAGCTGGAGAGATAAGTCTGGTACTGGCACTGTCTAGTGTTGAGACCCGGCCAGTGTATCTAGGATGGGACTCTTCTTAACATGGAGAAACAAGTACCTGAAATGGTTCCTCAGTCTGGCTGCTGGCCTCAGTAAAGTCATTTGGCTCAGGGAAAGACACATCTTTGCCAGTCCATATTTCCCACTGCAACAACAGACTTATCAAAATTGGTCATGCCAGGGTCTCAAGTTAAAATCTCCTTGAACAACAATACTTTATTGGAGACATAGAGCTAATGCTAGACAAAGGCTGACTTCCTGCAATATGCATGTTGATTACTGGTGCCAGAGATTTGCAACCACTGATAATATATTTTAATTATATTCCATATCTGCGTATCTCAGAGAAAGGAAATATGCTCTGTCAACCCAAAAGTCTTACTTCGCTTCACGTAGATTTGGAGGGGCAGGCTGGTTATTCACTTAGGGAAAAGTATCTACTTCATACTTAGAAGTCTCACCTACTTGGGAAATAATGGCAAGGTTTCACCCATTTATCAACAAACACATGGATGCACAGCACTCATGTATGTGTCGCCCATTGTGTGTTTGTAAGGCCCCTTGAGCACCTGCTGGGGAGATCTTGCCCTCAGAGTAGCTACTGCAGAGTAGCCAGGGACATATGTTGATTATTTGGAGAAATGGTTCCAAAGAATATGGTTTAAATCCTGTTGCTGAAGGATTATGCTCAGGTTTTTAGATATTAGTTTGTTTTGGTGAAAAGAATGGGACACTGTTTCTCTCTGTGCTGTCAAACTAGAATCTAACAATTTAGAAAGAAGAGTTGGATCTTTCTCCTAAAACAAATTCCTGTTTATAATGAGCAGTTCTTAAGAAAAACTTGAGCTGCTGCTGAGGATGCCAGCAGCCTTGAAATATCTTACTTGCTTTCCCCAGATCTCCAAAACTGTTTCAGACCTCAACTGGCCTTCCTTGAGGGATGGAGTTCTTCCTATCCCTTCCCAGCTTCCCACCCTTTTGAATATCTTGTAACCTGCTCATCCTAGGATCCAGCAAGCCTGGTGCTAGTAGGGAATAGTTAGCTTTACTTTTGTTTCCTGCAATTCTTGAAAGCTGAGCCAGTAATCACAAAGTGACTGCCCAGGGATAGCTGCAAACTGCTGCAAATAGGATACGAAAAAGGCAGGGGAGAGGATGAAATTGCATGGAAAGGGCTGCTGCTGGATCTGTGTAGGGCTGCAGCCTTCTCTCAAGGTGCTGATGAACCCTGGTAGCATTGAATTCAGGCATAACTGATCACATATTTCAGTTTAAATAGCTTGTTACTAAATATTTGTTGGCTAAACTCTTGTTTGAGGAGTCCTGAAAGAAACTTCCTTGTCAGCCTTTGTTTTGGAGCTGTGTATCAGCAAGGGAATAGAGGTGAGTAGCCCAGTCTTTCTTGGTGTAGAAAGTGTGATTACAAAGACATCTTTCTTTCTACTGACTGTTTATTTTGTCCCCTCAAGCCTGGATTAAAGGTATAGGCAGCGTGTGTCTGTGAGGTTACTGCAGTCCTGGAGTTGCTCCATAACAGTCACTGGAGCTGTACCCAAGGTGGAACTTCAGTCGGTGTGGCACTTGGCACTCTTCTGGGAAACAGCAGATCCTGACCATTAGTAGACTAGGAAGAAATGTTGGGTTGTTTGGGTTTTTTTTGTTGTTTTTTTTCTTTTTAAGAAAAAGCAAAATTACTTGAGGCAGTTGTTACAGTGTGACCCTATCAACTCTAAAATGAATTCCACCCTTCCGCTGCTGGTCCTGACCCATATCTCTGCTGAAGTTGTGGGAATGGTGAGACTGTGACATGCTGAATGGTGTGCTATTGAGGGTATATTTAAAGGGAAAAATAGGCAAAGCACTCAGCATATGTGCTAGAATCAAACAAGAATGCAGATTTGTAGAGGTCTTGCCTTGTTTTACCAGCAGTATTTACTGCGGGATCATAAATAAAAGAACCATGGAATGCTGGTTCATATTAATGGGAGGTCTGCCCGTGAACCAAGCACTGTTGAGTATTAGCATAATTTGACAACAAAGGTTTTAATAATGTCTTTCAAAAGAGTCTGTCTTTCAAACTGGCATTTGTGATCATTTGTAAAAATGCCTATCTGTTGCCTTTGATTGTTTTAGCAAGAAGAAATACCTCAAGGAATTGATAAAAGATCCTAGGACAATCTTTTACAGTTCCTAAAGACTTCAGTGGTCTCTGTTTCTTTGATTTGCATGTGTTCACACAGGTGTTACACAGCTCAGCTCTTCTCCACCAGGAAAAGCAGAAAAGACCAAACACATCAAATGCACTGGAATGTAATTGTGTGTGTGTGTGTGCCTGAGTGTGTGTGTTTGTGTGCTCTTGAACTGAATGCAGTCTGACATCCCCTACCCTTTCTTTCTTCCATGTGCCTCACCTTCCCCCTTAGCCACAGAAAGGAGGGTCTCTTCCTGCGAATCCCATGCTGGAAGTTGGTTTCTGGGAAGCGAAACCTAATGTCTGTGGGCTGTTTTTTAAAGCCATGTTTCAGTTCTGTCTTCAGACTTTTTGCTGCCTTTGGGGAACAGAGGGGTGGGAAGGGTAGATTGTTAAACTGTTTTTAAAATCTATTATGGAAATTTTGCATGTATAAAGTTATTCTTAAATCTAAAGGAGTCTCCCCAGTTTGTGGACATGGCTCCAGGAGAGCATCATCACAGATTCCTCAGCTCAGTTTTAGATGAGACTATGAAAGGAGTATTTGGTGACAAAAGGGGGAGAGCTTGGTGTGATGGAAAGATGACATTGTCAGTACCTCCTTAAATACATGTCAGAAGTTAAGCTTGTAAAAGGGAAATTTTAAAACAACCCACAGGATATATGGGGTATGTCTGTTTCTACTGGGGGCATTTGAAAATCCTGCCACTAAATTTGAGTTTGGATAAGTAGATGTTGGGGCTTTTGGTTAAAAAAATCGTGGCTCTCTTCTATGGTATGTAGTACAGTCTCTCATGTTTCTATGTGAAATTCACTGATGAGAATACTGTGAATTGTGGATTCACATTTTCTTCTCCTTCCCCCGCTGCTTCCTGCATGACTGTTCTCCTTTGATGGGATATTAAAAAAAAAAAGAAAAGAAAAGAACAACTACAAAAAAACTTCAGAGTCGTTCATCTGGAAAACAAAAAGGGCAAGATGAGCTAGAATTTGCAATGTACTTAATAAACTTCCTCTCAGTGAAGGGTTTTCCCATGACTTCTGATTTTCACCAGAATATGATACTGTCCTGCTGCAGAAGTAAACCCGATGCTCTCCTGTGAGATTTCTGTCTGGATTAGTCCTGAAGTGCACACACCCTCTTTGCCATGGACTGAGACCCAGTGAGAATGTAGCATTTTGTTTATCCTGGTTGTGTGCCTCCAGGACTCCTGCCTCTACCAATGGTGGCTGGGCAGAGCTCCTTTTTTGTATCTGTGCAGTATATTTGCTTTGTGCTTTCTTCTTTGGTGCTTTTTAATACTTTAATACTTGGAATTTTTTTTTCTAATAACTGGTACAATTTTTAATAAAATTGTTAAATTTATCTGTGTTTCTTGTTTTATTTTGTAAGGGATGAAGGACATTTACACAGCTGGTCTATTCTGGAGTTACCTAAATCAGTGATACAATTTGGGTTGTTCAACTTTGAAAATACCTGGTAGATCATTTTGTGTGCACCTTAATACCAGGCCCTGCAGCAAGGAAAAGATCTCCTTTTGAGATTGGACTGCTTTCCTTGGGCATAATTTGATTTATAAAATAGTCTTTCAAGAAGTTACATTTCTGTGCTTGGACAGAGAACTACTGCTGCTTGGACCTGCACAGTTAACCCACTTCAAATCAGGAAGGTCTTGTTAAGATACACATGAGGTACATCCTCCAAATTTGCAAACGGTAATCTTTGATTGATCACTGCTTATCTTCTGCCTACACAGGTACACTTGAAGGCACTGAGGCCTTAAGAATAAAGACTCATTCCTTGATAATCCTGTAAAGGAAATATGATTCTCACTGGTCTTGTGACATAAAGGCAGCAGAGGAAGGTGGCCACATTTGAGAGTGCTTGTAGGGTGATAATGACTCCTCAAACACAGACATGTGAATGCCTCAGCCATCCCAAGCACAGCAATCATCAGGCTTGTCTTCAAATTTTCCTCTGTTCCTATTGGGAAAAATTCCACTAAGTAAAGGAGGCTAACCTGGGTGGAGCAGCAATGGTGATATGAGTATTGTGAATTATTTAAAATATAGCTGGTCAAATTCCTTCAACCACATTGTTCCTCCAGGGCAATGCTGCTGCAGCGTGCATGGGAGGCTTAGGGAGCCAAGTTAACAATCCTACCCGATGTTAAGTTGCCTTGACTGGTGTGTGCGTGTTACAAAAGGGCCTTTCATTCCAAGAACACATGATGTGTGTGGTATGAAAAGCCACATGTGCATCTAAGACCACAGGGGGAAAAAGACAGTTTTTCTTTTCATTGTATTAGATCTAGTGAGAAGTGTGTCCCCTGGTCAGCCTCATGTGACCGTGAAAGAGCCTGTTGTAACACACTGATACCAGGGGACAGACGTGAGATTGACTTGGATGGATGGGTTGGCCCTGAGTTTTGTCATTTTCATCTGGTTAAATTCTCACCATTAATTAAACTCTTACTCTTAGAAGCTTTAATAATTCTTGTACCAAAGAGAAGAGTGGCTTTTAAAAATGAATGGTTTGTAATGCTACCCCAGAAGCATTTGCCAAAGCAGGAGGATGCATTGCACCTTGCTCAAAGCAAAGGCAAGTGTGCTGATGTATAATCAGCCTCCATTCCTCTGAGACCTCCTGAATTACTCTTGGCTCTTTGGTTTGGCGCTGTCATGACCTGCTGGCCATACCTTGCCTGTGGCAAAGTAGACTCAGGTCTTCATGGAAACATTTTCAGGGTTAGGCATCAGCATCAAACAGTATAGCCTGGAACATTCCTATTGCAACATTAATACTTTTTAATTTTTTATTTTATTTTATTGTTAGTTTGAGAGAAATTTGATATCCCAGAAAATGTGCTTCGGAAAACTTTCTTCTCTAAGTATTAAGCCTGCATACTAACAGAGCACTTTCCATTTACTTCCAGCCATGGCCCCTTTCATGACAACCACATGTCCCTCACTTTCTGTGCGAACATGACTAGCACTTTAAGGGAAAATGAGTTTTGTTATTAACTTCCTAGCTGCATGCTGTAGGGACAAGGTAAAAAGTTTAAGTAGGATTACTGCTTCAAGGAAAAAATGTTTATCAAGAAGTGCTCAGCCTGTCTCGTTAAAAATAATAAAGCACTCTGAGGACAAGAAAGTTCTTTGGTTGCGCAAGCTACTGCACAAAGCACTCTGTTTTCATGACTCTGGCTGCTGAAGTTTAGAAGCCACTACAGTGTATGGATTGGGGAATATTTTTCAAGCACTCATAACATTGTTTTACGGTGCAGTAAATGTGATTGTCCTCAGTCTCCGCAATGTATATGCAAGCTTGGAAGCAGCTCTAGTAACCAGCTTTCTCCTTGTGCTCTCATACTTGAGTAATTCAGACATGACACAGCCCCATTTCCTTCTTTTGCTCGCACACCCCTGCCTCCTGTTTCTAGTTATGAAGAGATGAAGTTTGGGGAGGAAAAAGCATCCTGAAAGCAGTTTTTGACAGCTTTGGGAGGTTGGTGTTAAAATGCAAGAGCTGCGGTTGTTTCATTGCTCATATAGCTGGTTACTGTTGAGAGGCTTAAACTGAAAGAAACCTGTTTCCAACAGGAATCTAAAAAAGAGGTGACAATAATTTCTGATAGTGAGTTGTCTTCCACCTGACATGATGCATGGTACCCTAACACAGCTAGAGAGTCTGACAACAAACCACCAGGCGTGACGCACTGACATCAGTATTCATATCCCCCTCTATAAGTCCTTTAAATCTTGATTTCTCTTAAATGAATTATATTCTCTGTAACATTCATAATGGACTCTTTTCTTTCCCCATTAAAGTCTGTGTCAGCATTCTCCTTCTCTGTGTTTTGCCTCAGGGCTCTTGATGTATACAAAGACTCCTCTGTTTTCTGCTCTTAGTCACACGCTTTCACTCTTAACCTCAGCTCTATAAACTAAACATCCACCCACTATGGCTGGAGATGACCCTGTTTACGTCTGCTGCTCAAATCACGACAGCAGCAGTCATGAAACTTTGTTTTCATGGAGACAGTTAGCTCTTAGTAAGAGGACAATGAGGCTTGACTTCTTTCAACACTGCAAGTTTTTGAAAAAAAAAAAAAAAAGCAACAGAAATAAATAGCCAGGAAAGATTAATGGAATATGTAAAGAAATTGCTTGTTTCAATCATTTTACTTGCCTGCCTTTTTGAATTACTATATATGATTTGTTGTAGCAGTCCACTGTGGTATTGGAACACAACAACTCAATCTGAGACAGCAAGAGCACAGGTAGGGGAATGGCACTTTTGTTTACATTTCAGGGCTGGTTATGGTGATCAGCCTGAACCATGGCTCTCTGCAATCCAGCAGTGAGTGTAGAACAGCAGGGTCACCTGCACCACTGAGAAATTCACATTTTTGGACACTTTTGCTACCACACTTACTACCATGACTATTGAACTGGGAGCTGTTTGGGAGGATGTTTCCTAAGGAGACCAGCAGCCCCTGAGGGAACAGGGTGATGGGTGACTGGTTTGAGAATAAGAAGGAAAGTGTCAGGAACACTGCTAACTCACAGTGGAGGATCCCCTCCCTTGACCTGCTGGCCATGCTCTTCCCAATGCAGCCCAGGGTCCCATTGGCCTTCTTGGCCACAGGGGCACTGCTGGCTCAGGGACACTTTGCTGTCCAGCAGCACCTCCAGGCCTTCCCCACAGAGCTGCTCCCCAGCAGCTCAGCCCCCATGTGCTGGTCCATGGGTTATTCCTGCCCAGCTGCAGGACCCTGCTTTGCCTCTGCAGAATCTCAGGCAGTTCTTCTCTGCCCATCTCTGCAGCCTGTGGAGCTCCTTCTGCAGGGCTGCACAGCCCTCAGGGGGATCAGCCACTCCTCACAGCTTTGTGTCTTCAGTGAAGCTGCTGTCATCATTTAGCAAGAAGGTGTTGAGATTCTGTCAATATAAAACATGTTTCAGTGTCTTCCAATGACTCTTCCCCGTGACCCTGCCCAACATTTCCACTACTGGGGCAGCAGCTTCCCAGAGCTCTCCACACTACTCCCCTTCACACAGGGAGGCCCAGGGCTCTGCAGCTGGCAGCCAGCTTGCCCAGTCTCTTCAGCACTTGCAAAAAGCCCTCCTTTGACAGGACAGGGTCACAGAGCTCATTCTGCCTCAGTGCAAGCATGCTCCCCATGGAATATTTGCTGGCACTTTCATTAGTCTAATTTTATATATCCCAAGTGAATGGCTTTCTACTATTTCCCTTGAGATACTGCTGTACCTACTAATAAATCTTACTGACAAAAGGTTTTTCCCAATATCCATCCTAACTTCTTTCTCTCTTAATTATATTCCAATACCCTAGTTGTATGTCCTTGTGTCACTTTGCAAGGAAACCTTTCCAAAGTCATTTCTATAACTAATGCACCCCAGAGCTCCCTGAACTCCTTGGCAAAAGCTCCTGCTGACTTCAATGTACTTGCAGCCAGCTTTCAGGCAAAGCTCTGCATTTTCCCTCAGTGCAAGCCTGTGATCCTAGGGCCAGCATGGTGTGGCATAGCAAGGCTTAGTTAGCGTGGCCACCCAGCCCTTCACTGCTGCCCTCAGTCTCTTTCAGCCTGGGACCACCAAAGACTTCAGGGTTATGAAAATGGACAAGACTTATAACCCAGGATATTCTTCAGTCTTTTTGAGGTGCCCAGCCCCCCTGCCTGCTGACACTGGCTCCCCCAGTGGGGCTGGCAGCCTGTGGGATTCAGGGCTCCAGTAGGATGGTTTGGTATGCATATCTTGGGAGCAGCTCACCTGGGAACAGAAACCTGGCTGCACCACCCAAGTACTGCCGGTCTGGCAGCCTGGCTGTGTCCCTGCATGGCAATATCCCTGCCTGGGGTTACTAGAAACAACAACATGACATTCATTCCTGCAGTGTTGGATCTAGTAAAGCATTTCCCCTTCACTTCCTTCCCTGTGTGATTGTGAGTCATGGTTCTTGGGAGCTGATAACAGGGGAATCCAAATGGTGCTTTGCGTTGTGCCCAAACACGAACAAATTCTTAATCAATCAGGGATTTATCAGAAAAATAAATGTTTGTTGATGTAAGCTGTTATTTGGAGCTAACATGCTCATGTCACATTATATGGTCTTTATACCTCCACCTGAGCTAGGCAAGCTTTTCCTCATTCTTTGGGTAGCCTCATCCACAGAAACAGAACCAATCCCTTCCTCACTCCTGCTGCAGTAGTTTGCTTGCCCTTTGGAAAAGGAGAATCAAAGCAAAATATCCAGCTTTGTACCAGCTGCCTGTGAAGTTGGCCAGGAGGAGTTTCCTTGCTGGAGGGGGGTTACTACAGCCCACATCTACAGCTGAACTCTCCTTGACATGGTGGATGTGGCCTGTAATTGCTAACACCCCACTCTGTTGTGATCTTTAGGTAAAGGTGCTTGGAGTCAGTCAACTAATATGACACTTTATCAAAATGGATACAACAGGGAATGATGGAAGCTGGGCAAATGGGTTGTTAAGTTCTCTTCCAACATAAGGCACAAAATCAGATCCAGCATTGGTGCTTACCCATCTCTTTTGAAACCAAAGTCCAGCCCCGCAATCTCATTCAGCTGCTGCCTAACCCTGGAAGGGGTTTTCCAATTTCCAATCACCCTAAAATTCTGCTGGAGGCACTGAATGTCTCAGGACCAATGTCATGCCACAGTCCTGTGTGATCTACCAAGCTGGTGCTTTTCTGGCTCTCTCCTTTGAGATACCTGTTGGGGCAGCCCCTTTCAGAGCGTGCCACCAAAGCAGGGCTCACAAAAGATGCAGGGGAGGGCGATTCTTCCTCTGCTGTCAGCCAATAACTCTCATTTGAACTCTCACCCAGAGTCACTGTCTGCTGCCAGACAGGATCTGAGTCTGGTGCTCTCTGTTCCCAGAGGAGGGCCCTGCACACGCGGCTGGTCAGGAAGGGTTGCTCTAAGCTCCTTCTGTCACATCTATAACACAGGTGTTTTGGAGTCCAGAGAGTGGGGAAAGAGAGTGAATGCAACCATCTTAGCTTAGCAAAAGCATGGGATGAGTGTAGAACCTGTGTTTCTGTTTAAAACCAGCTGAATTTGAGGGTTCAGTCTTTGAGAGAGATGTCCTTGTGGGGTACGCAAAGTCTGGAGAGAAGTGTTTCATTGACACTCTTCTCATGACCTCTGTACCTCAATGGCCCTGCCAGCTGTCTCCCTGCTGAGGACACCAATGGATGTTCTCGGTCTTAGACATCTGCTGCTTCCTACATTGGTTCAGAGCACTGAAGCTGATGGAGGAACCTAAAAGGTGGTGCTGCAGAATTCAAATTTAGGATGTTAACTGCCTTTTGTGCTTCTGCCTGCTCATTACTGTGGAAAACAGGGTAGTGCATTTTGTTAATCTCAGAATAGACACAGTTCTATAATGGGACATTACTTCTGTGCATTGCACTTCTTTGTCTGAGATAAGATAGGGTTTCTAATGTCTCTCTTTTCTTTTTTTCTTTCTTTGAGTTGGTACTTGTCCAGAGCACTTCTTCATCTTGCCAACTAGTGATTAATTGGCTGTACTGAAAGGTTCAACACTTTTCTGTACGTTTACCAGAGGAGGTAGAGGAATGTGTGTCTATCTAGACTAAAAGCATGCCCTAAGTGGATTTAAAAATGGGTCATCACTTGCTCATTTTAGAAACTGTGCCCTTAAAGCACATAAGGAAAGGTGCCCTACCTTTTTGATACAATTTTTAAAAAAACATCATGGTGAGTGGGAAGTTCCAAGACTTCTGTTTATCTTCAGTCAAACACCACACAGGCAGCTCAAGCCCAGACTTCTTTGTGTTATGCTGGTGTTGTCAGCTGTCCTAGAATGTTGTTCCTTGCTGCAGGAATTCCTATGCTGATTATACAATTTTACCCCCTGATAGTCCAGGGGTAAAATAGTTACTAAAAAACCTGGGCCTAGGCAGGGCCTTGTCAGCTCTAGTTTCAGTTCCAGCACCTAGTGTGTTTCAGCATTTCCATCCCTACAGTCAGCCTTTAGAGGGTTAATGGTCACTTAACAGGGAGACTTGAGAATTTTTTGAGCAAAGCTTGGAATGGTACTCAGCTCTGTTTCACAGAACTGCATCTCAGCTACTTGCTGCGTATCCTTTTAAAAGGAAATCCCAAATTAGGACCTTCTACAATCTGTGTTGTCACCCTTCTGCAAGAGGACTTTATGAAGCAATTTGACCTTGTTCCTAATTCTGTGTTAGCATCTGATTCGTTAGCTAGCCCTTAGGTTGGAAATTCATGCTCTTGCAAGCAGACATCCATGGTTCATGTCTTGCAGATGACCCAAACATGGGTGTGTTTCAGCTGGCCATGATGCTTGTAACCACCAGACCACAATCTGCTCCCAGAGCCAAGAATAGCAGCAAGATTTCTGATGTTCGATTTTCAACAAAGCTGTCTTACTTGCAGGACATTTGGGAGTGCTGGCAATGTTGGTAAACTGACAAGGACCCAGGAGTAGGCAGGTTGAATTGGAAATGAAAAGCTAGAACAAAACAAAAATAGTAATTTTTAAAACATTCTCTGGTCTTGTTTTTAGTGTATTTTTTTTTTTAGTGACTCACAATTTTTAAATTTGTGGTAGGTTATAGTGTTGCCAGACCTAATATATCTTATCCTTCATCTAAACCTCTCTCCAAAGTTTTCATGCTTATTCAGTCCTTGATCTGTCTTTTGGGATGGCTTCTAAAGACACCAACCAGTAGCAGATGTGATAGTATTTTTTTATTGTGGACATCTCCTGAAAGTAATGTACCAAAATAACAAAACAGCAACAGCTTTTGGGGGCTACCAAACAGTCTCCAGACAGCCACTTCTTTCGGTCCTTGCCAGCCTAATTTGATTTGAACAGGGAACTGATAAAGAAATGCTGTCAAGCCCAGGCAAGTCGTGTTTCTGCTTCTCCATCTGAATCATTTCTTGACTGCCTGTTGAATGCTTGAGAGCAAGTTGGGCGCCTTCCAAAACAAAGCAAAGATAGCCTCCCTGTCCCAGAGAAGTTACCGTGCAAGCAGAGGCTGCCCAGCATGGAACAGCAATCCTGTGAGCATGCGGGAAGCAGCGGAGGCAGCTGATCATATGGATTGTGTAGGCAGGACTTAAAGAGAGTCATGAGGCCACATTAGCTGCCTGTGTGTGCTGTTGGCCTGTTGGAGTTCCCAGTGCCCAGCCCTGGGCATTCCTTCATCCCAAAGGCAGGGATGCAGCCTGGGCAGGTCACTGAGCCCAGACATGTCCTGCTGGGCACACTGTGCATGTGCTCAGTGCTTTAAACTGGGCTTAGTCAAAGGATTTTCATGGATATCCCATTTGATCCAAGAGACCAAGACTGAATTACCAAGCTTTTCAACAGGAAAGGAGGCTTCTAGATCAAAAATTATAATGTTTCAGCATACATAAATTACAGGTTCATTTCTCTATATACTGACAGTTATAAACAACACTTTTTTGGCCCTAGGTCAGAGGTATGGCTTTGACCATAATTACATTCTTTGTAGATAACTTATTTTTGTTTTGGTTACCAGAGCTTTTGCAATGGATCAGGCCTTTGCATTACTGTTTGTGTCCCATGCTCCCATTTTTTTGCCGTGACAGCCACCTCTTGTCACCAACACCACCTGGGTGCTGGGCACAAGGTAGGGCAGCATGGACCACCATCAAAGGGAGGAGAGCTCAGCAGAGGAAAACTCTTGAGTTTTGGGCAGGACCCATGAGGGCAGAGGGTGTGATGGTGTGTAGTGCAAGGGGCTTTGCTCTGCTGGAGGAGGATGAGGATGAGGAGGAGGAAGCAGTGTTCTTTATCACTTTTGTTTCCCGCTGTCCTGCAGTCAGATTTTCTGCTTGTTTTTCACTGTGCCCTTCATGTGTTTTCCATCTCTCCAGAAATCACTGGCTTTGTTTAAAATAGACTTCGAGTGGCTGCCAAGACTTTATCCAGAGAGAGAGAAAAATGCACGGACGCCAAGTTCCTATAGAGTTATCAAAAGCTTTCACTCCCCATCAAGAATACATAAGAAGCCTGGTCTTCTCAAGAAGAGTTCTGAATAGTCACTGCAGGTCATCCTGCAAGACCCACCAAAGCACTTCTGCCCAGGAGAGCATTCCTCAGCTCCCAGTGGTGTCTCCCAAAATTTGCTTGCAAGTGCCCTCAAAAGTCTCTCATGTACTGGGATGTTTGCCTTTCTTTGCAGTGTATTGAATCTATACAGAAATATCACAAAGGTGGAGGAAAATGGCTTAAGGATGTTTGACTCAGAAACATTTAAAGGTACCCCGCTCATAAAGCAATAGATTTCATCAGAGCACAGCTTTGTGCTGTAGGCTTCCAGCCAAGGAAGATTCACCTTGGGGGGCTTTGCTGGCTGTATTTGTGTACTCTTTATGCTTTACCACCTTTTTCTAACCCAACCCTAAAGGGATTTCCTGCTCTGTCTCCAAAAGGAGATGCTGTTGTTAAGTAATTCCCGGCTCAGAGCTTAGCATCTCCTTCTCTCTGCAACAGTTTAAGTCAGCAAGAGAAGTACATGTAAAATTGAAAACAGGATCAGCTCCTTCATCACTAGGGCAAAAGATATTGAAATAGAGACAAAAACAAATATTCTTTCCTTTTAGGTAGAGCAGTGTGATTTAGCTCTGGCTTTTGGACTTGTTTCCTAATATTTCTTGATTAGAAAAGCTTACTGAAAGTACTTGGGATGGCTGGTGGGGAGAGACTTTCCTGACGGAAGCAGCTCTTTCTGACAGAACGTAAACAATCCCAGAGAAGGCTTCATGAACAGCACTCCTCCCACCAGGAGCAAAAACGCACCAGCTCAGCTCAGAGGCAGCAGCTCTGATGTTTTGGTCACTACAAAAAGCCGTGGTGCACGTCTAAAAGATACCAGGAGCAAAGGGCTGTCCTTGCACACTTTGGTTCCCAAGGGGCAGCGAGGTCTCATTTGGACTAAGTCATGCAACAGCCTCTTGTCACCTCTCTTGCACCTCACAAAACAGCATCAGGGAGAGAAAGCTGCCTTGGCTGAAAGAAGTGTGCAGTCGATGCCAGACTTTCTGATGTTTTAAAGGAGGGGGAGACTTACAGTTTTTGATGAAGTGAAAAATTATGATCTCCTGTTTCCCCTATTGCTCATCTCCCTGCTCCCATTAAAGGCTGTCCTCTGCTCTCTGCTGTGTCACAGGTAGTCTTGGTTTGCTATGTTCCTCCTCTTGTTTGTTATGCTCCTACTCTTCCTAGGAAAAAAACTCCAGCCCATCACTGTGTTTTCCTGCATGCTGAAAGAGACTGATACAAGCAAAGTCTACAAATCCTGGCTATAGATTAGTGAAAGCCACGTAGGTCTTCTGTGAAGCCTAAGGGAGCTGGATGCTGAGGTCCTTGCTCACTTCACCACCAGCACGGGTGCAGTGTTTTCAGGGAAAAGGGAGTGTCCCTGAGTCTGCTACTCCTGTGTGTGTGTGTATCCCTACTGTGATTAAGTCTGCAATTATGGTAAGCACACAGAGAACTCAATGCACAAAATATGAACTTGTTTTGAAAATCTGGGCAACAACATCTTGATGACTCACTTTATCTCTGTAAAGAATGACTGAAAAATACTGATTTCTCCATAGTATTGTGACAAATCAGAATACTTTAGAAAGCATCTTGGGGGAAATTGCTGCTCCTAGTGCTATTGTAAATGAAATATTTGGTCATTTGCCCCATTCATGGTGCTAATGCTCCACAGGAAAGGAGTAGTACTTTCACTGCTTTTTTCCTAATACTGTTTTTCTGCCACTTCTTATGTAAGTAGGGAATGCTCATAGAGCCCAAAGCAATCCTGAATCACAAAACATCTTTCTATCTAACCTGGTGCACTGAATCGCAGAAAGCTGAGTATTCATTGCAGTGGATGTGAAGACACACAGCTACTCCCCAATTTACAGTGGGGAGGGGGGGAAGGAAGGGGAGACAGAGTGAAAACCCCTGAGCTGTGAAAAATGGAGTGAGATCTACGAGGGAAGAGATGCAGCTCCCAAGCAGCCAGCAAGAACAAAGCCCAAATTCAGCCTCTGCACAGCAAGCAGAACTTTATAAAAGGCATCAAACCAGGATGCTTCTTGCTTAGTTCTTTTTTAACAGCTCTGAAAATGAAGTGAATTAGTAGTTTCCAAACCTAACAGGTAAGTTTGCAGCAATGAGAAACATGAGGACAAAAAAGGGTAGTGAAGCAATATTAAGCAAGAAGATTACATACTGGAAATTGGGCTCAGTGCAAAATCTTTTTTCTGTCTCTCTTTTTTCTTTTTTTTTTTTTTTTAAGTTACTGTAACTATAAGCAAGAAATGTGTGCCAGAGGAAATGAGAATTTAAGAAAATATAGACAGTTTGGCAGGGCCACAAAATGAAAGCTTTAAGGAAAGAACATTTAGAAAACAGAAGGAAATATTAGTGGGAGAAATGATAGCAGCATAAAAACATCAATTTTTCAAAGATATAATTTTGCACCCAACTTTTTAACATCATTTAATGTGCATGTGGTAAGTTTTATCATATTGATGCTTGGATGGGAAATTATGAGCATGCCTTTTTTTAACCTGCTGGGAGAAAAAGGTGCATACACAAAGGCAGGGAAAGAAGAAAGCAATTCCAGCAACTTAATAGTTAAGGTGTTGGAATAGTTACCAGACACTGTTTCTGTAGGAATGATGAAGCTGAGATTTAGAAGACGTTGAAAGAATTGTGATTCTGAATGGCCAAATACACATTAGTGCCCCCACCTTGACACAAATAAACCACAGCTGCCTGGACAGCATAATTCCCTTTTGGCTTGAAACTGTATATGTTATTTAGAAGGCTCTTTGAGAATAGAAGTAGCCCAGTGAGAGATTCATAGAGAAGCCAGGGATCTAAAGCTGACCCAGCAAATAACTGCTTCTTGCTGCCTGTGCTAGAAAACTAAAGTCAGTTGGATCCCGAGCAAAGGTAGCTGGAAATACAGAAAAATAAGCCCTGATCCTTTCTTCTAAGAAGATAACAAAGAAATAGCAGGTGCTTGGAAGCTGTGGTGAAAGGCCTGGTTTGGAATCCCTGGGAGCACCGAGCTTGTGCTGCCATGTTTGCCTTTGGTTGGATGTCAGCAAAGAAGGGAATTTGGCTCCTCCCCTTTCTGCAATGTGTAATTTTTCTCTTTCCAATACGTGAAGTCACCAAACCTTCTGACCTGTTTACTCAGTGCTTCCAGAGGCCAGTCATTTCAAAACATTACCACGTTACAGGTACGTGGAGTCCCCAGTTCAACCCTTTATAGTAGTTATTTATTACTCTGCTTTGGTCTGTGAATGCTGAAATCACAGGTTTTTCCGCCCCACTGCAGAGCTTCACCCTCTGCCTTTGCCACCCAAAATCCCCTGGTCTTTGTGCAAGAGCTGCCTCAGGAATCCATCCAGGCAGCTGGTCCTGGCTCCACAGCCCTCGGGCAGGAGCATCCATGGAAGGCACCACGTGCATCACACCAGAGGCATGGACATCAAATGTTCCACAAGACCAAGGACAGGAAGAGCAGTCTGCCTGTAATTGCCTTTCATGAAACTTCCCCAAAAGTTCCTGTGGAGCATACTCAGGAGAAAAGGGGAAGAGCTTGGTGGGAATTTTGGATTTGCTTTGAACTTGTTCACATGGTGTACCAGCTTCCAGCCATTGATTGAGAAGTGAAAGACTGAACAGCCTTTCTGTTCCAGGAGAGTGATGGAATACAACTTACTTAGGCAGGGTCTATCAGAGCTTGTGTCTACCCATAGTGATGTGGGACTCAGCCTTGGATGGAAAACTGGCCCAAGAAAACTAAATATTTGAGCAGCTAATCTGTGCTGCATTATCAGTACCTGAGCCAGGTAATTAAAGCTAGCTCTTGCAGAGCTACAAAGTCTCTGGCCATGCTGCAGTGCTGGCATCCTCAGGTGCCTGAGAATCTCTGCTTCCAGCCTCCCTTTGGAATTACTTAATGTGCTAAATGCACCACATATGGTGGTGTTTATTTAGTCAGACATAAATATCCCTGTGGATATCATGAAGACTATTCCTTGATCAAATCACTGCCATTCATGCTTTGGGATATTATGCTCCAAGGTGCTGCACTGTGCTGGGACAGGCAGGTCCCTGCTTTCCAGAAGGAGGCAGCCTCAAATGAACTGAGCTCGCCGTGTGTCCCTTTTGTTTGCCCTCCAGCCTGCCAAGTGCTTTGGTAGCCTCACAACTGCAGGCATCACATGAGCAAATCTTTGGATGTTTGCTCCTGTCAGGCCTGTCAGTTAAATATTTGGGAAAGATGGCTATACCGTGCAGCTCACTGAAATGCAGGAAGGATCCCAAAGTGTTTTACAAATGCTGTTTAACTCATGATTCATCCCATCGAATTTAAGCGTTTTGTCCAGAATACTTAAATTGAAGCTTTGTCACTTTGGTTTAGTTTCTGTTATCCGAAGCAAATCTTCTAGTTCCCAGCAATCCATAACTCACTGATGGGGTGCTGCTTCCCCAGCCTGAAACACCACCTCCATCCTGTGTGAAGAGGATGAGGACCAGGAGACACCCATCTTCATCCCACTGGGAATTCCCTTGCTGGCAGCGAGGTGGGTGGAGGGGGAAAGTGGTGTCTCATGGAAGACCCAGAATATGGGCAAACCCCTCTGGCCTTTACTGCTTCCCATCCCTGTCAGGTGTGATCTAGGACACAATAGTGTATATTCCTTGAAATAGTGTGTATTCCTGGAAGTTCTTACAGCTGGAAACACCCTGAGATGTCGACTTGCTTAGCCAAAGCTGGGAGAGCAAGCTGCTTCTTCACAGAAAGAGAGGGAAACCCCTGACAGCAGAGGGGAGGGTCAGAGGTGCTGCTGGTAGAAGGTTCAGAGATGAGCCTGGGTCAGGTAAACCCATTGGCCCATGCAGGAAGGTGAGAAAAATGAGTCAGGAAGTGAGGAACATGCTCATGTAAGCTGTGGCACCCACATACAGAAAGGCTCTGTGATTCATAGAACAAACTATGGATTTCTGGAAAGGGTTCTGGACCTCCTCTGCCTGAGCCCAGCTCAGAGCTTCTTCTGCAGGGCAGAGGAGCAAGATGTCGTTCACTTCTCTGACCAAGGTCTACATATTGTGCTGTCATTTGTTTCAGGGTCCTGGGGAAGATCTGCACACTTTGGGCTGTATTCAGTGTGTGCTCTATGAACATTTAAACCATCCTGAGACACAAGCCTGGAGCTTTGGGGCAGCGTGTGCTGAAGATACCATGGGTCTCTTGAGAGCTCAGGGTATCTGGGGTAACTGGATGTAACAGATTTTTGCCTGGGAGAGGGGAAGAAATGGAAAAGTGAAGGAAGAAACAGTGCTGTAGCCATTTAAATCACAGGATTAATAGATTCGTGGATTATGGACCAATAAAGCCACCAGGCCCCCTTCTGGTCTGACTGCAGCAGCAGTGCACACCAAGCATGCCTTGCTCAGGAGAAGTGAGTCCTCTGTGCTCTTTTGTATGGAGTTGATGGGTGCTTTGTGAATGCCAGTGCTGGTGGGCACACGAGGGATGCCCCATGCTTTCCAACCCAACTCGTCTAGCAAAATGCCCAGAGTTTGGCGTTGTGTCAGCACGTCTCTAGTGTCTGTGTCTCAGGAGGGATGGGGGTGACTTCACTCCCTTTAGTGCCATGGTGGCAGTCAATTTTCACCTCTCCACTGCTCCTCCAGTGGTGTGCTGGGCCACCTAAGCACTGCCTTAATTTTTCAGATACAGTATATAATTAATCTGTGGACTTAGTGCCACATCACTGTGTCCAAAAGTGAGTAAATGAAGCTGAATAGTCCTGTGCAAGAACAGTGACTTTCTACATAAAATTAGAGATGTGAAGAACATAAACCAAACTCTTGCTATTGGCAACAGAGAAGCAGTTTTGTCCAGGACAGATCACTGTAGTAGATTTTTTGCATCTTCTGGAAAAAGAAATGTGGGCTGCTGCCAGAGAGATGATGCAGAATAAACAGGCTGTGAATAGGTATGGCAGCTCAGGTCCACGAGTGAATGGCTCCCACCCACTGCTCTGCCAGAGGAGCTTCCTGAAGTGAGAACCAAATACCATTGCCTGTGTCACCAAACTCAGAGGCAATAAAGAGCAGCTGGCCAAGTGGAAAGCCACTCTTGCTTTTTCCTTCCCCTATTTGCAGCAAACAGCCTGGGCTACCTGCACAGGAGGGCAATGGGCCCCTGCTCCTCACCAGGGCTGCTGGGCTCTCCTTGCCCCAGGCTGCCTTCTGCCCCCATGGCTGGGCTGCCTTCACCAGCCCTTTGGGAGGGGAAGCTCAGCTCTGCATAATCTTCGGTGTGATACAGGTACAGGCTCAGTTAGCAGGTACAAGCAGTGAAGGTGACTATTAAGAGCTGCTTAGAGGATTGATTTTTCAATAAAATGAATCTATTGTAATTTAGCCTAACAGAGATGTTTGTGCTAATTCTGCATTATTAATTGCCTGAATTCAATCCTTTTTTTTATTTTTTTAAGTTTTTAAGCATGTGAAGTTTTTTACTTTTTTTTCAGTCTTGTATTACTTCTCCCTCTCCCTCTAGAATATATATTGGTGTGGCTTTTCTTCTTTCAATGTCTGTTTTCTCTCAAGACCAATTTTTTTTTCTGTTGTGTTTAATTGTTTTTCTCCTGATTTATTATTCCAAGCCCATGCTAGGCAGTCTGTTTATTTATAATTTGGATTATTTTAAAATGGATACAGAGCTCTAGGTCAGTGTTTAAAAATTAACTAATAAAATACACAAATGAGGCCCAATGGTCAACATAAGATTACACATCCTCTAGGACTCACATGCTACTCCAATTAAACCACAGGGGAATACCAGCCCTGGCCCCAAAAGCATGGAAAATTCACTAATCTGGACTGAGGGGGCTGGTACAGAACATACATATGGGAACCCTTCAGGGATAGCACAAGGCCACTCTTACAATTGAAGCAGCAGGTGTTAGTGTGAGCCCTTGGGAGGAGTGGCAGTGATGGTGTGCTATGGTAGAGCTTCCCAAGAACTGATCCCTGATCCTCTCACTTAGGCATTTTGGGAGAATGCAGTTCAAAGGAGGATAACATGACCGTCACAATACAAATCAGAAGACCAGAGCATCCTGAACTTCTACTGTGCCTCCCTCCTTCCACCATGAAGGCTGCCAATTCCTTGGAAAGGAAAACCCAGGAAAGGCAATGGTTACTGTTCTGCACCGAGACAGAGACAGGAACCCACCCCTCACCTCCCCCTACTCTGGCATGAGCCCACGTGTGCTACCCTGATGGTTGCATCCATCTCTTCACACTCCATTGCCAAACAAACAAATAGTACCAGCCACGGTGTGTGTTTGGAGAGGCAGCCCTGCCTGGGCAGGGGACGGGCAGCAGCCTCGATGGCAGCAGCAGGAGGGGTGGCCATGCCTGGCCCGGCCATGCCGCGAGTGGCACACCAGGGACAGGGGTGACACCATCCCAGCCCTGAAGGGAAGCGGTGCCGTGCTCAGCAGCCACAGGAAACACCATCACCCCCCAGCAAACACGGTGTGCTGCCATCAGTGCTCTGAGGTCCCTTGTCCCTTCCAGCGGGGAGGAAGCAGTGCCCTGGTTCTGCTCAGAGGTGGGGGCTCATCCACCAAAGGCAGCAAAACCGGAGATGCAGGAACCAAATGCACCTGCTCTGTCAGTCACAGCCTGGGCCGCTGCTTAAGACACTCAAGTCTTGAAGCAGAACCTCCTTTCAGGGACACTGTGCCCGGGCAGGGGCAGGGCCGGGTGCGGAGATGCTGGTGCTGGACACGGAAACCAGCACCGCTCCCTCTGCGAGCACAGGGCGACTTAGCTGTTGCCCCAATGAAAACAAGATCAGGCTCTTTAGTGCGGTGTTAACAGCTATGTTAAAATCCTCACACTTTCCAACAAAAGAAAGGCCCTCAGAGAAACCCAAACAAACACTCACACAAGCAACACTGGAAGTTGGCTTGAGTTACAAACACAGGAAATTAAATACAAAACCATGTTACAATAGCATTGAGGATCTGACTTAAAACAAGCCAGACTCGAGCATGCACTGTTCAGATGGCCGTATTTTTCCCTACCCCCACTCCCAGGGGGATTGTCTCTATAAATACACACATGCATGTAAGTAGTTGTATGTTTGCATATACACATACATGCATGCACAATTCCTACCACACTGAATAAACCAGGGAATTAAAGAAATACAGTAGCCTTTCCCTGGACTGAGTTGGCCCAGTATACAAGTACATGAAGGTGTTTTAGCCAGGACTGCAATACTGCATATTATGGGGAGAAAGTTTGTTTGGGTTATTTTTTCTTTTTTCTCAAATGGAGATTTTTGCAAAGATTCAGTTCACAGCACAATTTCACAACAAATGAAGGTGCAGCTGAGAACAGTATGAAGGTGGGAGCAAGAACAAGAAGACAGGAGTTCCTTAAATAGGTTTTATTGCTGAAGAAAACATCACATTTAATCATCAGTTTCATTTGCATTAGCAGAAGACACGTTTATTCCAACAATAATTCATACCAAAGGCTGTGCCAGTACAGCAGCATTACCTGGAAAAAATACTTTCCTGACTGACAAAGCTTTAGTGGGCTTTACAATTGGCCTTCTTGTGTGCCCCTTGGCATCGCAGCCAGCGTGCTGCCATCAGGTGCCATCACATGTCCTCAGCAGAAGCCTCTTGTCACCTCCAGCCGCAGCCCAGGCCGGTGGGAAGGGGAGGGTGGCCTCAGGTTAACATGTCTTGACTTGTCCCTTTCTCCAGGCAAAGCCCTTTCCCTTTGCTGCAAATCCCTATCTCGTGGCCTCAGTCCTAGGGTACACGCTTGTTTTTCTGCTTTTATCTTCAAAACACTCACAAATGTATTTCAAATGAGAACTCTATTATGTTTTCCTTCCTTTATTACACTTTGCTACAGTTTGTCAATACCGGCTACCGGTGTTATTTGAGGCCACACTTGAAAAAAAAAAAAAGGTCCTTCCCGAGCTCTGCACATTTATCTGAAGTTCTGCATAAGGTCACATGTCTCCTCCAGCAGAAGGTCTTGCAAAGTTAAACAAAGTCCCCTCGCTTGCTCTGTCTGAGTAAATACAGACCATATTGGAGTAAATAAACAGCCAGGCAGTGTCCCAGACAATGGGCCTTGGCGATGAATTAATAAACTCTGCCTCTCGCATTAGTAGAGTGTGACTGGAACTGGCAGGAGGCCCTGGCGGGGCTCCAGAAACGATTATTACTAGACAGAGCCAAAGGAGACTTGGCACGGTGCGGAGCCCACAGCTGGAGATTAGGTAACAGAGCCCGCCCGCTCGCCGGGCTGCCAGGGCGTTGGACCCTGCCTGGGGAGGGTCCGGCCTCTGGCTCTGCGGCTCGGATTCACCTAGGGAGCCCACCTCTGAAACTCACACTGCTCCCACCTGTATCCATGGGCTTCTTCTGCAGGATCTCACTGCCATCCCTAACCCTGGCAGCTGACCAAAGCGCCTGTCCCGGGAAACTACAGAGGATGAGCCTGCTCCATCCCGGTCCTGTGCGCACCCGGAGAGCCCAGGGTGGGACAGGGCTTGGGGGTGCTGCACAGGGGACATCCAGGCAGCACAGCGGGGCAGCGCTGTGCTGGGCGAGGAAGCGAGAATTGCTTCTGTGAAGAGAAGCCCTATCTGGGCTTGTCCTCTGAGCTGGGGGTTGAAGCCAGAGGCAGGAGATCTGCTGGGGATGTGAAGCCCTCCTAATGGCTTGCACTGGGGGCTGGCTGAAACCCATGGGGGGCACTGCCTTTCCTGAGCTAGACAGAATTGTCACCCAGACACACTGATGAAGGAGGTGTAAATAGGAAGGGATCATGGACAAATGGTAAGCTATCCCCCCTGTTCCCACCTCCAAAGAAAAGGTGTCTGTGTTGCTTCATGAGCTGTGGTGTTGCAGTCCCTGGGCTCTCTCCCAAACCCAAGAACCATTGCCTTGGAGCTTGGAAGCCCAGCAGCCATGGTGGATGGGCACTGCAGCAACCTTGGGTAGCAGGTTCATCATCTGGGCTACCTCCAGCATGGATGCCCTGCTGACACAGCTGCTCTGCTTCCAGCAGCTGAGCTACCTTCTGCTCTCAGTGTTATCCTGGTTTATTCAGACCTGCTTCTTGGATCTCTGACCTGGGGCTGCTCACTGCCATGCACTGACATGCCTGTGTTTGCAACTACATCCCCGCAGTGAGCTATAAACCTGTTAGCAATATATCAGGTGGGCTTGGCACTTGTGTGCTGGAGTATAGGTGGAGGGGGAAGTGATGCCTGCTCCTGTTGTGAAGCATTTTGAGAAGTATGAGTGCAAAACTCAAGCTTTTTCAGTGTCTGCTGGTGAGGAGAGGCTGTATGCAAAACCACTCTTCTCATTCATATATTCATGGAGAGAAGATGGTGGTCTGAACTCCATCCCTGAGGGCCCCACACCATTCTGATGACCCTAATTTCAGGAACATCTCTTTTTGGTGCCCATGTCTTTTACATCTCAATGACCACAGCTCTGAAAATGAAAAAGTAGAAATCAGCCTTTCTTAGAGCCATTAGCATGAACAGGACTACCTGGATTACCTCGGAAACACACTTTGCCAAATATAAGGTGGTAAGAGAAGTTACCAAAATGAAGATAATGAAGTCTTTTATTTCACATATAGGCTATAGTAAATGGCATTTTCTTATCCTCATTTACTGCTGAATCTCCAACCTGTCCTGGACTGAATGCCCCCAGAGAAGAACAATAATAGTTTCCAGCTCTGAATACTGCCTTTTGTCATCAGGTTTGAAAGCCCTTCACAAAGGAGAGGAATCTCATTTTCTGTGTTTTTCCACAGGGAGAAAAGGGGTCAGGCGGGCAGAGCCGGAGCAGCACTGCGCTCAATGCCAGCCCGCTGCTGTGCCTCCTTCCCAGGACACGGCCATGCCCTCGCCTGCCACCCCTCTCCCGAGGCTGCAATGCTGAAATGCCGACCTGTCCGATCAACATTCCTTATCTGTGCGGGAGACTGCGAATGCTCCCGTGAGCGAGTAGCTGTGGTTTAATCAAACGGAGGAGTTTCCAGTGAATGCTGACCAGGGCTAATGTAAAACCGACTCCACAGCCCTTTGCTCGCTCTCCAAGCTCCTCCTTCCTCAGCAAGCGAGTGGGTTTTTTCTTTCATAACAAAACTTGAAGCGAAGAATTGCTTTCCATTACCCAAAGTGCAGATCTTGTCCTTCTCCTTAAATCACCTTCAGCTTGATGAGCGTGGGCAATCCTTGCTGGTGCCTCTAAACATCGCCTGGAGAGAAAACCTCTGCGGAAAGTGAAATTCAGAAGAGCTAATAAAACATTTTCTGAAGAGTTTGAATCTCTCATTCCAAAGAAAACAAAAAGGTCGGCTGACCTTTCAACCTGACCCTTTTCTTTTTTTTTCTAAGGCATTAAGAAAAACATTCTGCAAACAATGAGTGCTCGTGGTAATTGTCCCTCCCCTGTGCCCCAGTTCTTGCCAAAAGCAACATTTAAATGGCTATGGGGGGTGGAGGTTGAAAGCAAATGAGTGAGCAAGCAAATGCTGGCTTTCACACATCAGTGGCTGGCTACGCCCTGACCACATCCAAGGAGGTTCAAGGTGAGGGAATCAAGCTCTCAGGCTGCTCCTCACTGAGTTTTACAGTTGCAGTCTCTGAAATATTGCGGTTCAAGTATGGAAATCTGTGTCGGAAGCATTCAGAAAGTCCAGTCAAAGGGTAAGAAAAAGGGTCATACAGCCTTAAAGTGAAGTATAATTTAGATCAACATCTCTTCCATCGGCTGTTGAATTCCACCTTTGTGTCACAAGCCACATCTATTCATTCCTCAGCCTGTCACAGTCCTTCTGGTGTTAGGGAGAGGCCTGGTGTGAAAACAGTTTCATGTTAGGAAAAAAAAAAAAAGTGTGTTTTTGAGATGAGAAAAGCTTTCTTGCACCATTTATCTCCATTGTTTTCCAGCACTAGGACCTGCAGTGGATCCTGCTGTGACATGTTTCCAGCTGCAAAAGGAATCAAAAGATTTAGGGTTGAGTTCCCTCCTGATTCTGGAACATGTTCCACTGTGCAATCTTTTGTAATATCTCTCTGCAATAAAAGCACTAATGCTCTCCAAGAGGCCTCCCCCTTTCACTTTCCTCATAAGAGGTGATGACAAGCTCCCAGCCCAATTGTCTGCACACATCCTTAACTGCATGAGCCAGAGATTTAGCTACCTTTCCTGGTTCTGACACTAACCTGTACACGGGTCCAGGGCAAACCATTTAATCTTCACCCCACCCAGGCAAAATGTCCACAGAAATCCCTTCTTGCTGGTACTGGAGCAAAGGCATCAGCGCTGCAGGGAGATGGCTGTAAACAGGGGGGCTTTCAGCTGCCTTTGAGACTTGGCTGCCAGGAAAGGAGACCTGCCTATGCCAGGGCTCATCTTGCTAACTGCAAGGCAGCTGAATCCATTCTGTAAAAGCACACGGGTACTGTCAAGGTCCTGCCTTTGAACGTGTTTCTCCAGCTGTAAAATGTGGATAGAAACACTGAGCGAGCTCTGTAAAGGTCTGCTGAGATTTAAGCTATGTTGGCATTCTCCTCCGCAGTGTTAGTAGAGCTGGCAAACACTAGGAGAGAGCAGGAGGGTTTCTACTTTTCTTTGAATTGTACTGTAAATCTCCACAGCCCTGAGAACAGACCTTGTAACTCCCAACAAGCACACAAGTGGGTTTAGGTGTTGGAAAGAAAGGTGGTGGTAAGGTGGGGGTTGGGGGTGTGTGAGTGTGTGTCAGGACATGGTAAATAAACAGTGCATCCAGAACCTCTTTGTTACACTCCAGATTTACTTCTCCTCTTCAGGAGGGGTTTGTACAGCAAAGTACAATTTTGTGGCTCTTCTTCAAGACCATTAACTCAATATAAAAATATCAGCACTGTTTTTATTATCTGAAAAAAAAAAAGCTCAGAGCTGAGTTTTTGTGAGCAATGCTTGGTTCATTATACAATGACTCAGACTAGGTTTTGTGGTGGAGGATTCAGCTTTTCCTTAGTGGTAGGATCAAGATGTTCTGTTTCCACGATAATCTACCTTTCATCTCCCTCACGTTACAAAATTCATTTTTACCTTGATCCCACACAAATGTCTTAGTTTCTTGCCTTTGTTATTGTAAATTATTTACTTTAGAAATGCTGAATCATGACACTGAGGTTAGAGAAAATTGCACTTGTATTTAAAGTAAGAATTGTTCCCACATCTTCTGAAGATTCTTGGACGATTATTTTTGTGTGTCCTTACATTTTATGGTTCAAAAAAGTTCAAGTGGCACTCGGCTTGGCCCCCCTCAGAGAGGTCCAAGCATGAACCTTTTACCCTGGAGATATTTAATTCTAGCAAATGATGCCTCCCCAATGCTACATGGGGAACTGTGCCTGTGTATCTGCAGGAGACCTGCAAGCCCAGTGACAGTAGTGACATCCCTCAGACCACCTGGAAGCCTCGGTGGCAGAGCACTGCTGGGTCCTGGGGCAGCTCCTGTTGCTCTGAAGCTGTGGCACCTGAGCAAAGGCAATTCAGAGAAGTGCTCCAGGGGTTGTGTGAACACCTGAAGATTATGTTAACACCTCGGGCCTGCAAAGGTTGGGCTAGAATTCTGAACAAAAAGACGATCGTTGTGGCTGGTTTTTATTTGAACAGAAACACAAGGACAGCCCCATGCATGCACTGCAGCCCATCAAGCAGCCTGAAAATAAAAGTACATGTGCCTAGGGTGCCATGGCTTGGTTATTACCCAGCTGCAACCTGGCCCACAAGTGCCAGGGCCACCTCTTGCCTCTCCATCAGCTGCATTCCACTGGCTGAATCCCAGCTGCTGAGCAGGCATGCACTGCTGCCCATCCTCAGTGGCACATGGCGACTGAGGCTCCCTCCTCAGCAGCCACAGATTGCACTGAGAACTTGTTTGTGTCAGAGGGCTGCATGGATGTGAATGCTGAGACAGAGTGCAGGGTGGTGAGTGCTGCATGCCGCACTGCAGTGAGTGGCTACCAGCAGCTAAGAGCCAGTCTGACCCAGCATCCCTTTTTCCCATTTTTAATGGGAAAAACACGTTCCCGTGTTACAGGTGTCTGTTTTACCACCCTGTGCACTGTCTCTGGGGTTGCTGCAGCACCAGCACTACTTGGAGAGTAAACTCTGATAGGATGCAGGCAGTGGGATGGGGCCAGTGGCCTGGGCTGGCATGCACAGCTCTGGGCCAGCTGGTCACCCAGCGCCTCCACCAGCAGCCACCTCCGCTCCACTGAGCGTGCAGGGAGCCAGACAGGGGCCACCTCGTTAGTCATTTAATGAGTAAACAAACCATTTCTCCAGCCTCCTCCAGGATCATTCAGCCTGAGCCAGAAAGCCAGCCTGGCAGAAAAGGGTCTCTTGTTCTGGCCCCCCTCTGCAGCAGCTGGCGAGGGGCTTCTCCCTCCAAGTGGAGCAGAGCTGCCACACAAGCGAGCCCACTGTGTACACAGCTCACGGGACCACCCGTGCCAATGACTTTTTCCAGAGGCCAGCTCAATCTGCATCAGTTAATCCATGTTTTCTGTGCATTAGACCTCAAGATCTTTTATATTCCCACTGATAGTTGAATTCTCCATTTTAATGGCTCTCATCTTCTGTAGATGTCAGCAGTGCTCTGTAATTGTGGATTATTTAAGCCTCAGCACATCTTTAAGGCAGGTTTAATACCCTTCATTTACAGAAGGGCTGGGTGAGGCCAGGCAGCAGTCAGAGGGTACGTGCCAAACTGCACCATGGCCAGGGATAAAGCCCCATTTTCCTCTGTTTGTGAAATGGGATGTTGTCTGTTTAATCTAAGCAACTCTGTCAAAAGATGGGGTTTCCCATCAGGATGGTGTGATGGTTTCTGTGCATGCAAGAGCCCAAGTCAAAGTCCAAAGCTGAAGTGCTTTTGGCTTTTCCAGTGTCAAAGTAACTATTTTTTACCTGTTAGTTGCCCTGTGTTTTACGACCCCCTACATTCTGTGTGTCCTCTCAACTTCATGGATGGACCCTCAGGAAGTGCTAGCCTGCTCACAGGCACAGCTACAGGGCAGCCACTATTCCAGCTCAGGCTGGAAGGAGAGGTGGAGTGCAGAGCTGTGGGGAGTTGTAGGACAGCAGGAACATCACCACTCTTCCTTTCTCCCAGGCTTTATCAGGATGCCATGAAGGCACTCGATGCTTGCTCCTGCTTCATGTGAGAGGCTTTGCCACCCTGGGCAGGCGTCACACGGGTGCTGTCCCTGCCAGCTCAGAGGCAGTGCTGAGGCAGGCACACCTCCCTTGCCCTGCCACCCGCTCTCCAGAGGGGTGGTGAGGTGAGAACTGTGTGCTGGAGGGTTGGAAACAACACAGGATGGGGGAGAGCACAGGACTCATGGAGCAGGAACCTTTGGGTCGCGTGTTGGCACTAGGAACCTGCCAGAAGTGGGACAAATGCAGGAGTGCAATTAGTGACCTGTATTCCTGGCTGTTTCCAGGGAGCGTTCATTCCCCCTTCCCAGCTGTGCTGGGGTGGAGGTGAATTTGCAGTGCAGCGGGAGCACTAACAAGTTAATGTTTAACATTATTATTACCTCATCTTCCAGAGGCTCCTTCTAAACATAACAATTGACGACAGGCTCCTGATAGTTCGGAGAAGACCGACCTCAGCCCTAAGACTATGATGAATATGATTTCCCTTCCCCCTCTGTTTTGATTTTCTGCTCTGTTACTCCAGAGCATTGGCTGGCCATGACCCCTGGCTGCTTTTTCTGTAATTACCAGCTCCTGCCAGATTTACTGTGGAAGTTAATGTCTGTTCCAGCCAAGTCAGCCCCACTGTTATATTGTACGAGACAGTAACCCCTTCAGTACAGGCAGAGCTCTGCTGAAGCAAAACAAAGAGTCAGGAAAGGGGCTTCTTGAGGCCCTGGGGAAAGTTTCACGTGCTTGACAAAGGTGCTGCATTAACAGGAGCACTTTCATTGCACAATCTTCCTTGGGGTCTTTCAAACCCTGCAGAGCACGAGGGGTGCTCGGGATGGAAAGAACAAGAGAGCAACTTGTACAAGAGTTTACTCTGACAAACTCTCAGGATTTGCTCTCAGTCCGCTGTGCGCCTCTGGGCCATTTCTTCAGAGCCTGTGCATGATCTGGTGGGACTTGCTTTAATAAATTAACATTCTGGACATTTACCTAAAAACTGGAAGGATTCTTTTCATATGTTGTTTTTGCACGCAATTTTTTACGTGCTCAAACGAAGCATGCTGAAAAGGGCAACACTCAGGCTCAGATGGCTGTCCAGCAGTGCATAGGTCTCAGCTTCGGTCCAGCCATCAGAAACACCTGGTTCTGCACCAACACTTTCTGTCTGGCTGGTCAGAGCAGCTCCTGGGCTGCACTCACTGCAACAGTGTGCAAGAGCATTTTAAATGTCTGTGGAAGGTGAAATATAATTGAAACACAGTCAAGGGCTAAAACGTGGTTAAAATCCAGTCCAGATTCTGATAGAAATTATATTCAGCTATGTCTGGAATAATTCCATCTAAGCCACTGGAGCTGTGGGGTGCAAATCCTGTGCCATGAAGTCATGGGGAAATTAGGTGAGTAGCCTTTGTACGGTGTGCACCACAGGAACAGAAGTGACCACCACAGCAGTGAGCAACATCAGAAACTTCTGCTCCAGACTCAGTTGGAAGATAATCATGAGGAACCAAAGAGATCACGCAAGTGCCAGTCTGTTAATGTGACCCATTACTACAGAGGGGAAGACACTAAGAATAGACCAAGTAAGCTCCAGTAATGCATTTGCAACATTTTCTGCTCTAGGGCTCCCATATTTCTGTTTAAGATTTTGCAGACAGATGCACAGCATGTGTGTGTCCTGTTATTCTTTGTGTTTTAGACTGATACTTTGATATTTGGGGCAGTACACACACAGTAGGTCTGTGCATTGGACTTACTGGGGTGCCTCCTAGACACCTGTCTGAGACTCTGAGCTGTTCTGCAGTGCAGCAAGGGGCTGTTAAACTCATGGGCCAACCAAATATTCAGAAAACCATGAGAAATCTATTAAGAGAAAAGAAGAAAAGAAAAGAAAAGAAAAGAAAAGAAAAGAAAAGAAAAGAAAA
>JAHLSL010000007.1:29085648-29112419 GCA_025920805.1 Petroica traversi | reverse complement strand
GAAAAGAAAAGAAAAGAAAAGAAAAGAAAAGAAAAGAAAAGAAAAGATCCAAAAATATCAACTGGAGATATTATCCATAGAAAAAGAGGACACATCTGAAAATGAGTATGTATGGGCATCCCTAGTCTTCACCACAATTTGAATCTGTGGTTCATGGCAGATAGCCCATTGTTGAGGGAAAAACAGCACTCTTTTCTTCACCAACACCATCAGAGCCAACTTTTGGTTTAGTGGGGCTGCGAGTGGGACTGGGCACTGGAGCTTCTTGGAAGGAGAGGCTCTCTGCTTATTCCCACTGTGGAAGCTGGGACTGGAGCCATGTCAGGGCAGGGGGCTGGAAGCAGCAGTTTGATATGTGGGGACTCACAGTGGCTACAGACACAGCTGAGCTATAAAGAGCCACTGGCTATCTGCACCCAGATTTGACAGGAGCTCACCTGCACTGCTGTCCCAGTGTAGTGTCCTGGGCTCTCCGGGCTGGCTGCACTGATAGAGAACAGGAGGGGAAGGTCTACACCCTGATGATGTTGGCAGTGGATTGCAGAACACAAACAAGAGTAAATGCAGAGTAACACGGAGGGATGAAAATCATCTGCAGCACCCTGGGCACCAATTCTTAACCAGAACCAGGAGGAGGCTCACCTATCAGCCCCTCTAAACCTCAGGCTGAGTGAGGATAGTGAAGGGGACCCTGCACGGGCCTCTCAGTGATGAAACAGACCTTCTCAAATCTTTTCTAGCCTGTGAAACAACCCAGTGGCCTGTCACGCGACGCGGGGACGTGTCTGGCAGGCTGGCCCTGCGAGATGCAGGGTCTGTGGCAGGAGGCCACGGCGTCCTGGCTGCCCGCCAGCCCCGAGGTTCTCCTCCTCCAGCAAGCTGCCAATCTGCCGCCCCTGGACGTGCTGTGGGGAGCTGTGCTCAGCCCTGAGGTATTTATTATCCCAGCAGTGAGAAGGTGGGAGCTGGGTGGGTGAGGAAGGCAGGGATTGGCTCTGCCCTTGGCACAGGGCACGCCTGGGCTGGGGACAGGAGGGTGCCGCAGGAGCCGTAGGTAGCACTGAGGATGGAGGCACCTGTGCTCTCGAGATACTCCAGTGGGCACAGGTGCCTGTTGCAAGTTGGCCAAAATAATCCATGTCAGTACAGAGCACAGGGTGCATTGCCCTCTCCCTTCCCTGCTTAGGATGACATCTCAGCTTAGTTCCCAGGAGATCCCACAGCTCCTGCCACTGCCCTGCCAAAATCTGGCACTGCCTGCAACATGCCGTGTGCAGTGTGCTGCACACAGGCACATTTGCCTGCCTTCTGGATGCCACCACAGGTTTTTGGGAGCACCCCAAGCTGCCCCTGTGGGAGGCTGTTCAGACATGAAGGGATGCTGATGAGTGTCCCTGGGTGAGCTGTGAATGGGGTGTGCTCCCCTGGCCGCTCTGTGGATGCAGAAGCCCTGCACAGATGCGTGTTGCATGAGCTGAGTTGTGTCAAGGCACACTTGTGAAGCACCCACAGGGTGTCAGGGACCACCAGGGCAGGGCTGGCCACTTGTCTGGTGCAGCTGTCTGGGAAGCTGCCCCTGGCTGTGGCTGGTACCCACATTGCTGAGAGGAAGGAAGATCTTGTTCCTGCCTTAGGGCAGTGATGCTGCACTGGACTTTGCAGGCAAGGGAGCACCCCAGGGCACTGCCCACCTTATGAGGGAACGGGACTAGTGCTTCTACCCTTCATCCCATCTCCCTTTGATATGAGGTACATTGCTGGACATGTGGGAATCTTTCAGGTATTTTCATATAAGGAACAGCACAAGATAGATAAACATGTGTTACAGGCCTTTTGCAACATCTTCACTTTACCAGTGCAGAGTTTAAGAGTCTCCAACAGCTGCAGCCTAGAATCCTTTTGGGTACTCAATTTCAAACCTTCAGCTTCACAATACTGAGAGAGCTGGATTGGAAAAAAATCTGTTAGACTTTCTTGATTTTATCACTGTCTGATTTTTAAAATACATTTCCAACCAATATTGAAAGGTGAAATATATTGTCAGCATCTTCTTAAGTGTCTTCAGGTGCCAGTAAACATGACAAGAAGCCCTTAAACAAGGGCAGGAGTGGGAGGCAGCCCTGTCAGACCCATTTATGATGTTGACTGGGATTTGATGAATTTGTTGAGTTTGACTGCAGCTTTCTTGCCATTTTGGGGTGGGTATATGTTTTGTTTGAGTAACTATTTTAATAGTTCCAGCCTAGGACAAGAGCTTTCTCTGTCTGTAAATAAATGCTATAGCTAGACAATTTGTCATTTTGAAGCGCTGAAGAATGACACCTACACTGCTGTGTTGATATATACAAATACCTACATGCAGACTGTTTATTATTTGTTATTGGCAATTACACTGGAAAGCCTGTGTAGTGAAACTCTCCCTGTCATAAACACACTCAGCTATCTGGTCAACAAGCTGTGGGGTTTTTCTTGTCGGGTTGGAAGCTGACACCAAACCCACAAACAGAACAAAAGCTTGGTCAGAGGAAAGAGGGTTTGCAGTGTATGAAGTGAGTTTTGATTCATTCCCAAGCTCAGATGTTGCTTTGGGAAATATATTCTCTTCAGGCCTCTCGCTGTGACTCTATAAACAGAGGCAGCAACGGGCATTTGAAGGCACTAAAAGTGATTTAAATGATCCAGCCTGGGACTTTTGCCAAGCAGCACCTCCTTCTGTTTGCTGCGGGGGCTTTTCTGCCCTCCCCCTTGCTGGTGGGTTGGTTGTTGTTGTTTTTCTTTTTTTTCTTCTTCCATGCAAAATTTTTTGAGACTATCCTTTGAGACAATCTCTTTCTCCTAAAAGAAGAAGGAAAAAAAAAAGCTTGCTTCTCCAGATGGACAGCTGCTCCCTGCTCCTTTTGATGTTGCTTTTATCTGCCAGGCCAGTGCTCTCTCACCCTCTCCCCTCCCCCGGAGGCAGTTTCCATGGGGGTCTCAGGGGAGCTTTGTCTCTCACATGTGTTTAAAGAGAAATGTGGAGCTGACACAAAGGCTCCACAGCTCGACCTTTCACCCTCTGGAGTTATGAGGGCCATAAAGCTCGAGTCCCTGGTAACAGCGCCGATGACCAGGGCAGCTCTGGACACAGACAGAGCTTTTTTGGCAGAAAATTGTTTAACTAAAAATAGTTCTAGGAAGGAAAATAAAAGGTTGTGCAAACTAAGCAGTGTCTTGTATTGCCTTATTTGGTGTTACTGGTAATAACATGAATTTCTTTGGTATGGCCAGAGGCAGATGGCTTCGTTGCATTTAGCACCAATTTTGAAATGCACGGGCACAGATAAAAAGTGACACTTGCTGAGGTGCTGGAGACCAAGCCTGTGCTGGCTGTCCTGCAGATGCAGGAGGTGAAAGCTGCTCTGCTGCAGCACCTGACACCCAGCAGAGCTTGGTGGAGGCCCTGGCTGAGGCAATACCTGCAGGCATCAAGGCTTTCTCCACCAGGCAATGGAGACCTGCTGAAGAGGAGGAACCTGAGCCCAGCACAGGGCTGAGGAGCTGCCAAACCAGCCAACAAGCAACTTTTAGCCTCCAGTGTCACTAAAGTATTCAAGTGCCCTAGCTCCAGAGCAGATGAAGGCTTTTCCCTTACTGGGCACACCTGTGAGGCTCTCCTGGACTACGTGTGCACACTGGGGCTTCCCACCATGATCTGAGCCATCAGTAGTGCCATCTTTCTCTTGTCTTTAATTCCTGTTTGGCCTGGCTAGCATCCAGGTGCTCCAGAGTTGGCACAAAAGGTTCACTAGTATTTGCTTTCCTGCGGAAGCTCTTGCCTTTGCCTAAAATGGGCCAGATATGGAAAAAACCACATGCCTTTTCCCTCTTGTAGAGGGTATTTCTTTGCTGGAGAGTTGCAAGAATGTTGAATCCTTATGTATGAGTTCTATCAAGTGGAGAAGCTTGGAAGCTCACAGGTGAGTGACTTGCCCAGGACAGCTGGAGCCCAATGACAAAGCTTTTCTCAGAGTTGCTGAACACCAGAAGGGAAATTCAGAGGTGGATCTTTCAGTTCCTTAAGGGAAACTCTAATGCTTGAATGTGATAAAGGGCTGGTGACAATGAAGTCCTGTTGCCCCAGTTTCCTTTCCTCCAAGTTAAATTTGCTGCAGTGTGACCTGGCCTTTTAGGCAGGGGTTTGGCAGCCTGCATAAAGATGGAGAAGGAGTTTCAAAATGTTTATGGAATCTAAATATTGTGAGAAAAGCCTCATTCTCTTTTGGTAGCAGGTTGTTTGGGAGCAGTGGCCACCTGTTACTTATGTACGTGTGGGGGTATCAGCTTGATGGAGTTCTTATCAAGGCTTAGGGCTATGGCAGTAATAAGACATTTCCCAGGAATCTGTCCTATAACTTTCGTTCTTCTAAACCAGATAAAGTGAGGGTCACTTGCTGTGCAATAGAGGGATAGGCTTTTCCTAGCCACAAAAAAATGCAGGAGGATTTTATTTTAGGTTAAATAAAACAAAGCCAAGAAGCCAAGGGGGAAGGGGGGGAAACCAAGTCTCCAAAAGAAGGAAAAACTTCAGTGATTTATGCTGAGCCATTTTGTGTTTTTAACCTAAATATAGCTACTGTTAGAGCAGACAGGGAGAATTTTTTCACTAAAAGGTACACAGAAAAAAAACAAAGACAGCATCTCTTCCACTTACATGATCTCTCACCCTGATAGTTTTTTGTTTGAAACGAGTAGCTTTGTGCATGAACATAACTAAAACTCCCTGTGCAACCATGCACCAACAACCACATGCAGTAATTCTTCATGTAGCTACGTCTGTCTGCCTGTCCTGCATGATAAGGTGCACATATGCACTATCATATTTCTTCCTATAAATCTCCCTTTCTTTTCAGAAAGTTGTAAACCTAAAGATAACAGCACACACTCTCTTAAAAGCAAGGTTGACATTGAAATCCTTGGCTTAAAAATGTTGCCTGGGGGGAAAAAAAAGTCCCCATCAGTCCAAAGGCAGCAGATTTGGCTCATGTGCCAATTGTCACTCTCCTTCCCCACCACGGGGAGCCTGCTGGGGGAAGGAATGGTGCAGGAAAGGCGTGTGAAGGGTAAGCAGTCCTTCGACTCTGGCGATCCTTCAGTGGTATACGAGCCTTGAGGGGAATCACATGATGGGAACAGAGCAAAACAAGCATCTAGCTCCTCTAAATCACATCACCTTGTGGAATCAGTGAACACAATCTCTTCCCTCCCATATATCACCCTCACACCAGACAGATCTCAAATGCAGAGGAGAATTGAGCACTTCTGCTCCAAAGCATGCGTCTGTGGTTAATAACAGATGATCCTAATCACTGCTCCTGGAGCCCAGGGCTAGCTGATAACTCTCTCTTCTGACTACTGACCCCCATAATCATCTCATTCCTGAGAGGGAGCAGATATTGTGAATGATGGGTTTTAGCAATTGGGACAAAAATAGTCCTCCTTTTGCTCAAGGAATTCAGATAGCAAACTAAGGGAGAAGAAAAGAGGCTGAACAGCCACACTACAAGGCTGGGAAAGATCTTCATCATGTATCTGGATCTGTCACAGGCTTGCTCTCAGTGACCTTAGGCAAATTAGTTAGCCTCACAGCCTCATTTTCTCCCTCTGGAAAGATCAAGATAATAATAGACAGCAACTCCAGAATGGCATTATGAGGATACATCTTTACTTGGTATATTTATAATAGGAGTTGAATTTTCCAGAGATAATATATTAACAGCTGAGAAACGCACTTTGTTGAACCCACTCCTTTCCTCAGGCAGTGGTTTCAGTGCTTCTGGAGCAGCCCTTGAGGCTGCAGTGCCACTGAAGGGCAGCCTTACCAGCTCTCCACTTACACTTTAAAACCTCTGCGCAGGCAGCAGCAGAGTCACAGATGCAGCTGCAAGGAGAAACCACACACCACAGTAGTGCAGGTGCATGAGGGCCCCAGTGGGGAAGAATATTAACTATTTCCTGGTAATAGGGACACAGAGGTCCTTCACATAGCTCAGTTAATCTCAGCACAGTTGCAGGACATGGCCCGTGTGGGAAGCTGCAATCCAAATGAATACACAACTGTGCTTAACAGATCCTAGCTCACTTAGCTGCAGAGTATTTTCTGGACTCTCTTTCACATTCAGCTAGGTCTGTGCATTGTGCCCTGTATCTTCAATGTGGCAGGGAGAGCTTTCATCCTATGACTTCCATTAGTGTTAGTTTAAAGATTTATTTCCAGCTATTTTGTGTAGCAAGCTAATCATATTATTTGCATCTCTCCTTAACAAAAAGTTGCAGCAGGAAAATTCTTTGTTCCCACTAGGTACCTGGGAACTAGAAGAAAAATTTATAATTTATGCTTTTTTAAGGATAGTTTTATCTCTTTGGGATCAAATTATTATTCTTCTAATGTGTTCTTTAATTATAATTATTGTATTAAATGGAAACTGCATGCTTATTTGCAAAAGTAACTAGGCATGTTTCCCTTCTCTGAAAAGACTGAAGTGAGGATGAGGCCTCCACTATGAATGTACACAGCTACATTTTAAAATCATGTTCTATGAAATTGCTTCCAGTTATCTGGTTTGCTAGAATATTAAGATGCAAATCTAGGCAAAGCAGATTTTTTTTTAGACACTAAATATCTGTGAACCTATTCGGACTGGCTGAGCTGAAGCTGCTAGAGGAAATAATGATGTTCTGCTGAAACACAGCAATGCTTCAGTGAACCCTGATGATGACAATACATTGAAATAACAACATGTGGTGTTGCAATCCACCCACACATCATCGTGTATCACACCAAAAATGTCACGATGTGCTGATGGTTAAGTTTCTCTTCTAAAATCACAAAGCTGGCAGTTCTAGCTGCAATGCTCACAACAAACTGTCCCTTTTCATTTCATGTCTTGCTGGTTTCAACCATACCCAAGATCTTTCTCACTTGAGATGGTGACGGTGGATGCTTCATAGCACTTAAAAATGGGATTCAGAAAAATACTTAGCCATCCAAGTTTCTGCTCTTACAGAGCCCCACCTAAACAGCAGGAGGCTGTAAAATGAGGCAGAAAATCTAGCAGGAAGGAGTCTGGCACCAGATTTCCATGCCGTCTTTCTTTCAAGCACGAAGTCATCTCTGTCTTTCAATTTTAGTTGAAATATAACTTCTTCAGATGTTCCAAATACCTTTGCACTTAAAAATACTTTAAAGCCGAGATTTGGCATACATTTCAGAAAAGGATTTAGGGTGGTAGTTATTGCTATTATGGCAGATTTTGTCTTCCATCTATGCCATCATAACAAAATAGTTAAGAAATCTTTTTTTCTGTTTGCCTCTTTGTCTGTTTGATAAATAAGACAACACATTTTTTCACAACCACCTTCAATGTTCTACCACAGATGGAGCTAAAGTAAGATGAAAACTTTTAGGAAAAAATGCTGAAGTAGATCAGACTAAAACTAAAGAGAGCCTGCCTGTATTAAGGTTGGCATCTGGATGGAGTTTTGGTTTCTATACCCTAAATTTTAAGGTTAATAACCTCAGTTATGCTTAACTCTGCAAATGCCTATGTTCAACAGGTGTTTCAACTCTTAACATCCGTAGAAAAATCCTATTTAAGCACTCTTACAGTGCTTACTAGCACCTCAGTGTTTGCAGGCCAGAAAACTGTGACTTCTACTCCGTATCGACAGTAGTGGAGATCCAGACACAAAATATTTCTTCTCTGTGCCATTCTCTCCTTTCCCCTGATGATTCTTGCTGGATTTTGTTGAGGATTTTTTCACCCTCAAAGCAACGACGACGATGATGATGATGATGATGATGATGATGATGATGAACCTGTGTTTTCACACCAGAGCTTGTGGCAGTTGTGAGTCTTCCCCCGATAGAAATTAGATGCCACAAAGTAATTCACAGTCTTAAACACTGGCTGAGTCCATCAGGACTTCTTCCATCCTAACCAAGGAAAGAACTCTCATTTAATATTTTCAAGGTACCGTGGAGATGGACATAATTCCCTTCTGAAGGGTTTAAAATTCACATTTCCCACCTCCCTAAAAAGTGTGACAATGACCAGGGGAGGGACTGGGGTGGGACATTTCTTCTCTTGGAAGTCTTCATCTGGGAAAGGAAAGAAAATTGGATAAGTCAGAGAGAAAATGAGTGGTTATGGTTATGGACACACACTACAGGCTAGGACACACACTAGCCAGAGCCTTGGCTTGCTTCCCTGCCCTGCTCAGGATTGCTTGTGCATTTTGCACTAGGCAGCTATTGCATGAAGTCCCTAAACATCCCTGAGATAAGCATGTGGAGCCCAGGAAGGCCCTTTCCATCTGATTGCAAACTAGACAGCTATACACTTTCCTTTTCGTCCAACTAATACCTAGTCCTTTCCTAAAGCTGTCTTTCCCACAGGAGAGTTCAGGAGTAGCCCCAGATTTCTTATCTGGTGGCCAGAGGACTGTAAGCAGCTGTGGCTTTATGGAGGGTAGGAAAGGGCAATAGCAAGGCTCCATTCACACTTCTGGCCTGTCACACCTGCTGAGACATCACACACATGAATTACATGATGTGACAGTGGCCATGTGACTGTGTGCTACGTATTTCCCACTGCACTTAGATCCGAGTTGTGCCTGTTCCTGCCTCCTGGAAGGTCTGAACCTCCTCTGGGTCCTGGTTTCTGCTCAATGGGACTGAAAATTAGGTGTCACACAGCCTAGCCCTGCAGTGACAAAGTCTGTTTTGGACTCAGGAAGGATAGTGTGTGAGTAAAGTCCAATTATACTTTAGTGCCATTCATTCCTCAGTCTTTTAGGTGATACTGCCAGAAATACTTGCAGTGATATTTTGTTATGGGGACTCCCATCCACTGGCCCCTGAACTGAGCACCCAGGTTTCACACTGCAAAAGCAAGCAGCATCTCCTCAGCAGAAAGAGCTTTGGATGGCTACTGTGCACAGGCAGATTTAGAAACAGGGAAGAGTCTTATGGACCCCATTACTGATCAACAGAGCCACTGTTTCCTGAAGAATGGCATAGCATACATATAAAAATAAAAATAGCATTTAAAATATAAAAATAGATATGACGCAGTGTATGGACTTCTTAGCAAAAGGACTTTGGGTTCAGGAACTTCCTGTACAAACACAAACTGCATCTTCTCCTTGTTCATACAGCAGGGGAAATGAAAGATGAGAAACACCAAGGGTGGGAATTAAGACTGTTTTCATTTCCTCTTTCTTGTTTGTTACTTGGTCTTTCTCTAGTAAAAGAAAAAAAAAAAAACCCAAAAACAACCTGACAACAAAAAACCCAGCTGCACCTGGGGTTTTACATAAATGTTCCCTTGCACTTCAACTCCTTCACCTCCTGGCAACACTGAACTCCAGCAAAATATGGTGCACTCTCTCTTTAAGAGAGACTGCTCCCTGCCCAGCTGTTGACTTGCCTGAAGGTGAGACCTCTGCTTAAATTCATGGCTCCAGCTGTCAAAAGCAAAGAAAAGCAGCTTTTCCTTGGCGGCTCTCTGCTTTGGGTAGAATTTGACATCTTCCTCAGTCAGCAGAATTTAATCAGCATCAAGTGCCCACAGCCACTCAGCTCCACCACTGCTGGGGCTGGGGCTGGGGAACCAGACCTGCAAAGGAGAATAAGGGGAGAGTCCTCAGCACAGCAGGCAGAGACACAGGCACAATCACACGTTTCTGTGGGAAATCCAAAGCTTGTCACCGTCTAGGGAGAGCCTCATTATCCTATTTGACTTAGGAATTGCTGTTATCATGCAGTAACCTTACCCAGCTCAGAGTCTGCTGTGTCCTCCTGAGCAGCTGAGAGCAGTAAATGGAGAGAGTTATTGACAGCTAACAATGATTCTGATTCCCAAAGTAAAGCTGGTGAAATGGGCTCAGGGATATGGTTTCCCAGACTTGAGTGGACAAGTAAAGCCAAGGGAGCAACTCCTGGTATTGTTATGCCTTGCTTGCCTTCCTTCTAGGGAAAAGAGCACCTTAAGTTATTGTTACACAGGTCCCAACTAAATGATCTAGCACATCTCAGAAAATTTTTAAGCCAAGTGCCTGACCTATAAAGCCCAGCATCTAATGCATTCATGAACCTCAAATGGTCAGATCAGACCAGTGTGTGCACACACAGGTACACTCAGACTTGCCTATGGACATATTCCAGCAGGAGGGCCATGGCTTTCTCTCAGTACTGTCACCTGCTTCCTACACCCAAGACCCCAAATCCTGCAGAGGGAAACACTCAGGATAGATCAGGATAAGTGAGGGCGTGGCAGTTCCCAGTCCAGATTGTGCCCTGTGCTGGTGTGTGTTTGGGGACAGCACTGAGCCATTGCTGGGAGCCAGCCTGGCTGCCCCAAACCCTCATTCCTCTGGGTCTTTACTACAAGAAGGACACGCATCTGTTGAAAAGGATCCAGAGGAGGGCTATGAAAGTGATCAGAGGGCTGGAGCGCCTCACCTATGATGAAAGGCTGAGAGAGTTGGGATTGTTCAGCCTGAGAAGACTCTGGGGAGAGCTTATTGTGGCCTTCAGTACCTAAAAGGGGCTATAAGAGATATAGAGAGGGACTTTGAACAAGAGTATGTAGTGATAGAACAAGGGGGATTTGCTTTAAGCTTTAGGTTATATATCAGGAAGAAACTCTTCACCGTGAAGGTTGTGAGGCACTGGAACAGGTTGCCGAAATTGTGGATGTCCCATCCTTGGAAGTTTTCAAGGCCAGGTTAAATGGGACTTTGAACAACCTGGTCCAGTGGAAGGCCCATGGCAGAAAGGTTGAGATGATCTTTAAGGCCCCTCCCAAGCCAAACCATTCCATAATTCTGTGGGACTTGTTCAGAGAGAGACAACTGCTGTTACAGCAGAAGTATGCTCAGGGTGCTTTCTCAAGGAGACCTTGCATCAGTGCTTACCTATTTAGAATAACCTATTTACAGTAAAAGTTACTTGTCTGTATATTTTCCACACTCAAACTCCGGGCATTCTTATACATGTAGTTCATTTTCTAGCACCTGCAACTATTACCCATTTCCTGGCAATATCATCGTGCCCCTTGAGGAGAGGAAGGACATGTTGGGTTGTTCAGAGGTTGTTTTTTTTAATGTTTACTTCTTCCACCTGTTTGATATTAGCCTGCATAATGGCCCGGAGTTAAAGCAAAGAAGGCGGCTGCTGGGAGCAAACAGGAAATGAAGCAATACCCAATGTAAGGCAGGCAAGGGCACAGAAACAAGCCTGGGGGGCATTAACTAGTGAATATCCAGTGCCTCTGGGCAGAGGGGTGGCTGAGCTCTCCCCAGATCCAACCTAGGGATCAGTGCTAAAATACCAAATGCCCTCAGCTAGAGAAGAAGAGGGGTGAGAAGGAGGGAGATGGGTAAGGGGGAGGTGCTGCAAAAGCAGGTGGGAGTGCAGGTAAAGGCTTGCTGCTTAGGGAGTGGGGGTTCCTCGCAGGTGCATTGCAGCCCAGCAGCTTGACAGTGATCAATGTAGAGCTCCGGCTGTGAACTGTGTGCTCTCGCAGCCTGTAGCCATGAATGTGGTGGGGTTTTTTTCCCCCTGTTCCTTTGTATTTGGGGAATGAACTTCATAAAACCTGCATTCATCGTTTCTGCTCAGCCACATGACAAACTTCTACTGAACTGTGTCCTGGAGGGGTGATGCAGCCACAATAACAAGATCCCTCCTGCTCCAGTCATTAAGAACACTGCATTTCTCATGTCACAGGGCTGGGGGAGGGGACCGAGAGCAGCCGAGGAACCAAATCCCGCTGAGGATACTGTTTCAATATGAAAGAGACAATTAACCCAGTGCATTTACCTACAGAACTCATCATTAAAAGTCCTACCAAAATACGTACTTTTAATCTTACCGTAATATCACTCATCTTTCTCAACATTTGCCTTCCAAAAAAAGCTGTTACTGATAAGCAAACTTACAATCTTGCTTCCCTTCTTAAACCTCTTTAAAACTTTGCAGTGCTAAAAGGCACAATGCTGATCTTGTGTAGTGTCTGGAGCCTCTTCTTCTCAAATGATGTTGCCTGTATAGAGCAGCTAACTGCACACATCTGTAATGTAGTTATTTGAATGCTACATGTTTGTTCCATACATACTGTTTTCTATATTACTTGGAAATAATATGTCTGATTATGTTTTTTGACAATGATATTATTTGTAAAGGTGGTTTTCTACTGGCTGGTTTCTGTCAACCAAGTTCAGTGAGTGGTCAAATGCTGTTTGTAGTTTTTTTAGTAAAATTTTGTTATTGATTAATGATGTAGGTTTCATTATTTTAATAGTCCTTCCCGGCCTCCTGTAACTAGAAGAGGTGAGATGCTCATTCACAAGCAGATCCTCAGTTATCATTCACTACAATGCAGTTTCATGGAAGGAGATGAACTGTGACAAGCATTGTGTCTGTAGGATTACCTGCTGTACAGCACTCTGCTTGTGGGAAATGGGCCAACTAATAATGTTGGATTACAGAATAGATGGAAATGACTGAAATGTATTTTCTTTTGGGATCAGAAATATTTTGCTAGAAGTCTTAGAACTTTCATTAAATTTACTGACAGCAACTGGCATGGACTATTTTAAAAAGTACACATTCAGCAAATGTCTGCTGAGAACTTTTCTCTACCAACTCCATTTTATCTGTTTTCTAAAAAAGGTCCTATAGACTGACACAGCCAAATTGCTGTGGCGTGCAAAAATACCACTGTTAGCTGAACCCTGGTAATTGTACAAACAGGTTATTTTAGCTGGGGCAAACACAGGATAAATGACATTAACTCTTCTCTTGGGTATAGACTAAACATACTTCTCCTCTCAGGAGGAGGCATGACTGCAGGTCCAGCAGGGCAGCCTGGCTAATGGGCAGTAAGTATCTGAGCTCAGCCTGAAGATGTGTCCCAGCTTGATGTGCAGCCCAGCTCCTTCTCAACCATGGCAACAAGGGGCCTTCCCTCGTGCCTGTCCTGGTGAGAGGGAAAGTGTATTATCAGTGTTATTTAATTTGCATTACTGTGATACTTAAGAGCTCTGGTTTGGATTAAAGAATTTGTTGTGTTAGGCTCTGTTTAAACACACTTAAAAACATGACACTGTCCTCAAGAGCTGCCTGCCTTACACAAACACATGGAAGTCAGGTATGGTTTCCTGCTGAGGCTGGGCTTTGTCTTCCTTAATGCCCTGTGCTGTGCCAAGCATACTGTCAGTCGTTGCAGGCCCTCCATATCTCACAGCCCACACCTCAGCGTGCTCCAGGCTAAACTGGGAACTCAGGGAGTGCCCGTGTTTGTGGAGGATGCAGCAGGGTACCCAGAAAGATACTTGAGGCCAAGTGGGACAGACCTCCTTTTTTAAGGGTAGCTGTAAGAAGAGCCCAAGTATTGCAGTTCAGAGTGGGAAGAGCCTGAACTGACTGAGCATGGAAAACAACACCTAGCACTAGGCAGCTCAGGGGTCAGGAGGAGGCAGAGCTGGTCCGGCATGGGGAACACTACAAGGCCTCTTGGGAGGGCTGCATGCCTGATGCATGCAGGATGACTAAAGGGCTGCAGGGCTTGTCATCCCAGGGGAAGTATCTCTCCATCAACTCTGAGGCAATCTGCTAAAAAACAACAACAAAACTGCCTTTGGAGGCAGCAACTAAAGCGGGACAGTGAGAAGCAGTTAGTTTACCCTGTGAGAAATGTGTATTTGTTTTGCCTGTAGGCTGTTCATGGGACTTCTGGCTTTAGCAGAAGTATCATAGAAAGTTAATCCCCTCCCTTGCCTGGCTGGTGATGCTGTCCCTGATGCCCCCCAGGACAGGGTTGGCCCTCCTGGCTGCCAGGGAACTGCTGAGTCGTGTTCAACTTGCCACTGACCAGGACCCCCAGCATCCTTTCCACAGAATTGCTCCCTAGTGTCTCGTTCCCCAGCCTGTATGTACACCCGGGTTTGTCCTGTCCTTCAGAATCTGGTGCCTGTCTTTGTTGAACTTAATTAGAAAACTTATTTAGAAAAGCTATATTGCTTTTTATAGGTAGCCAGTCAGTTTGGCTGTGTTCAAGATTACAGAGTGCCCATCTGGACAAAGTTCACCAGTATGGCTACAGCATCATTTACATATAAGCTGTATGTGATGTGCTGCTTGCAGCTACTGTCTCTTGTGGGTTAAACAAGTTACATGGGCAGACTGATTCCAGGAAAGCATTTACATATCAAAAGATGTAAGAATTCTCAAAACTGCCATAAGCTTAATAAACAAGTGTCCTCAGGTGTTGTTCAAGATGGTTTGGTTTTGTTCGGAAGGAAGGATGCAACACAGTCAAGGTGTTGTGGTCTGACTGATAAACCAGTTCTGGTCAAGATGAGGCACAGAGCCTACACCACTTAGCTAACCTCACAGAAGTGAAGCAACTTGCCTTTTCTTTCATGTGTTGCACTCTGGCTCACTCCTGTGATCAGTCACTCTCCAATAAAAATACATATTTTTACTCTTGTAGACAAAATGTATAAACATTTGACCCCTGGAAATATGATATACAGCAAAAGACAGCCCTTGAAAAACCTGGAGTATGTATGTGCATTATAAATTTCCCCTATCTCACAGGACCAGCATGGTAGAAAAAAAGATAATCAGTTGTCTCTCTTGGTCTCCCTCTCCACCCCACTCCCTCACACCCTTGCACTTCCCCTCCCCTTTAATGCTGGATGTGCCAGCACTTGTTTTGGCAAAAGCCAGTCTTGGATTTTAAAACTGAAGAAAATCCAGTGCGTTCGTGACTGGCTCAGCCTTTACCAGGCCTCTTGTCCTCCCACCCCAGCCTGCAGCACCAGCAGAGTACGTGGTGCTGGCTGTGCTCTTGGGAGATGCAAGAGAGGGGCACATGGTTCCCTTGCAAGTACATAGTTTATGCTTTCATTAGTCAGTGTAAATGTGTGTGTAAATGCAGATGTCCAGCTGGCAGAGCATGGCAGCTGCCACGAGCCATGGGACAGTAAGAGAGTACTACCATTCAGTTTGGTCTTGGTCTGTACGTCCAATGGTGAAATCCAATGAACAATGTTTCGTGGGCAATGATATGGACCTGGGTCCTTCTCTGGACTCAGGGCAGGTAACATCAGCAGATGGCTGTTTGATTTCCACCCACCACCCTCCACTACACTGCACCCAGCTACTGGTTGGTTGTTCTCCCTGTCCAGGCAATCTTTGGCATTGCTAGAAAGACCTGCAAATCGTCCTACCATCACCACTTTGGGCAGTGGTGATTCCATGACATGGACAACTGCCCATTTGGGGCGGCAAAGCCTCTCATTTTCCAAAGGGGTTGCCAACCCACAGTTGGATGTTTCTCCTTCAGCCACTCAGTCTGGTCTGAATTTCAGTCAGGGACCAAGACATGACTGCTTCCAGTTCTCACTGGTACCTCACAGTGTCTTGTCCTGATAATTAAAGATTAATCACCCTGTGAGTAAACACACATGCTGTTCTTAATGCACATGCATCTGCAAAGTCCATGCCAGGACCTGGGATGGAAAAGGTCTGGTGGGACCTTAAGCATTGTAAAATGTTAATAATTTGTGAAGCTCCATCCTAAGCTTGCTCTCTCTATTTCCCCCTTGTTAAAATTAATGGAATTTTTTCATACAAGCTTGTTCCTCTGGTCATTATTTGATATACCATCTTGTTCTTGTGTTAAGGTCATGATTTAGTTTAAATTACTAATTCTCTCTCCCTGTTTTCTTTTCTGTCCTTGCTCAACCATTCTTGTTTTGTTGCTTTTAAATCAGTTTCTTTTACAGTATTCTAGGACAGTTTTAATTTTCCTAAATATCAGGGGTTGTGGTCCACTTTTTTTTTTGTAAATATGGTTGACAAGGGCTGTATGCATTGTACTGGATGAAGTTTTGATACTGTCTTACAGAACAGTGGTAATGTTTTTCTAATCAACTAAAGTATCTTGTCTAATATATCCCCTGACTGTGTTTACCTCTTCCATGGCTGTGCCACACTGTGGCTCAGTTATCCTGTAATGGATGAATAAGTTTTGGTCTCTATTCACCACCGTTTCTTACAAGTACTGTGTCCTTGTCTTTGCAGCAGGAGCTCCTGCTGCCTAGGTGTATGACCTTCTATGCTGTGAATTTCTGAAATTATCACATTTTTCCTGGGATTCTACTTGTCCTCTCTGTTGATGTGCCATCCCACCTTCAGTAATTTTTAGCAGCACACTATTATTAATTTTATGCCTCCACCAGCCCTGCTTAAGACGAATAATAAATAACATCTTCTTAACTCTTGTCTTACGCTGTTCCTGGTGGGAATCTCATCTTAAAGTTATAACATAAAACCTCTGCTGCGACTCCTTTTCATCAATTGCAGAAGCTATGAGTGTACCTTTGCCCACCTATTTCTGCTTTTGTCCCGTGCAAGAAAGTCAGGAGGAAAGCAGACCTCTTATCCATGCAGCAGAGAACAGAAGCGTGCCATGATATGATCTTTCCTGAGCAGAGCTGGGAGTGGGATCCCTAGATGTACTTGGCAAAGCAATTGACATACCTATGGAGGGGGACAGAAAAGGATTTCTGCTACTTGTACAGTAATCCCAAATATGCTTTCGGAGCCACTGTGGAGGCACGTTTTACTGGGGTTCAGCAATACAAAGCTGTGGCCTTTACTCCACACACAGAAGAGGTTAGAAAAAACCAAAAACAGTCTTGAGTTTGTGTGGCAGCTCGTCCTCAGTCTGGTCAGCTCCATGGGGGAAGTCTCAGGGCTTTGAGTGCAGCGTTTCCAAGCACTGAGAACAAACCCTAAGCATTTGTAAAAACCACAGAGTGTACAGTTAATACACCCAGATGTGCTGTCAGCTCCACAGCACTGCACTGGAGTGGATGGAGTGTGTAAATCTTGGAAAGGTTAAAGCTGAGAGACCAGTGATATGCATAAAGACTCATGTTCCTTCCAGGAGAAGGAGGAGGGGGGTGAGGTGTTATCATTCTCCATTAATCACTTACATCTCCAACCTGCCTAAATCCTCTGAAAAGAACCAGCAAAGAAAACACCAGCTGCTGTAGCTCCTACTTTTTCCTCTGTAACCACCAGTCTCACTCCCTCCTCCCTGCCTTCCCCAGACTGTTTATTTTTACTGCTCGTGAATCAGCCAGGAACTTGCTCCCTGCAACAGGATCAGCTGAGAACAAGCTGCAGATTGAATGTTCCCTGAAATCCCGGCTTTGTTTTGTAGCTTAGGACCAGGAGCAAAACAGTGGAGAAAAGGAGAGAAAGTGATAACTGTCTTCTTCCTCACCCAGAGATGGGACTTTCATTCTGCAGAAAGTGGGACTTTCCCAACTTGCTCTTCGAATGCACTGCAGCTTTCACTAGAGATTCTGAGCACGCTAAGCTTATGCAAGTCACTTAAACTGTGGCTGCTTTGGGTAGGGAACCTTTGTTTATACAGACATGCCTTAGTCCTATAGCAGCCTGAACCACTGCACCAGAGCACCTCACCACACCACAGGCAGCACAACACTCCCCCTTTGGACATAGCTGTGCTGGGATGTGAGCAAGGAGAATAGCAAAAAGATTTGCCTTCCAAGTTTGATTGCACCATGGCTACTCCAGCTCTGACATTTGTGCCTCAGCTTGCACCAGAGGCAGGGGCAGGAAAGTCCCTACATTAGTGAGGTCACTGCCCTGCTGAGTGAAAGCCATCTTGGGTGACAGCCAGGTACATGAGCAGGGAAGCAAAGAATGGCATGTGGTGACAGAGAAGTGACTGATGGGGAGGAAAGAACTGAGACAGAGGGAAACAAGATGGAAAAGTTGAAGGTGAAAAGGAACTGAAACAACTCCCCTAAATTTTTTTTTTTTTTTTGGTGGGAAAAGAGAAAAAGAAAAGGTAAAATCATTCTTGGGAGAACGAGCATATTCCTCAGCCAGGATGAGGTTGTCTCTCTGGTGCCTCTCTGACCTCACACGGTCTGGCCACAGCACCCATCAGTGCAAGACCTGTGTGTTCTCCTGCTACACTGCAGTCCTGGTGCCTAGGAGGATCACACTGCTGATCCTCAAGCAGCAGAATTTGGGGAATCAATTCTGGAGTCCTGTCCTCCACAGAGCAAAAACCTAGGAAAACCTTATTTACAGAGCCCCAAAATTATTAGCTTGCTCCAGACTCTCGTGTTCAAACAGTCCAAAGGCCACCCTGACATTTGCAATCCAACAAATCAAGTAATCCGATTTAAATCCAGCATTTCAATTTGTACACCTCTGAAAGGCGTGAAATGCTACCCTTGTCACCAAGTGGAATGGAAAAGCACTCGACTTGTGCAGAGAGCTCTGTCCCCCCACGCACCCAGAGGCTGAGCTGTCACTTGGGCTCTGGCCTGGTGCAGAGCTGCTAATCTCACCCTGAAGAGGCTATTTGCTGCCAAGACTTCTCTGCCAAAAGATAGCTTTATAATACTGATAATCAGGTGCCCTGGGATGATAAAATGGCTGTTGCTTCCCCCTGTATGAGGAGTTTCTTGCTGACATGCTGCTTATTACGGCAAACCATGTTAATTACAGAAAAAGCAGTCTTACTGAAAAGAAGCAACAAAATCTTATCTTAGCCTAGAAGTGGAGAAAGTGCAATTAATTAATTAGTTTCTGAGTGTAACCTCTAGACATAATAGATTTTATAGCATGGCTATGTATTGTAATTACAGGATGGAGCAAGTCTATACTGTAGCTTGTATTTGAGTGTGTAATGAGGAGTGAAAGATTGATGTTCAATGTGGTCAGATGACTAATACACTGTTAAGAACTGAACTGGTCGAGCAAGAGTAACAGGCACCCGAGATAGCATTTGATGTCTTGCTGAATAATGATGTTGTTTCCTGTGTTGATTATCTTCCTCTTACTTGGTAATTAACTTGTCCTAAGAGTATGGAGTGCAACACAACGTTGAAGACACTGCTGCTCCATGGGTAGCCAGTGTTGTCATGCTGCTGCTCATCCCTGTGGTCTTTATTCTCCCTCAAGAACACTAGGGGATTTTCCCAGACTGCACACAGTAGGCATGGATTTATAAACACATGTGACAGATGACAGATGCCTTCTGAGAAATTGCGTTAATGATACTCTTCAGTCTTGTCTGGGAAAACAACGAAAGGAAAGACAAAGGTGAGAGGACACCATACCTTGATTGCAAAATAATGTTAGGTAAATCTTTAGCATAGACAAAGTCACTTTCATCCTAGGATTTGTGGGGGCATTTTTTTTGTGTCACACATATCCTATTTTTAATGTTCTTCATAAAGACCTAGAGTACTCTTTCTCCAGTGGAGTTCAGTGGGGTTTTAACTCTCCTGCTGTGTTCAGATAAAACAATGTTGGGTCATTATAAGGTTTAAGCATGATAGATGCCCTACATTTACTGTGTCTCACTGGCTGAGTTCTCTGTAAAACTTCTCTGGGTGCTTGGCAGTTTAAGTCCTGGAGATTTTTACTGCTTTTTTACTGGCTTTATAACCCAATCATAACTTTTCTGAAAAAAAAGCCTCCAAACCAAAACCAACAGGTGGGGTTGAGGTTTCACTGCAAAAACAAACAGACAAACAAAAATTTTAACAAAATAAATTCTTCGGTAAGGAGGTTTCTGGCACAGTATTCTGTAAACTTTGTGCAATACTTGCACACTGTATCTTCAAGCAATGCCACTCCCAAACTTTGAAAGCTGTAGGGCTCAGTTGTCACAGAAGTTTTTAAGGCTACAGGCAATAACAAAGGAACTGCATTTGTAATATCTGCATTGCTTCTGATAATTTCCTTGTCAGGACTGCATTTAAGGCTCTGTGAGCTTGATTGGCAATGTCTAGGTTACCTGCTCCTGCAAGCAGGGGTGACTCACCTGAGATTTCTATAGCCTGAGCACTAACAAAGAGCCAGTGACTTCCAATCTGCCTGGGGCTCCTGTCTGCTGCCCTGTGTGCCTTTGAAGACAACATGTATTCAGAAACAGAGGGGGAGGCAGAAATAAAGGGACAGGGATAGCAACAAACCCAGATTATGGTTTGGGCACCTGCGCTTCCTGTTTCTCAGTGGCTCCACTCACAATGCTTAGATTCTTCTGCTTTACAGAGATACCCCCTGCAAGCCTTAATCTCAGAAGAAGCTTTTGATAAACAAAGCCAGTGAGTGAGGTAGGATTTGGATATGGAGAGACATCACCAGAACCAAACTATGTCAGGGTAGCAAGCGCTGTTGCCTGAGTGCGTGGGCAGTAGGAGGCAAGTAGGAGAGTAAAAGCACTCCATGAGCTGATAAGAGTGGATTAAGGATTTGGCACTGAGCAAACCACTAGAGAAGAAGGACATGTTTCAGAAAGGCAGAATGAGAAATCACGGCCAGTGCTGTTCCTGCCCTACTGAACTGACCACTGCTGGAAATGGTTATCTCAGGATGGTGTTGAAAACCATCTACTATGATGGACGAGATGCTTTAGGTGTTGCAAGAAGGCACAAGTGACGCTTGCTGACGCTGAAGCTCCAGAAGCACTGCACATGATTCCCATTTTCTCTCTCACAGGAGACAGAAGAAAAGATACAAACTAGTAATATCCAGCCTGCTGGTTCAGACTCACCTACATGGGGTCCAGGCTGTTTATACGGCAGAGATACTTTCAAGCCCTTGTCACCTCAGCCTGGAGTGTCTCTGCCTCCTCTCCTGCGCTGCCCTGCACCAGCTGGGGGTGGCTGTGAGAGGTGGGGGCGTCCGGAGCAGAGGGGGAAGGCAGGCGGACAGCTCATGAAGAAAACAGCTTTGCAATGCCTAGATCCTGCAGTTTTTTCTTTCCCCCTATTGTTAAGTGGCATTGAGCACCAGCAAAACAGGAAACTGCTTCCTCCAGCCGCTGACCCAGCGAACCCAGGGCAGCTGCTGGCGGTGCAGAGTGGCCTCCCCACACCACCCTGTTCCTAGAAAGTGTCGGGACATTTGGAAGAGTGTTTAAGGAAGAGCAAAACGTACCAGTAAATCTTGAATATTTGGCAGCTCTTACAAGCACGGAATTAAACTGGAAATATCTGGTAGTGACAGTTAAAACTCTCTGGTTTTCCAAAATTAGGGCTTATGGAACTGAGAGCAATGATGTCTAAGCCAGTCACTGTCACCTCACTCATCTGGTAACTAACCTGACTGTCTTTTTTTGTGATGTGCAAAGCTGGTATTGCCATTGTTACTTGAGCTGTGAAGAAACTATTGTTTTACAGGCACTGCAGCTTGTGTTGTGATCCTTAAACTTCAGAAGTCCAGCCAGGTCTCGTTTTGCTGGGCATCCTCAACAGAGGCAGGAAATAGCACTGGTGAGGTGGTAGGTGACCCTTTTCTTCCTGAGACAGCAACGCCCCATGGTATCAAGAGAATACATGCTGCTGGGGTTTCTGTCCTTCTGATGGGACTGCAAGTGGAGGACAACAATGACATCGTGGCTCCCTTTCTAATTACACATCCCCATGTGATCTCTGATAGCAAGGACAATGTTATCCTCCCTGGTGACATTCTGCTGACCTAGAATTCCCATTGATCTGTTGCGGTTTAGTTTTTGTTTGTTTTGTGTGGTTTGTTTTTTTTTTTTTGTATGTTGTGATATTCTTCATTTGGTCTTTTAAATATTTACTTAGTTAAAAAAAAATTCTGTAATCTCACTGGGAATGCCTAGTGGAAATTTTTCACAAGTGTATTTCTGTCTTTCTGAAAGTAGGACACATCAATGTGAAAGAAATGATGCTCAACCTAATCTCTGTCACCTCATTACTCTTGAGCTCCAACTTAATTACCTCCCTGATGCTTTGCACAGCTCTTAACCAGACATTCTGTGTCTACTTAAAAATCTGCCATAGTAAATGAAGTGATGACTATGTATACTCTTCCTGCTGGAGAGAGGAATTGTGAGGTTTGGTGAACACCATTTCTAGAGCACCCAGAAGGTGCATCATATTGTACAGGCTTGCTCCTGCACTTGTGGAACTCACAGATGACTTACAAAGACACACTGAAACCATGCTGAGCACTAATATCACAAACCCACGGTGCTGCACTCATGGTCACATAGTCTCGAGTTGTTATCTGCGTGGAGTGTCACTTCACAGCAGTGGTGGCAGCAGCCACAGGACTGAGAGGACGAGGGGACAGGCAGGACAGCTCAGCTCTGTCACTTCCCAGGTACACTCCTTCAGAACAGGCTGTTCTTACACTCTGCTCTGCTCTACTCACAGCTGAAAGTTACCAGGACCAACCAAAACACAGGGTAGATGTTCAAATTGCATCTCTCTTATTTTTATCTGACCATTTTCCTCTGGTGTTTTGCATTGGACGTGGAGGTATGTGAGATTGTCTTTTGTTCTTCAAACTAAACACACATGATGTCATGGTGCTTCTTGTCCCCAGGCCCTTCCTCACACTTGAGGAGTTAAATGAATTGGCTCTTTAATTTCATTATTCCCAGAAGCGTGTCGAGCACTACAGAATTATTCATGGATTCAGTACATACCAATGCAGGGTCTCCTTAGAGATCACAGATGACACCAGCACTTGTACAGATGAACAACTCTGCATCTGGGCTTTTCTTCCAGCCTTTCCCCCCACTATCTTCTTGTGAGATGGGGGCTTGTCACAAAACCACTTTGAGCATGCGTGAGACGCTTAATAATATGGTAAATATATATCCCTTATCTTCCTTGACAGGGAAACTTTCTAAAATCTGGATGGTACTTAAAAACCATGTAGGTTTTTTTTCCATCAAACAATCTTTTTGTTTAGACAGATAGGCTTTGGTTTGCACTACAATAGCAATGTGTGCATTAGAGTTTTAAGAAATGTATCCATATCGATTTCATGTCTCCCTCACAAAATATAAATCACTGTTAACATTGCTATTACACAAGGAAAGTCAGTGTCTGTTTAACTCAAGGTTACACCTAACCTATCTTTGAAACTCATTATGTGTAAATATAACATGATATTAAATAAAATAGGAGGAATTCACTAAAATGAACAGAAATGCTTAGGGAAGAGCTTAGGGTAAATGAATTGGTTCCTAAGACATGAGGAAGCTGTTTCTTAAGGAGATCCTCTCTTTGGAAGTTGGCCTCACCAGGAGAAGCTTCTCACTCAGCAGGCTTCTGGTGGCATATTGTGGTCTCAGAAACATCTTTCTAAAGTGCCTCGTTTAGTTCTCTGTTGGAATCGATAAGGTATTCAGAATCTTTCTCTTTTTCAGGGTTCTCAGCTGATGAGGCGAGTATCACTGCTTTGTGCCTCTGTATCTATTTGATCTCAACAGGCTTCTGATCATTGTCCCCTCGATGTCCTTTATTTCTTTTCACAAGGGCCACTTATAAAGAAGGTTAAGACCCAATCTCAGGATTGACATTCACCTGTACAAATGTAACCAACTGATTGTTTTGTTGGAAATCCACCTAATATCAGAAAAAAAAAAAAACAACTGTTCCTTCCTCTTGTTAAAACTTTTCTTCTTTACTCCCTTGGCACTTAGGGCACTTAGGGCTTAGGGATGTTTTGGTAGCTATTTCAGGGTTAATAGTCTTTCTGCCCAACCAGCCTCTGTTAAATGTTGGCTCTGGAAGGCTTTTCCTTTGCCTATTAATCTCAGATCTGGTGAGGCCACTAAGGCAGTGAGGTGTGCATCTCTGTTTTTACAGTGCTAATGATAGACTTGTAAAGGGGGGAGGTTGTTGCTGGGCTTTTGCTCTGACTCCTTTTCCTATGCATAGCTATACTTTGACGTGGTATTCTTGAACTTACAGATCAAAGAGAATTACTAGAATGATCCACTTGTGAATTGTGGGCCATTATCTGTTATTAACTCATCTTGAGCACTGTGGTGAGCAAACTGTAATTTACAGAATGTTATTATATTTCTGCTCACTGTGGTGTGCAGCAGCTGAATATATGTGTGTGCTAGTCCATAACGAGGAGTAATCTTTGCTGGCTAATTCAAATAGATCTTTGCCAGCCTCTACTAGGGTTGATCATGAATTTAATTTACTTTTAATAGTTTTGTTTTTCTGATTCCTGCCCCTCCCACCACATTTAGGAGAGAAGTTTTCACCTTCTCCTTTTCTCTTCAGTACATGCTTGCTTCCAGGAAAACTTGGAAGTGCAGCAACAACCTCCTCCAGTTCTCTGCCAGATTTCCTTCAGGATTTAATGATTCAGGTGGCTTCATTTGCTAAATTTTTGCCAAAAAAAAAAAAATAAAAGTAATTCTCCACTGACACCATATAATAAAGTTGAGCAAACAGGAGGGCTGGTAGGAGACTTATTTTTATTGCCTAGCCTTGGTCACATGACAGATCAGGTTACAAAATACTAATACCCCTGCCAACTCTCAGGATCCACCAATTCCTCTTGCTACTGTTTTAATCCAACCTGCCTTTTCTAATTTTTTCTTTTGCTTTTTTTTGCCCCCTTTTTTCTATTTTTCCCCTGTTTTTCTTTTTTTTTTTTTTTTTTTTTTTTGGTGGGGTGAGGGGAAAGACATCAGACTGGGGCAGGAGATAGAGTGAAAAGCAAGTATATCATGATTGGGAGTATCCCTTTAGCTCCTTCAGTGTTTGTTCAGCACTTTTTCGCCAGCTGAATAGCTTATTCCCTTGGAGTGTTGGCAGCCTTTGGCAAAAGTAAAGCAATGTCAGCATTCCCCTGTTCCATCTATTTTTTGGAAAGGAATCGTTAAAAATGTTCCATTTTCACCTTGTTTGCAAGTTGTGATTAAGGCTTCTCCCCCAATTAAATTGTGACATTCTGGCTTGAAAAACAACTTCAAGATCGGGAAGATAAGCTAACACACATGCACACATGCAAAAGAAAAAAAGCCTCCTTCTTTCTTGTGGAAAGAAATTCAGCAGTTCAGTGGAGCCACTTCTTTTATTAGCAGTGAGACAAATATATTTTCCAAGAAATTGCTGATAAAACAACAGATTTGAAAAACATAAACTTCATGCAACTCTCTGGAGTTCTTCACAGCAGTTTCCCCTCTGTCCCTTCTTCCAGCATTCAGCAGAAGCCGAGCTTTAGTGTCTGCAGAGATTCCTGGAGAGGCAGATGCCTTGTACTTTGTACAGCTACACTGCTACTGACACCTCAGCTACATCAAGGTGGGCACCACTACGGCCACAGCATCCCCAAGGTGCACAGAGGTGGCACCAATAGAGGGGGGAGATTAAGGGAAAAAAACCTCAGTGGTGTCCTTCCCACAGGCATTGATGCTTTTTGTTGTGTAAAAGGTTTAAGAGTATAACTATGTATAATGTTTCTCCACCTTTTTAATGAAGAGCTGTGGTACAGAGAAGTTAGGAGAGCAGTTCATGGCAACACAAGACTTCTCTGGTGAATTCAACAGTCAGAATTCAGTCAGGTGAGAGTTTAGTCCCTGCTTTTCAGCTACCAGACCACCCATCTTCTCTTTTGGCAAGCAGGAGTGGAAATGTACTTCTGCCTTCCAGTGTCTGTGACCATGGTAGTTTCCAAGGGGGAGTATGTTGCAATTGTTTTAGTTTTTCCATTTCTGCTCTTCTTTCACAAGTTGCCTATAAAAACCTGCAACACTCTTACATTGTCCATGTTCAGAGCTCTCTTGAAAACACAACGCTACTCTGATTTCTGCCAAAACAACCTCTCGTAGTCAGGAGTGTGTGTGTCATGACACATTCTCCAGCAGCCAGGCAGGGTTAGAGGAAGTACGTGTCAGCAGTGACTCTCTGCATCCACCCATCTCCTCTTCTTGTGCCCACTGCAAACTGGTAGGGGCACAACCGACTACAGTTCCACGGGGCTTTGTCCTGTCAGCACTTCCAACCACAGCACTGATGGACTCCCCTTAGAATGCTCATTTTCAGGAGGCTTCAATAACATATATTCCTCATTTTCTACGAGATTTTTAATGCTCTGAGAAACAACAGAATTGATTTTAACGAAGTCTTTCCTCCTTAACTGCAAATAATACAACTGCAAAAGCATCAGGAGGATTATAGCATCCACGATATGGGAAAAATAGTGTTAGATCTCTTCACTTGCCTTTACTCTAACATAATGGAGTTACCTCAATAACCTGGTGGATTTTCATACGCCATGGCCGTGTCGCAATGACCTGCTTCTTGGGTATTTGTTTCCTTGTTCTTTAGGCGGCTTCATTTCTGTGTGTGCAATCACAGCACCCTCTACTGCCTCTCGCCGAACCTGCAAAAGGCCCACGAGTAACTGTGAACTCTGAAGACGACTTTTGGAGTGACTGCTATCACGTGTTTTTCATATAGGAAATAACACCCCCACCATGAGAATGAAAATGCAAGAAGGTACTTCAGTTCTGTCCAGAAGGCAGACCAAAGCCCATAAATGAATTACTCAGGGCCTCAAGCGCCCACCAGCCTGAGAGCAGCATTTCCTTTTAATCTCTAAGGCACTATCTCCCACTTTTGCTAGTTTTGCTCCATGGAGCAAAACCAGATCTATTTTCCTAGTGATAAACACAAAAAGGCACTAGGTCACCTGCTGCTTCTGTGTGCTCCCGCACCGACTGTCACGGGCCTGACAGGAACCTCCCCCGTTAGAAAACGCACCCCTCAAGAGCTTCAGGTGTCTGGGGGGCACCTGAAGCTGCCAGGCGCAGCTTTCCCCTCTGAAATTTCTGTACGAATCCGTGGCTCTGCTTCCTTTAGCCTCAAAC